>JAPXFQ010001895.1:0-562500 GCA_028564705.1 Apricaphanius iberus
CCCTTACCCTTGTAACTCTAGTACTGACTGTTGTATTGAGATGTGGTGACTTTGTCTTAAAAAAACATTGTATCTAGTTGACTAAAAGCAAAATCCACTGTAAAATTGTTACCAGTCAAAAGTTTTTAAACCTGGTTAATTTTTAGCTTTTCTCACCGAGAGAAAGCTATTTTGGCCCTGACCCTTGTAACTCTAGTACTGACTGTTGTATTGAGATGTGGTGAATTTGCATCACTAAAAACATCATTTGTAGTTGACTAAAAGCAAAATCCACTTTAAAATTGGGAGTAGTAAAAAGTTTTTAAACCTAGTCCATTTTAAGCTTTTCTCACCGAGAGAAAGCTATTTTGGCCCTGACCCTTGTAACTCTATTACTGACTGTTGTATTGAGATGTGGTGAATTTGATCACTAAAAACATCATTCGTAGTTGTCTAAAAGCAAAATCCACTTTGAAATTGGGAGTAGTAAAAAGTTTTTAAACCTAGTCCATTTTAAGCTTTTCTCACCGAGAGAAAGCTATTTTGGCCCTGACCCTTGTAACTCTAGTACTGACTGTTGTATTGAGACATGGTGACTTTGTATTACTAAAACTATGATTTCTAGTTGACTAAAAGCAAAATCCACTGTAAAATGGTGACCAGTCAAACGTTTTTAAACCTGGTTAATTTTTAGCTTTTCTCACCGAGAGAAAGCTATTTTGGCCCTGACCCTTGTAACTCTAGTACTGACTGTTGTATTGAGATGTGGTGAATTTGCATCACTAAAAACATCATTTGTAGTTGACTAAAAGCAAAATCCACTTTAAAATTGGGAGTAGTAAAAACTTTTAAACATAGTCCATTTTAAGCTTTTCTCACCGAGAGAAAGCTATTTTGGCCCTGACCCTTGTAACTCTATTACTGACTGTTGTATTGAGATGTGGTGAATTTGCATCACTAAAAACATAATTTGTAGTTGACTAAAAGCAAAATCCACTTTAAAATTGTGACCAGTAAAAAGTTTTTAAACCTAGTCCATTTTAAGCTTTTCTCACCGAGAGAAAGCTATTTTGGCCCTGACCCTTGTAACTCTATTACTGACTGTTGTATTGAGATGTGGTGAATTTGCATCACTAAAAACATAATTTGTAGTTGACTAAAAGCAAAATCCACTTTGAAATTGGGAGTAGTAAAAAGTTTTTAAACCTAGTCCATTTTAAGCTTTTCTCACCGAGAGAAAGCTATTTTGGCCCTGACCCTTGTAACTCTAGTACTGACTGTTGTATTGAGATGTGGTGAATTTGCATCACTAAAAACATCATTTGTAGTTGACTAAAAGCAAAATCCACTTTAAAATTGGGAGTAGTAAAAAGTTTTTAAACCTAGTCCATTTTAAGCTTTTCTCACCGAGAGAAAGCTATTTTGGCCCTGACCCTTGTAACTCTAGTACTGACTGTTGTATTGAGACGTGGTGACTTTGTCTTAAAATGAACATTGTATCTAGTTGAATAAAAGCAAAATCCATTGAAAAATTGTTACAAGTCAAAAGTTTTTAAATCTGGTTAATTTTTAGCTTTTCTCACCGAGAGAAAGCTATTTTGGCCCTGACCCTTGTAACTCTAGTACTGACTGTTGTATTGAGATGTGAATTTGCATCACTAAAAACATAATTTGTAGTTGACTAAAAGCAAAATCCACTGTAAAATTGTGACCAGTCAAACGTTTTTAAACCTGGTCCATTTTAAGCTTTTCTCACCGAGAGAAAGCTATTTTGGCCCTGACCCTTGTAACTCTAGTACTGACTGTTGTATTGAGATGTGGTGAATTTGCATCACTAAAAACATCATTTGTAGTTGACTAAAAGCAAAATCCACTTTAAAATTGGGAGTAGTAAAAAGTTTTTAAACCTAGTCCATTTTAAGCTTTTCTCACCGAGGGAAAGCTATTTTGGCCCTGACCCTTGTAACTCTATTACTGACTGTTTCATTGAGATGTGGTGAATTTGCATCCCTAATAACATAATTTGTAGTTAACTAAAAGCAAAATCCACTTTAAAATTTGGAGTAGTAGAAAGTTTTTGATCCTAGTCCATTTTAAGCTTTTCTCACCGAGAGAAAGCTATTTTGGCCCTGACCCTTGTAACTCTATTACTGACTGTTGTATTGAGATGTTATGAATTTGCATCACTAAAAACATCATTCGTAGTTGTCTAAAAGCAAAATCCACTTTGAAATTGGGAGTAGTAAAAAGTTTTTAAACCTAGTCCATTTTAAGCTTTTCTCACCGAGAGAAAGCTATTTTGGCCCTGACCCTTGTAACTCTATTACTGACTGTTGTATTGAGATGTGGTGAATTTGCATCACTACAAACATCATTTGTAGTTGACTAAAAGCAAAATCCACTTTAAAATTGGGAGTAGTAAAAAGTTTTTAAACCTAGTCCATTTTAAGCTTTTCTCACCGAGAGAAAGCTATTTTGGCCCTGACCCTTGTAACTCTAGTACTGACTGTTGTATTGAGACGTGGTGACTTTGTCTTAAAATGAACATTGTATCTAGTTGATTAAAAGCAAAATCCACTTTAAAATTGGGAGTAGTAAAAAGTTTTTAAACCTAGTCCATTTTAAGCTTTTCTCACCGAGGGAAAGCTATTTTGGCCCTGACCCTTGTAACTCTATTACTGACTGTTGTATTGAGATGTGGTGAATTTGCATCACTAAAAACATAATTTGTAGTTGACTAAAAGCAAAATCCACTTTAAAATTGGGAGTAGTAAAAAGTTTTTAAACCTAGTCCATTTTAAGCTTTTCTCACCGAGAGAAAGCTATTTTGGCCCTGACCCTTGTAACTCTAGTACTGACTGTTGTATTGAGATGTGGTTACTTTGTCTTAAAAAGAACATTGTATCTAGTTGACTAAAAGCAAAATCCACTGTAAAATTGTTACCAGTCAAAAGTTTTTAAACCTGGTTAATTTTTAGCTTTTCTCACCGAGAGAAAGCTATTTTGGCCCTGACCCTTGTAACTCTAGTACTGACTGTTGTATTGAGACGTGGTGACTTTGTATTACTAAAACTATCATTTCTAGTTGACTAAAAGCAAAATCCACTTTGAAATTGGGAGTAGTAAAAAGTTTTTAAACCTAGTCCATTTTAAGCTTTTCTCACCGAGAGAAAGCTATTTTGGCCCTGACCCTTGTAACTCTAGTACTGACTGTTGTATTGAGATGTGGTGAATTTGCATCACTAAAAACATTATTTGTAGTTGACTAAAAGCAAAATCCACTGTAAAATTGTGACCAGTCAAACGTTTTTAAACCTGGTCCATTTTAAGCTTTTCTCACCGAGAGAAAGCTATTTTGGCCCTTACCCTTGTAACTCTAGTACTGACTGTTGTATTGAGATGTGGTGACTTTGTATTACTAAAAATATAATTTCTAGTTGACTAAAAGCAAAATCCACTGTAAAATTGTGACCAGTCAAACGTTTTTAAACCTGGTCCATTTTAAGCTTTTCTCACCGAGAGAAAGCTATTTTGGCCCTTACGCTTGTAACTATAGTAATGACTGTTGTATTGAGATGTGGTTACTTTGTCTTAAAAAGAACATTGTATCTAGTTGATTAAAAGCGAAATCCACTGCAAAATTGTTACCAGTCAAAAGTTTTTAAACCTGGTTAATTTTTAGCTTTTCTCACCGAGAGAAAGCTATTTTGGCCCTGACCCTTGTAACTCTAGTACTTACTGTTGTATTGAGATGTGGTGAATTTGCATCACTAAAAACATCATTTGTAGTTGACTAAAAGCAAAATCCACTTTAAAATTGTGACCAGTCAAACGTTTTTAAACCTAGTCCATTTTAAGCTTTTCTCACCGAGAGAAAGCTATTTTGGCCCTGACCCTTGTAACTCTAGTACTGACTGTTGTATTGAGATGTGGTGAATTTGCATCACTAAAAACATAATTTGTAGTTGACTAAAAGCAAAATCCACTTTGAAATTGGGAGTAGTAAAAAGTTTTTAAACCTAGTCCATTTTAAGCTTTTCTCACCGAGAGAAAGCTATTTTGGCCCTGACCCTTGTAACTCTATTACTGACTGTTGTATTGAGATGTGGTGAATTTGCATCACTAAAAACATCATTTGTAGTTGACTAAAAGCAAAATCCACTGTAAAATTGTGACCAGTCAAAAGTTTTTAAACCTAGTCCATTTTAAGCTTTTCTCACCGAGAGAAAGCTATTTTGGCCCTGACCCTTGTAACTCTATTACTGACTGTTGTATTGAGATGTGGTGAATTTGCATCACTAAAAACATAATTTGTAGTTGACTAAAAGCAAAATCCACTTTGAAATTGGGAGTAGTAAAAAGTTTTTAAACCTAGTCCATTTTAAGCTTTTCTCACCGAGAGAAAGCTATTTTGGCCCTGACCCTTGTAACTCTATTACTGACTGTTGTATTGAGATGTGGTGAATTTGCATCACTAAAAACATCATTTGTAGTTGACTAAAAGCAAAATCCACTGTAAAATTGTGACCAGTCAAAAGTTTTTAAACCTAGTCCATTTTAAGCTTTTCTCACCGAGAGAAAGCTATTTTGGCCCTGACCCTTGTAACTCTATTACTGACTGTTGTATTGAGATGTGGTGAATTTGCATCACTAAAAACATAATTTGTAGTTGACTAAAAGCAAAATCCACTTTGAAATTGGGAGTAGTAAAAAGTTTTTAAACCTAGTCCATTTTAAGCTTTTCTCACCGAGAGAAAGCTATTTTGGCCCTGACCCTTGTAACTCTATTACTGACTGTTGTATTGAGATGTGGTGAATTTGCATCACTAAAAACATAATTTGTAGTTGACTAAAAGCAAAATCCACTGTAAAATTGTGACCAGTCAAAAGTTTTTAAACCTGGTCCATTTTAAGCTTTTCTCACCGAGAGAAAGCTATTTTGGCCCTTACCCTTGTAACTCTAGTACTGACTGTTGTATTGAGACGTGGTGACTTTGTCTTAAAAAGAACATTGTATCTAGTTGATTAAAAGCAAAATCCACTGCAAAATTGTTACCAGTCAAAAGTTTTTAAACCTGGTTAATTTTTAGCTTTTCTCACCGAGAGAAAGCTATTTTGGCCCTGACCCTTGTAACTCTAGTACTGACTGTTGTATTGAGATGTGGTGAATTTGCATCACTAAAAACATCATTTGTAGTTGACTAAAAGCAAAATCCACTTTAAAATTGGGAGTAGTAAAAAGTTTTTAAACCTAGTCCATTTTAAGCTTTTCTCACCGAGAGAAAGCTATTTTGGCCCTGACCCTTGTAACTCTAGTACTGACTGTTGTATTGAGACGTGGTGACTTTGTCTTAAAAAAAACATTGTATCTAGTTGATTAAAAGCAAAATACACTTTGAAATTGGGAGTAGTAAAAAGTTTTTAAACCTAGTCCATTTTAAGCTTTTCTCACCGAGAGAAAGCTATTTTGGCCCTGACCCTTGTAACTCTAGTACTGACTGTTGTATTGAGATGTGGTGACTTTGTATTACTAAAAACATAATTTCTAGTTGATTAAAAGCAAAATACACTTTGAAATTGGGAGTAGTAAAAAGTTTTTAAACCTAGTCCATTTTAAGCTTTTCTCACCGAGAGAAAGCTATTTTGGCCCTGACCCTTGTAACTCTAGTACTGACTGTTGTATTGAGATGTGGTGAATTTGCATCACTACAAACATCATTTGTAGTTGACTAAAAGCAAAATCCACTTTGAAATTGGGAGTAGTAAAACGTTTTTAAACCTAGTCCATTTTAAGCTTTTCTCACAGAGAGAAAGCTATTTTGGCCTTGACCCTTGTAACTCTAGTACTGACTTTTGTATTGAGACGTGGTGACTTAGTATTACTAAAAATATAATTTCTAGTTGACTAAAAGCAAAATCCACTTTGAAATTGGGAGTAGTAAAAAGTTTTTAAACCTAGTCCATTTTAAACTTTTCTCACAGAGAGAAAGCTATTTTTGCCCTCACCCTTGTAACTCTAGTACTGACTGTTGTATTGAGATGTGGTGACTTTGTATTACTAAAAATATAATTTCTAGTTGAGTAATAGCAAAATCCACTGTGAAATTGTGACCAGTCAAACGACTTTAAACCTAGTCCATTTTAAGCTTTTCTCACCGAGCAAAAGCTATTTTGACCCTGACCCTTGTAACTCCATTACTGACTGTTTTATTGAGATTGGCTGAATTTCCATCACTAAAAACATAATTTGTAGTTGAGTAAAAGCAAAATCCACTTTCAAATTGGGAGTAGTAAAAAGTTTTTAAAAACCCAGTCCATTTTAAGCTTTTCTCACAGAGAGAAAGCTATTTTGGCCTTGACCCTTGTAAGTCTAGTACTGACTGTTGTATTGAGATGTGGTGAATTTGTATCACTACAAACATCATTTGTAGTTGACTAAAAGCAAAATCCACTTTGAAATTGGGAGTAGTAAAACGTTTTCAAACCTAGTCCATTTTAAACTTTTCTCACAGAGAGAAAGCTATTTTGGCCTTGACCCTTGTAAGTCTAGTACTGACTGTTTTATTGAGACGTGGTGACTTTGTCTTAAAAAAAAAATCATTTGTAGGTGACTAAAAGCAAAATCCATTTTGAAATTGGGAGTAGTAAAACGTTTTCAAACCTAATCCATTTTAAACTTTTCTCACAGAGAGAAAGCTATTTTTGCCCTCACCCTTGTAACTATAGTACTGACTGTTGTATTGAGATGTGGTGACTTTGTATTACTAAAAATATAATTTGTAGTTGACTAAAAGCAAAATTCATTGTAAAATTGTGGCCAGTCAAAAGTTTTTAAACCAAGTCCATTTTAAGCTTTTCTCACAGAGAGAAAGCTATTTTGGCCCTGACCCTAGTAACACTATTACTGACTGTTGTATTGAGATGTGGTGAAATTGTATTACTAAAAACATTATTTATAGTTGACTAAAAGCAAAGTCCACTGTTAAATTGTGGCCGTTCAAAAGTTTTTAAACCTGGTCCATTTTAAGCCCTTCTTACATAGAGAAAGCTATTGTGGCCTTGGCCCTATGAACTCTAGTACTGACTGTTGTATGGTGATGTGGTGACTTTGTATTACTAAAAACATAATTTATAGTTGTCTAAAAGCTAAATCCACTGTATAATTGAGGCCATGAAAAAGTTTTTAAACGTGGTGCATTTTAAGCTTTTCTCACCGAGAGAAAGCTATTTTGGCCCTCACCCTAGCAAGTCTAATACTGACTGTTGTGTTGAGATGTGGTGACTTTGTATTATTAAAAACCTAATTTGTAGTTGAATCAAAGCAAAATCCACTTTGAAATTGTGACCAGTGAAAAGTTTTTAAACCTAGTCAATTTTAACCTTTTCTTATCGAGAGATAGCTCTATCTGGCGCTATTCTGGCCCTCACCCTTATAGCTCTAGTACTGACTGTTGTATTGAGATGTGGTGATTTTGTATTACTATAAACATAAATTCTAGTTGACCAAAGACTAAATCCACAGTAAAATTGAGACCATTCAACAGTTTTTAAACCTAGTCCATTTTAAGCTTTTCTCACCGAGATAAAGCTATTTTGGCCCTGATCCTATTAACTGTAGTACTGACTGTTGTATTGTGATGTGGTAACATTGTATCACTAAAAACATAATTTGTAGTTGTCTAAAAGCAAAATGCACTGTAAAATTGTTACTAGTCAAAAGTTTTTCAACCTGGTTAATTTTTAGCTTCTCTCACCAAGAGAAAGCAATTTTGGGCCTGACCGTTGTAACTCTAGTACTGACTATTGTATTGAGATGTGGTGACTTTGCATCACTAAAAACATAATTTCTAGTTCACAAAAGCAAAGTCCACTGTAAAACTGTGGCCAGTCAAAAGTTTTTAAACCTAATCCATTTTAAGCTTCTCTCACCGAGAGAAAGCCATTTTGGTCCTCGCCCTTCTAAGTCTAATACTGACTGTTTTATTGAGATATGGTGAATTTGTATTACTAAAAACATAATTTATAGTTGACCAAAGACTAAATCCACTGTAAGATTTAGGCCATTCAAACATTTTTAATCCTAGTCCATTTTAAACTTCTCTCACCAAGAGAAAGCTATTTTGGCCCTCACCCTTGTAACTCTAATACTGACTATTGTATTGAGATGTGGTGACTTTGTATTACTAAAAACATTGTTTCTCGTTGACTATAAGCAAAATCCACTGTTAAATTGTGGCCATTCAAAAGTTTTTAAACCTGGTCCATTATAAGCTTTTCTTTCCGTGAGATAGCTATTTTGGCCTTGACCCTATTAACTCTAGTACTGACTGTTGTATTGAGATGTGGTGAAATTGTATTACTAAAAACATAATTTATAGTTGACCAAAGACTAAATCCACTGTAAAATTGAGGCCATTCAAATTTTTTTAAACCTGGTCCATTTTAAGCTTTTCTCACCAAGAGAAAGCTCTTTTTGCCCTCACCCTTGTAACTCTAGTACTGACTGTTGTATTGTGATGTGGTGATTTTGTATTACTAAAAACATAATTTATAGTTCTCTAAAATCCAAATGCACTGTAAAATTGTAACTAGTCAAAAGTTTTTAGACCTGGTTAATTTTTAGCTTCTCTCACCAAGAGAAAGCTATTTTGGCCCTGACCCTTGTAACTCTAGTACTGACTATTGTATTGAGATGTGGTGACTTTGTATCACTAAAAACATAATTTATAGTTGTCCAAAAGCAAAATGCACTGTAAAATTGTTACTAGTCAAAAGTTTTTAAACCTGGTCAATTTTGAGCTTTTCTGACAGAGAGAAAGCTATTTTGGCCCTGACCCTAGTAACTCTAGTACTGACTATTGTATTGAGATGTGGTGACTTTGCATCACTAAAACATAATTTCTAATTGACTCAAAGCAAAAGCCACTTTGAAATTGTGACCAGTAAAAAGTTTTTAAACCTAGTCCAATTTAACCTTTTCTCACCGAGAGATAGCTCTTTTGGCCCTCACCCTTATAGCTCTAGTATTGACTGTTGTATTGAGATGTGGTGACTTTCTATTAATAAAAACATAATTTATAGTTGACTAAAGAAGAAATCCACTGTAAAATTTTGGCCAGTCAAAAGTTTTTAAACCTAGTCCATTTTAAGCTTTTCTCACCAAGAGAAAGCTATTCTGGCCTTGACCCTAGTAACTCTAGTACTGACTGTTGTTTTGAGATGTGGTGACTTTGTATTACTCAAAACATAATTTCTAGTTCACTAAAAGCAAAATCCACTGGAAAAATTGTAGCCAGTCAAAAGTTTTTAAACTTGTACATTTTAAGCTTTTCTCACCAAGAGAAAGCTGTTCTTGCCTTCACCCTTTTAACTCTAGTACTGACTGTTGTATTTAGATGTGGTGACTTTGCATTACTAAAAACATAGTTTCTAGTTAAATAAAAGCAAAATCCCCTTTGGAATTGTGACCAGTCAAAAGTTTTTAAATATAGTCCATTTTAAGCTTTTCTTAATGAGACAAAGTAATTTTTGCCATCACCCTTGTAACTTTAGTAACGACTATTGTATCGATATGTGGTGAATTATTTATTACTAAAATCATCATTTCTTGATGACCGAAAGCACAATCAACTGTAAAATTGTGACCAGATACAGGTTTTTAACCCTGGCCCATTAAAGCTTTTCGCACCAACAGAAAGCTATTTTGTAACTTTATTACTGACTGTTTTATTGAGATGAGTTGACTACATATTAGCAAAAAAACATAATTTTTAGTTTACAAAAAGCCAAACCCACTGAAATATTGTGACCACTCAAAAGTTTTTAAACCTGGTCCGTTTGAAGTCCACCTCAGTCATGAACTCTTCTACTTCCACAACTTTGTCTTCAAACAAGTCAGGTGATGTTGCAACCCATTAGTCTAACTCTCCCACATTAATCTCTGAAAGTCAGGTGAAGAGGCAGTTGGAGAAACTGAACCGGAACAAAGCTGCAGGTCCAGATTGTGCCAGCCCCAGAGTCCTGACGACCTGTGAGGAGCAGCTCTGTTGGATCCTGCAGCACATCTTCAACCTTAGCTTGACCCAGCAGAAGGTTCCAGTGTTTTGTAAGACATCCTGCCTTGTTCTAGTTCCAAAGGAAACTCATTTATCACTCATCAATGACCAGAGACCTGTTGCCCTGACATCCCACATCATGAAGGCCCTGGAGAGACTCCTTTTGCCCCACTTGAGTACGCAAACTAGAACCTATCAGGACCCCCTGCAGTTTGCTTATTGCATTGGAATTTGCATTGAAGATGCCATCATCAACCTCCTTTAACCAACTCACTGTTATCTGGACAAAGCAGGCAGTACTGTAAGAAATATGTTTTTTTATTTCTCCAGCGCATTTAACTCAATTCAGCCTGATTTGCTTTCACAGAAACTTCTGAAGACACAGATGGAGGCTTCAACAATCAGGTGGATCAATAACTACCTGACAAACGGACCATAATTTTTGAGACTGAATAACTGTGTCTCAAACCAGCTGGTCAACAGCACAGGAGCACAACAAGGGACTGTACTATCACCATTCCTTTTCACTCTGTACACCTCAGCCTTCCAGTATAAGACAGAGACCTGTCCTCTGCAGAAATACTCATACGACTCTGCAATTGTCGGGTGTATCGAAGATGGAGAAGAAGCTCAATACAGAGAGCTGGTGGACCGCTTTGTGGCATGGTGTGGAAACAATCATCTTATCTTGAATGTGAACAAAACAAAGGAGATGATTGTAGATTTCAGAAGAAACAGGGATAAGTCAAAACTGTCTCCATCATGGGAAAAGAAGTGGAGGTAGTTGAGGAGTACAAATACCTCAGAGTTCACCTGGGCAACAGACTGGACTGGAGAATCAACAGTGAACCAGTCTACAAAAAGGGACAGCGCAAACCTTCTACACGTTTCCTCTCTTTGGGGTAGTAGCATCCGAGCCAGGGACTTAAAAAGCCTTAACAACCTAATGAAAAAGGCTGGTTCTGTTCAGGGGACATCTGTGGAACAACTGAAGATAATGATGCAATGAAGGATTCTTCATAAAATTAAATAGATAATGGACAACCCTGAGCATCCTCTTCATGAAAGTATCCTACAACAACAGAGTATCTTCAGTTGGATGCTACTGCTACACAGACCGCTACAAGAAATAATTTCTCCCAACAGCCATCATGGTCTACAACCACTCCTTGAAAAATGAATTAGTAATGAGCTACAACAACACTGAATATCCCTCTGGGATCAATAAAGTATTTTGAATGGAATTGAAATGAATTGTTTTTCTGAGATGGTAACCGAAACCCAACCTACCTGTTCTAGACCTTACACTGTAAACCCAGATAAGTTAAATCTACTAAAAAATCAAGGTAACCCGTTACCTTAATTTTTTTAAGAAATAAAGCATCAGTTGAATAAGTGCAGTGGAGTATGTTCAATGTACTTGAGCCCCTAATGGATTTCAATTGAAGACTTAAGTTGAATGTAATAAAACAAAATTGTAATAACTAAAAATACTTAGAAGGTTTTAACATGGTACGGGAGTCCGTACTCGGATACCGTATTTGGTCAAAATCCACTTATTTTGTACCATGTAAATGCAGCCTGGACCGTGCCAGGATACGGCCTGAGAGACCTGCCTTGGAGGTAGTATCTGTTGGGAAAATGAATATAATTAAATGCAGGCTTTCTTACTGAAAGGTTTGAACTTTAAGCATCTAAAGTTTAATGAGAACGGAATGTCTTTAACCTTGAAGCTTTTTCATTTTTCTGCAAGACTGTGTGAGATAGGACTGTAATCCGTCATGCTCAGCTTTGTGAAGCTCGCCCCACGCATGCATGTTATCTTTCAATGCAGGGAGAGGGAACAATGCTGAGAACTTATGTGTAAACTGTGTGAAAACTTTTCTCTCTGATGGGTGTGGTGTAAAAGTATGGAATAAAAGTGGTTCAGAGAGGCTTGCTCTCTGAGATCTGCCTGAACTCCAAGCTGACTACTTAAATAATATCTTTATTTTACTTTTCATCCACACATGTAATAAATTTAGACTAGGATAAAATTTTTATGGAACAGTTAAATCAAAAACAAGTCAGAATTTTATTTATATGGCACCTTTCCTGCAGAAATAATAAATCAAAGTGCTTAACGGTGATGACAAAAGCTGAAATGGATAATAAAATAATTGATAACAAAAAAACAAAACAAAAAAAAGGATACAGTAAAACAGTAAAATACAAGTGTGTCTTAAAACTTAATAATTAAAATAAGTAAATCAAACAATCAATGTCAAAACAACTATGGAAGACAAAAGGTGCCACTTTATCTGAAAATGGACTCCATGTTTTAAATAATAAACCCATCCTGCCCAAATTATTGGGCAGGATCAGACCTTGTTGCTGCTGCAATTTTGACACATGGCCCGTGCCACGTGTCAACAGGGGGAATGAAACATCTAATACAACAACATTTTACAACATACAATCTGGAAACCGATTAAAAAATTTTTTGTAGGTCCTGCATAATTTGTGTAAAACGCAATCCTCAAGGCAACATGAGACCTAAAAGAGGAACAGGAGTTTCCTCAACCAGCTTATCCATTTCAGACAATCCACATGGATTTTATAGAACTAACACAAAGTGGACCTTACAAATATTGTTTGGTTATCATTGATGCATTTTCCAAGTGAGTAGAAATTATTCTAACTGCTAAAAATGACGCCTTAACAGTAGCTAAAGCTCTACGCAAAACAATCATTGCTAATCATGGCATACCACAGACAATCTACTCAGATAATGGCCCACATTTTGTAAATGAAGTAATCCAAAACTTGGCTGCTAATTTAGACATCAAGTTAAAAAATCACTGTGCCTATCATCCTCAAAGCGCCGGATTGGTTGAACGAAACAATGGAACAATTAAAAGCAGACTTAGGAAATCTATGGCAGAAACTAAAAGACCATGGCTAGAATGCCTAGATTTAGTTAAACTATACATGAGAATAACTCCAACAAACCAAGGCCTGACTCCTTTTCAAATCATTTATGGAAGGCCTTAAAGACTACCCCTGGTAGAACCAGATTTACAAAAAGCAGATGAAGAACTCACTTTAGCTGACTACATGAAAATAACAATTTTAGCTAAAGTACAAAGTGCACACAGTCTGCCTGCCTCTCCTTCTGTTTTACAGAACCCTGAGAAGCCCATAAAGCCTGGAGATTGGATCATCATAAAAGTTATTAAAAGAAAAAACTGGACCAGCCCAAAGTGGGATGGACCCTTTCAAGTTTTGCTAGCCACTCCCATTGTCGTAAAGATTGCTGAGAGACCTTCCTGGATTCACCTTTCCCATTGCAAGTTGCAGAGACAACTGGATCAATAGACGTGTGACAGGAGGAAGTCTGGGCTTCAAAGGGCGGGGTGTTTAATAGAGCCCCTGGTCTCAAACCCAGCAAAAAAACATTCCTGCGACCTAGTGGTCAAACTCTCTGAAAAGGGAGGCTATTCATCCAGTTGTTTTTCTCTGCCACCACCATTAAGATTATTGAATTATTTTGCCTGACACTGCTCAGCCTAGCAGTGTTATGGTTTCTGATGAGTTCAGACACCACCCCATCACGTGACAAAAGACTTGTAATTGACACCCATCATGCCTTCAAGAACACCTGGTATCAGGTGGCTAACTTAACTGCTAAACGTTTAGGTTTTAATGCTAGTTGTTATGTCTGCTCCTGGATCCCCCATCACTCAGAAGAAGTACCCACAATGACAGCTGTCCCAGTTTCCTTAAACACGACCCTCTACCTTTTTTACGCCCTTACTGTTAATTCAAACCGCTATAACTGCTCCATACCCCATTGTTGCACCCCTGAAGGACATCGCACCTGGACAAAGACAGGAAACTACTCACAGAAATCTAACAGCACTGTGGCTAAAGGAATAAATCTTCAGCGTTTAATTGACCAACACCCCTTCTGTTTCTCTGTAAACTGTACTGAGACCTCTATTTTCCTTGGCTCTTCAACCTGTGAGGACAACCTTCCTCTCCCAGTGATCAACAGCTCCTCCTGGAATGAGACAACCTGGTTTACTCTCCGGTTCCCTGATGAGTCAACAACGCCCTCACGTTTTGTGACCCTCAATACCACGTTCCTCAGCATGAAGATCTCTGGTTTCAACGATTCCAGCCCCTACACAGGGAGGTCCCCTCACAGTGGGGAACGGGAAGGCCTGATGGATACATGATGGATGCATATTTATATTCATATGGGATGTGTATTTTAAATGACGGAATATTAGAGTCCCACTGAGGAAAAAAGAAAAAGTTATATATTATATTTTCTAAACCGTTTATCCTAAGGGGTCGTGGGGAGGCTAATGCCTATCTCCAGCTGTCAATGGGCAAGAGGCAGGGTACACCCTGGACAGGTCGCCAGTCCAGATATTATATTATATTATATCATAGATTAGTTAAATCATAAAACATTGGGCACTTAAAATTTTACTGCTTACTTTCCTGCTGTGAGATTGTGTTTAGGTGTTACACATCATTATTAAGTATATTCAGGATATGCTTTATTTGTTATAAGCACAGTTATCATCATCATCATCATCAAACTTTATTTCTGACCTAATGTGGTCCATAGTGAAAAAAACAAAACAGGAAAAAACTACAGTGTATAATGGTGCACAATTAGAAGTTTTACTAAAAGCAAAAATGGATGAAATGCAAGTATAGGAGCAGTAAATTACACTGCTCACAAAATATCTACCTACCTGTTAAACCTAACCAAATTTCCCCATGTGGGATAATCAAGGGATTATTCTATTCTATTCTATTCTATTCTAGCAAATCTATTTTAAAAAATAAAATAATGATAATGTAACCTTGTTTGGATATTTTTCTTTGTGTTTCCTTTATTTTGTTTCCTTTATTTTGTTTAATAGATTTTTGTCTTGTGTTATTCCACCAGCAAATTGTGGACCCAAACATTGCTAATGCCTCCCCAGTAGCTCTGTCCACTCCTCACACCACTTCTGCTCAGTCTGATGCCCTGTCCACCGCTGCTGTTGCCCCATCTACTGATTTTGGCCCGTCTACCACTCTTTTGCCTCTCCTTCTCCCAGAAAGAGGATGCAAAAAAGTCAGACCTTAGTGGATTTCCTCAAAGGGGAATACACTAAGGCCGTTTTCACATGTGTGGCCGTACCAGAAAACGGCCAGAGAAAATGCTAATTTTTTCTGTTCACATGTCACGGATCTCTGCCCGTATTTGAATCCAGTGTTTTACTACAAATAAACAGCAGGTGGCGGTATACAAATAAGTCTGTAGCTCTCCAACAAACAAGGGAGTGAGAAGTACCGACGTCATAAAACGAGCGACAGGCTAGAATGTAAACAAACTGGTCTACTGGTCAGCTGCTACCTGAAGCCATCTACAGGGTGAGTGTTGTAGTAAACTCGCCGTTTTGTAATCTGCTGTGTTGCTGTGGGATGCTTGAATCGCGTTGTTTTGGTATTTTTATGGTCGCGAGGTGATTCTGTAATTTCGGCCGGCGGTGTCGTCATTTCCGCGTGGAGCGCGTCTATTGTCTTGAGTACGGCCAGAGTACGGGTTGTGTTCACATGGTACGTGGCCGCCCGTACCTGGACTCGGATACTACCTCCAAGGCAGGTCTCTCTGGCCGTATCCTGGCACGGTACAGTCTGTGTTCACATGGTACGAAATAAGTGGATTTTGACCAAATACCGTACCCGAGTACGGACTCCCGTACCATGTGAAAGCGCCCTTAAGAACATAAGTGCCATTAAGTGATTCAAGAGCAAACAAAGTGCTTTTTGGGGCTGTTTGAAAAAAGTATTGGCACAATGTTAACAGTTCCAAAGCAAAATATTGCAATATTTTTAATATATACTTGTAGATTTATTTAGTGATAAGATTAAATGGTAACACTGTATAATAATGTTTCGTTATTAAACATTTATAAGTGTTTAGTAAGTCATTATCAAATCATATGCAAGGTATGAGATAATGATATACTATTAATTTATAAAGGCTTATAAAGATGTTTACAAATTATTAAATAATGATCAACTAACCCTTTACAAATTATTATTAACATATGTGGTAATTGTTTATAGATTATGTATAACTTTCTAAAGTCACAGTCATCGGTTATATGCAAGAATTTGATGCAACAGCAATTTATAAATAATTCATTAAACACATATGTAAGAATGTGTACGCATGAGAGCGAGGGTACGTATGAGTGTCTCTGTCTGTCTATGTCTACTTGTCAGGTTGGGTGTTTGGCTGCCCTCTGGCCTGGTGCATCCTCTTCCACTCCGTCACTCCCCGTCGGTGATGGATGCTCCTGCCCGCTGGTCGATGATGGCTGGGATCCCGGTTACGGCCCAGCTCGGTCCTGGTGCATGCCTGGCTGGTCCTGGGTGGGCCGGTGTGTCGGGCGGCCGCTGTTTCAGGCCGACTTCCTCCTTGGATTGACTGGGGCACCTATAATGGGGGAGCCGGGGATGTAAAGTAGGTTGGTGCCGTCCGGTGGATCGGTGGGGACCGTGCCTGGTGCCCAGGCCTCCTGCCAGTTTCATGAGTACTACTGCCTGGTCGGTTCGTCTGGGGGGGCGGTCCGGCATTGGCTGGATCCCAGATCTTGGCGCTCTGCGTGTGGCGGGATCTGGACCCGGGAGCTGGTAGATCTGGATGTCCAGGTGCTGGCTGGGCACGGCCTGGGGAGGGCGTACATCCGCTATGGCTTTTACTGTGGCTCCCTGGCGTGTGGGTGTGTGTGTGTGCGGGGGGGTTGTTGGCGGTGGGTATTGGTCCAGGGTGGCGGTCGGCTGCGGGCGCCTCCTGCCTGGCGGCGGGGGACCCCTCTCGGCGGGTCCCTGGTCGGGGCCCTGCTGGGGGGCAGGCTGCCCCTGATCCCCGTGGCCTCCGGGTCCTGTTCCGGGCCCGTCCTGTCTTGGAATGAATCCACACGAATCCCGTGGGCTCGTCCCTGCGATCTCTCGGGCCCCAGCACTGCGGCTGGTGGGTGTTCCCCTGAGGCTTCCATCTGTTCCTCTATTGCTGGGTGATCGGCCCTGGGCTGGTCGGCCTGCGGCTCCTTCGCTCTGTGGGACTCTGGACGCATGCGTCTCCTGCCTCCTTCATGTCTGTGTCGATTCCTGTAGGACGGATTGACGGTTCATTGCACCAGCTATCAATCACTTGCATGGGGAAACCTTATTCAGACCTGCATGATCGCACACACACATAGGTGTGGGGACATTGGCGTGGACGGAAATATTTTGAGCTGAGGTTATTGTCATTAGTTACTTGTTACCAGGAGTTTACCAGAAACATTAGTATTGTGTTCATTAATCCATGCTTGTGTGTGGTGAATGTGTAATTCTTAGTTTATATTACTGGATCTGAACTATTGGTGTGGTTCTGTTCAGTTTGTTGTTTTTGTTTGTTTTTTGTTTTTTTACCGCTTCTCTGCCGTCTGGCAGAGGCGGACGACTGGGATGTTTTCTTGTGTTCTTTGTTTGCCTCCCTGTCTTGTGTCGTCGGTTCGTGCCTCCGCTGGTCCTGTTTCTTTTCTTCACCGTCTTCCTTTCTTCCTTCTTGTTTCGGTTTCGTGTCCATGACTTCAGGAAATTGAACCCACAGTAATCAATAATAAAGATTTTTTAATACACATACATCAAGCGGAGTATTACAGCAAAGCTGTAATACTCCGCTTGGGAAAGTAAATCTGTTGGGCTTGTACATGGTACTCAGACAACAATTCTGAGTAGCAAACTGCTAGACAGGACTCGTAAAAAAAAAAAAAAAAAATAATAATAATAATAATTAAACACTTATAAATGACTAACTAATTCTATATTATTTGTATCTCATCTGTATATTTATTTTGAGCATAATTAAATATTGGGGGAAAAGTTCGTACATTAATAAACCCTTTTCAGGTTATTTATTTTCTTGATTATAGATGGCTGGGCTGTGCCTTAGAGATAGGGTGAGAAGAGCCGCTGTTCCTTTAAATTCAGAGGAGCCTGGTGAGGTGTTCCACATCCCAACAATAGGACACCTAGAGAAGGAGCCAAGACATGCTGGAGGGACTGTCTCTCGGCTGGTCCGGGAACACTTTGGGATTCCTCCCGAAGAGCCAGACTGGGTGGTAGGGAAGTCTGGGTCTCTCTGCTGAAGCTGCTGCACTTTCTTAACATTTTGTTTTGAATACAAAAGGGACAAAAATTATTTTTAGACTATCAGTGTGTCATAGAAAGTGAATGTATAAAGGTGTGGAACCTTTGTAGGAAATCCATGATCTGATGTAAATGGGAACCCTTCAGCCATGTAAGACTTACCAGGAAACATCTCACAGATGGACGGCTCATTCCATCATGTGTTAAGATGTTTATCTTATGATCAGACACAAGAACTGGTCAGCATCTACAGCACTTCACTGTAAACCTCCTGATTCTCACCTGTCCCAAATCACACATTATTAAAAGTTTGGCTACATCTCATTAGTTGTAAATGTTTTACAAATCAGTTGTAGCCTTTAAAAATATTAACAAATGATAGTTATTAATTTACAAATGATCTATTAAGACTTTATGCTTCCCCTAATGTAAAGAGTGAAATCCTCCTTACCTGTAAATATTTTAAGAATTATTTGTAGCTCCACAAAAACATTAATAAATGATGTTTATTAATTTACAAATGATCTATTAAGACTTTATACTTCCCCTAATGTAAAGTGTGAACTCCTCATTACCTGTTTCCGTTCCCTTTCCGGAGTTCAGTGATGATGGCACCGTTGACTGAGGTGTTCCTATCGACTCCAACGATCTCAGGTTCTTCCCTCTTCTATACTGACCCATGACCTTCCAATATCTAGTCACAACTTTCTGTGGGTGGAGAGTAAAAAAACAAAAACAAAGACAGCAATATTAATTAAATGAACCAATAATTTGTATTAAGATATTAACCTTTTAAGCCACTATTTGAAAATAAATTCAACATAACAATGGCATTTTTTGAAATTGTGAAACTTGCAATAAGGTAAAAAAATACTAATACATAGCTAGAATTTGAAGTCTTATACAGTACCTAGGATATGAGTACTGAACTCAAATCCAGAACTTAAAATGCACCTACTGCTAAAATGTGTCATCACATAAATCCCCAAAAAACTATGATGTACACTTTTAATAGACATTACATAGTCAGTACCTTTAAACTAAAAACTTGAAGTCAGTGTTACTATGAAAATGTTTTGGTTTACTATGATTTTTATTTATTTTTACAAATGCCTCTGTAACAAAAAGCATGGTAATATTTTGAGAAAAATCCACATATTTGAAGGCCTTCAATGAAAAACATAAATAAAAACTACCCAAAGCAAAAAACCCTACCACCTATAAAAATATAGAAATAAATAAACTAAAATAAGAACTAGTTGATGCGGCATTCAAAGGGTCTTAATAATACAGAGTAATTCACTCGTGAACCCAGTAAATAAGAGATTAACATTTCATGTCATTTTTGGTGATTTAGTATTTCTGGGTAGATGTTGCAACCAAAGCTGCTGTTAGTAGTTAGCTCTTATAGCTAGCCCAAATGGGCTACAGGAATGAAACTATCTGAACAGTGAACATAAACCATCAAAACCTCTAACCAGTTATGTGTGCAGATTGGTGTTTTCTCCTTCGACAGATAATACATGAGTTCTCTCGGGGAGACATTGTTTTTTTTATCCAGCTAAATGCTCATGTCTCATAAGCAAGTATCAGCCGCCATTTCTGCTTGTCGTTCTTTTTTATTTTTTTATACTTTATTCAACAATTGCACAATTTACAGGAATGTCAGTCTTCATTATAAAAATAACAAATTATGCATTTTCCAAATATTGCAGGTGTTTTAACAAAAACAAAATATATACAAAACACATATGATCACATTTTGCGAGGGGAAGTACGGATTTACAAAAATATATCAAAGTGTTTACAAACATTCACAGTTTTTGTTGCCTTTTGATTAAGAGAGTGATTAATCGAGTTGAGATATTGCTTGACCTCAATGTTAAAAGCAATAAAAGATGTTTTGGAATGTGCAAACTTACATTTATGAATGTAATATTTTGCCAAAAGAATAATGAGATTAATAATGAAAGTTTCATTAGGCATAGTCTTAGTTCTGTTAAGGTCATAAAGGCCGAAAAGAACATCCTTCCAAAATAATTTGAAATCTTTCTCAATTTTTTCATCAATAAAAATACAAATGTCAGACCAGGAACTTTGGACAAAGGGGCAGTGCCAAAACAGATGGGTCACTGTTTCAATATTCACAGAACAAAAAGTGCACATTACATCAATGTCTTTTTTAAATTTTTTAACAATATGATCATTAGACGGGTAAAACTTGTGAATTATTTTAAATGATATTTCTCTTGTTTTATGTCAGCAGGTATCGGCTGGGTAAGAGCCAGACCTTCTTCCAGTTAATGTTTTGCACTAGTTTATTCCAGTATGGAACCACATATGGGACTGTGATAATATATATTTTTAACAAGGATCTAATTAGTTTATTGTTCTTTCCATTGTTACAGGAAAAACAAATCTTATCAACTCAAGTGTCAGTCAACGATACCAAGGTTAGTTGTGTGTCCAATCTTGGTTGAGCTCTAAATAACAGGCAGACCCCGGAAGAAATTGCTCCAAAAACGTTGGCATAATCTCCAGGAGACACAGGAAATTTGTATTCTTCTAGAAACTCACTATAAAAGTAAAGATAACCATCCCTGTTAAATAATTGGTCAACAAAAATAATGTTATTATTAAACCAGTAATCAATAAATAAAGATTTGTGTTTAAATAGTATGTCTTTGTTGTTCCATATGTAATATTTGTGGGGCGAGAAGTTATGCTTGAAAATAAGAGACCATGAAAGGAAGGCCTGGCGGTGAAAAGATTACATTTTTATCGGGACTTTATCAATATTGTAATTACAAGTTAAGAAAAAGCTCAACCCACCCAGTTTTGATCGAATATGACAGGGTATGACATTCCAAACAGAATTAGGGTTTTTAAAGAAATGTTTTAACCAATTTACTTTAAAAGTATTATTAAGAGTACAGAAATCGATAAAATTTAATCCACCCTTTTCATAGTCATTTGTTAGAACAGACTTCTTCACATGATGAGTTCTGTTTTTGCATAAGAAGTTAAAGAGTAGCTTGTCAATCTCAGTAATATGTTTTTTGTCCACATACAGAGATAGAGCTGGATATGTTCACCGTGATAAACCTTCTGCCTTAGACAGTAGGGCTCTGCCTCTGAGGGGGAGATCCCGTAATAGCCACTGGATCAGCTTTTTTTTGGTTCTTTGAATAATAGGGTTGAAGTTTAATGAAGTCCTTTTTTGATGGTCCTTGGTAATTGTGATACCTAAGTGAACAAGTTCATTTTTGACTGGAATACTACAAATAGAAGATTTCATGCATTCCTTAATGGACATGATTTCGCACTTAATGATATTTAGCCTTAAGCCAGAGGCCATGGAAACATTTTCTATAGAATTTATTGCAACAGAGACTTGATTTTCATCTCTAAGAAAGAGAGTGTAATGAGGATTTTTAATGTGATTAAATGTTTTATGCTTGCTGAAAGTAACCAAGGCCTGCAGCTGTAAGAGGAATTAGTATCTGATATGAGATGTGCTGTACTGTGCTGTACCATATATGGAGTTGTTTTTCAAAGCAGAAGCTGCAGAACCAGGCACCACCAGGTTTCCTGTTATCTCGCAAGATGTAACTGAATGTGGGTGTGGGGAAATACCCAGCAAATGTATTGGTGTGTATGTGCTGTGAGCCACTCCCTGTTGAATGAATAAAACGAGCCGGTCTGCAGCGGAGCTTCAGAATGCTTTGGACCCAGCTGCTGGTGACAGGTATTCTCCACTCTCTGCAGAGGTGAAACTGAACTGAGACTCAGCCTGACTTTTCTCCACTGAAGATTTTCTACTCCAATTACTCCTGAACTTGGGGGTGGTATATTGACCACGACAAGTGGTATCGTCCGCCAGTTGAGATATGTTAAGCTCTCTAACTAATATATTGATGCCGTTTATTTCACTTGATTTAATATGATCAGATAAAAGCTGGGCAACCAATAGAAAGAGGTAAGGCCTTGTCGGATGCCTCTAGAGACATTGAATCTGGGAGACATGCCACCTGTTAGTCTAATTGAGCTATTACTACTGTTATATAGACTCTTAATAGCTGAGGGGGGAAAAAAAAGAACTGATTTTTTTAAGGGACTGTAAAATGAATGGATGTTCAACTGTGTCAAATGCTTTGTAGAAATCTACAAACAGCATGAGCCCACCCTCCTCTACCATTTCTGGGTAATCTAAAATATCTTAAATGAGCCTAATGTTATTTTCTATATACCTTTTGTTCATGAAGCCTGATTGTGTTTCTTCTATGATGGAGTCCAAAACATCCCGTAATCTTCTAGCCAATAACATAGCTAAGATTTTCTAATCGTTGTTTAGTAAACAAATTGGGCGCCAATTATCTAAAAATAATTTGTCCTTGTTTGGTTAGGAATTAGGACTGTTATTCCTTGGGTCAGAGAGGTGGGGAGGCATTCATCTTCAATGGATTCTTTGAAGACTTTAAATAAAAAAGGGGACAGTTCAGCGATAAAAGATTTATAAAATTCGGAGGATAGCCCATCATACCCAGGCGATTTGTTATTTTTTAGTTGGTTTATAGCTTGCTGTACTTCTTGAAGATATATAGGCACGTCACACTGCTCTCTATCCACTTCACTTATCATCTTCACTGAAAGGGAGTTAAAAAAATTGTCAGACGCATTCGGGCTAAAATGAGAGGTATACAATTCTTTATAGAATTTTGAACAAAACTCTGATATTTTACGATGATCTTCAGTGATAGCTCCATTAATATTCAACTCACAGATACTGTTGTTGGTGGAACAATATTTCTCTAGACTAAAAAAGTAATGAGAGTTTTGTTTGCCTTCTTGTAACCACTTAGACCGAGACCTGATAAAGGCACCCATTGCTTTTTGCAGATACATTTCATCAAGTTTGATTTGTGAGTAAGGTAGCTCTTCTTTTTCCTCCTGTGTTAGAGAGTCAAAATCTCTGCAGGATAATTTTGTTATATTAGAGACAATCTTTAACTCCTCCGCTTTCCTTGCTTTGACTGTTTCAGCAACAAACTTTCTTAAATATTTTCCTATCTCATATTTAAGAAGTTCCCAGTTGAGCCCAAAAAAGTTTTCTTTGTTTGCTTTAGACCAATAAAGTGAAATCATATCCTTAATCTTATGTTGGCCTACCCTATTTTGCAGTACAGAACAGTTGAGCTTCCAATAGCTTCAGCGTGTGGCAGGTGTAGAACCAGCTGAGATATTAAGAGATATGCATATGGCTTTATGATCAGTTAAGGGAGTAGGGCAGATGCTGATGTCAACATAATCCTTGTTTAAACTGTCAGATATAAGCCAATAATCCAGTCGTGATTGCCTAGAGCCTGATTTATTGCTCCAGGTATACAGTCTGCTATTAGGATTCTTCTCTCTCCATATATCTACCAGTTTAAATCTTCTTATAAAGTCAGTCAAGTACGAGTCTGAACTGTTATGCTGAGAAGGTGCACTTTTATCAATAGAACCATCTAGAATAATGTTAAAATCACCTCCTAACAACATAAACGCATTTGGGAATCTAACCAGCCAACCTGTAAAAATGTTTTCAATTGACAACAGAAGGTTCACATTTTCTTTCTTGGTATTGTACCCATAAATATTAGAAACTAAGTAGGTTGAGTCATTGTGTTCAATAACTTGGCAAATAAAGTGACCGTCTGGGTCACATTGTGTGGTCAAGACACTTCCATTAAACCTGTTATTTAAAGAGGCCCCAGCTTAACGCTCTGTTCCGTGCGAGAGCCATATAGCATTTCCCCATTGAGAGCTCCAAAAGTTAGAACTGTCATCACTAGAGTGAAATTCTTGAAAATAGACAAATTCTGATTTCAATTGTTTTGCGAACAAAAATAATGCTTTTCTCTTAACACTATTACGGAGACCCCTGGCATTTAGTGAGACAATTGACAACATTAATAAAAACAAAAAATAAAATAAGAACTATGAAGATGAAGAACCCAAACTTGGATAAGCCTTGTTTAAATACTACTAGTGTATATAAGTAACAGTGGGTTGTCGAGATCAGCACCATATTTAGCATTATAACTCAGCACTATAATATAACATTGGCATAGCTCATGCAAATGAAGAATAATGTGCTATATCACATAACCGTAGAATTAAGAAACCTGTGAACAATATACCTTTTGGGGTTTTTTTTGAACCAGCATGTACTTCACCTACTAAGTAACACAGAATTTTACCCTGAGAAGAAACAATTCAGAGTAATTATGACCTGAACACGAGGCACATCTTAGGCAAACCTTCTGATCTTGTAGCTTGACAGATCACGGATGAATTTCCGAACGGTTCACGAATCCTTTCCCTCCCACGAAGTAGGCCGTTTTTCCTTTATCCCTAGCTTTCTTTATGTGCGGCCACAGTTTTTGTCTGTTCTCTCCGTCCTCTTGGGTTAAGTCCTCTGAAAAGCGAAGTGTCCTGGAGAACACGCCTCGGGTTCCTGATTCCTCCGAGGGTGTCCTGGGGGGCACGCCTCGGGTTCCTGATTCCGCCGAGGGTGTTCAGGGGAACACGCCTCTTGTTCCTGACTCCGCCGAGGGTGTTCAGGAGAACACGCCTCTGGTTCCCGACCCCGCAGAGGGTGTTCAGGAGAACACGCCTCTGGTTCCCGACTCCGCCGAGGGTGTTCAGGCGAACACGCCTCTGGTTCCCGACTCCGCCGAGGGTGTTCAGGCGAACATGCCTCTGGTTCCCGACTCCGCCGAGGGTGTTCAGGCGAACACGCCTCCGGTTCCTGCCTCTTCCGAGGGTGTTCAGGCGAACACGCCTCCGGTTCCTGCCTCTTCCGAGGGTGTTCAGGCGAACACGCCTCCGGTTCCTGCCTCTTCCGAGGGTGTTCAGGCGAACACGCCTCCGGTTCCTGCCTCTTCCGAGGGTGTTCAGGCGAACACGCCTCCGGTTCCTGCCTCTTCCGAGGTTGTTCAGGCGAACACGCCTCCGGTTCCTGCCTGTTCTGAGGGTGTTCAGGGGAACACGCCTCTGGTTCCCGATTCCTCCGAGGGTGTTCAGGGGAACACGCCTCTGGTTCCTGCCTCCGCCGAGGGTGTTCTGGAGAACACGCCTCGGGTTCCTGCCTCTTCCGAGGGTGTTCTGGGGAACACGCCTCGGGTTCCTGATTCCGCCGAGGGTGTTCAGGGGAACACGCCTCGGGTTCCTGTTTCCGCCGAGGGTGTTCAGGGGAACACGCCTCTGGTTCCTGACTCCGCCGAGGGTGTTCAGGAGAACACGCCTCTGGTTCCCGACTCCGCCGAGGGTGTTCAGGAGAACACGCCTCTGGTTCCCGACTCCGCCGAGGGTGTTCAGGCGAACACGCCTCTGGTTCCCGACTCCGCCGAGGGTGTTCAGGCGAACACTGCCTCTGTTCCCGACTTCGGCCGAGGGTGTTCAGGCGAACACGCCTCTGGTTCCCGACTCCGCCGAGGGTGTTCAGGCGAACACGCCTCTGGTTCCCGACTCCGCCAAGGGTGTTCAGGCGAACACGCCTCCAGTTCCTGCCTCTTCCGAGGGTGTTCAGGCGAACACGCCTCCGGTTCCTGCCTCTTCCGAGGGTGTTCAGGCGAACACGCCTCCGGTTCCAGCCTCTTCCGAGGGTGTTCAGGCGAACACGCCTCCGGTTCCTGCCTCTTCCGAGGATGTTCAGGCGAACACGCCTCCGGTTCCTGCCTCTTCCGAGGGTGTTCAGGCGAACACGCCTCCGGTTCCTGCCTCTTCCGAGGGTGTTCAGGCGAACACGCCTCCGGTTCCTGCCTGTTCCGAGGGTGTTCAGGGGAACACGCCTCTGGTTCCCGATTCCTCCGAGGGTGTTCAGGGGAACACGCCTCTGGTTCCTGCCTCCTCCGTGGGTGTTCTGGAGAACACGCCTCGGGTTCCTGCCTCCTCCGAGGGTGTTCTGGGGAACACGCCTCGGGTTCCTGATTCCGCCGAGGGTGTTCTGGGGAACACGCCTCGGGTTCCTGATTCCGCCGAGGGTGTTCAGGCGAACACGTCTCCACCTAAGCTCAGGTTTCCGCTTCGTCGGATTCCCCGTCGCAAGGGTAAGCTCCTTCAACCTCAGCAGCACTCCAGCCTGCTTCAGCAGCACTCCAGCCAGCCTCAGCACTCTCTGTATCTCAGGGTCAGGCCCCGCCATACTCCACATCGCAAGGTTCTGCTCTGCCATACTCCGCATCGCAAGGAACAGCTCAGCCAGACTTCACTCCGCAAGGTACAGCTTCACCAGACTCCACACCGCAAGGTTCCATGCCGCCGGCCCCCAAGGCTCAAGGTTCCACGCCGCCGGCCCCCAAGGCTCAAGGTTCCACGCCGCCGGCCCCCAAGGTTCAATGTTCCACGCCGCCGGCCCCCTCGACTCCGGCACCCTCGACTCCGGCACCCTCGCCTGATGGTTCCTCGTCGTCGGCCTCCTCGCCTGATGGTTCCTCGTCGTCGGCCGCCTCTACTCCGGTTTCATCCCTCCGTCCTGGACCCCCTCCTCCCGCCCTGGCTTGTGGTTCCTGCTTGGTGCGAGGCGCACCTTAGGGGGGGGTGGGTACTGTCATAATACATCCCTGTCTGTGTTGTTTATTGCTCCCTGTTTCCTCCCCGTCTGTTTGAGTTAATTAGTCCTAGTTTGTTTCACCTGTTGTCCTATTAGTCCTCCCTGTGTTTTCCACCTCTGCTCCCAGGTGTTCTTCGTTTCCTGATTACCCTCCCCACAGTATATATGCCCTTCTGTGTCTGTCTGTCCTCGTCGGGTCGTTGTTGTCGTTATCTCCCCTAGTGCTTGTGTTCTCTGTGCTTCTCGGGACTATTAATAAACATGGGCCTTAAGACCCACAAACGCCGCTCCGCATCTGGGTCCTCCTTTAACCCAAACCTGACAATAACATTTAAACTATATAAATAGGCCTATATAAACTATAAAGTAATTTTATATAAAATGTTTAGAAAAATAATGCTTTTATTCTCATAATAAAAAAATTTTATTACAAGCATTTAGGAAGAATAATATTAATCTTTTTAATGGCTTAGGAAATCAGATTAAGATGCGCAAGAAATTAACAACTAATAATAACTTTTTTATATACCTTACCAATATGATGGCATGTTTGAACTCTATAAACCATTAACAAATGTGTTCCAGATAATTTAAAAATATTTAGTTAATCATTCAGAATTTCAATTCAATTCCATTCACTATTATTTATATAGCGCCAGTTCAGAACAAATGTCATCTCAAGGCACTTTACAACAAAAGTCATTTCAATACAATTATACAAACATTCCAATCAGTTAAGTTTTCTATGTAAGGAATCCCAGCAGATTGCGTTGAGTCATCGGCGTGAGGTTGTTCCCCGGATCAGCAAACCCTCATACTGAGCAAGCATGTAGCGACAGTGGAGAGGAAAAACTCCCTTTTAACAAGAAGAAACCTCTGGCAGAACCCTGCCTCAGTAGAAGCGGTCATCTGCCACGACCGTCTGGGGGTCTGAGAAGACAGAGAAGAGACAGCATGCTCGGTGACTTTGAGCATCATCTGGACCAATGCTCCCCATCCAGCAGGTGGCATTATAGCTGAGCAGGGTACCAGACCGGGTAGAGCTTCTATGGGGAGAAAAACACTGAGAGAAAACTGGGTTAACAATTGCATTAACATTAGGGAAAATATATCTGGAGAGTAGTAGAAAAGAAAAGTAGAAGGTCAGTTGAGTCTGAAAAAGTATAATTTTTTCCCCCTAATTCTTAAGTCTTTTAGCAATGTACGGTGTGAGAAGAAATCAATTATAAATCAGTGGTACATCATATCTTATGTAGAACCGATAACTGTTCTAACAGTAGCTCATTATCTAATACCTTACAAATGATCAGGCAATGACATACTAAGCAGTTATAAATCTATTTGTAAATGTCATTACAAGTCTTTATAAATGAATGGTACATCATTATCGAATACCTTGTAAATGATCTGTTAATGACATACTAAGCACTTATAAATGTTTAATAACGAAACATTATTATAAAGTGTCACCAAAACGAACGTTTTTTTTTTCATTTTCTTGAACACTAAATTTTCCTCTTTGTCAACTAGCTACAGTGATGATTGCATTAAATAAATCAGACGAATTGAGGGCTGTTGGTTTCACTACCCAATCCATACTGGAAACCCGTTCTGTACAATACATGGGCGAATCGTTCGTCACGTCCTATCTTCGCAATCATTGCGACATTTTGATGTAGTTACCTACATAGACATGTATAAACACTAGATGCCTTACCCGAGCTGTTCGGCATTGGACAGCGACTAGCACCTCGGCGGCCATCTTACTGCAGTCGCCTGCCCCCTTTCATAACATTGCTGTCAAAGGTGCTTGTACTATTTAAATAACGCTATCTTGCTCAATTTTCAACCAAATTTTCAACTGTTTTATTTTTCATAATCAGCAGAGATGTGGCTATGAAATATGTCTGTTTGGGTCGGAAAAACTCCCATTGTTTCACTCCACTTTCCCACCGTCTTAATTTAGTCTGTCAGTTTCTCTTTGACCTAATAATAAAATATGATTGTTTTAAAACTTGTATGCTTGTAGATGTATTCTATGTTTCTGCATACTCAATGAATATTTTAAACCACTGTCTTTTCATAAATATTAATCAGATAGCTACACACACAAAACATTTAATCATTCATATACAACACATTTAATTGTATATTACAGTAAAATGTCTTATATACTTAGCCAATAACAGTGAAATATGTGTATGTATATATATATATATATATATATATATATACATCAGTATAATTTTGCCTTCATCTATCCCTGTTCTGTGAACTAGGATTTTTATTGTGATGAGGTTTCAAGGTTCTTTTGAGGTAAAGACCACATAAACAGATACAAAATTTGCACCCAGACAAATAGGAAACACATCTAAATTTCATCCGTCAGCCAGAACTGGCCCACCTGCAATAAAATCCTCCCCAGCAAATAATTTTGCATTTTCACTACTTGACATTTTTTTCTGTTATTTATGCAATTTCTTTTGATTCTGTATCAAAATTATTTTTTGATTTGGGATTGTTTTCCGAAAAAGCTTAGAAATACTCAAAACCAAACAACTAGATAGATACCTAATTGATCTTGTAAAGGAGGTTTTAATTTATCCAGTTCAACAAGACTCATAAACATACAGATAAAACATGTATAGCAGGAGGCGGTGGCGAGAATGGAACAACTGCTAGGTGGAGAATAGCATAAAGCAGAAGCAGCAGAGATATAACAGCAGTTGTTTAAAAATAATTTAAGGAAATGAAAACAATTCAAAGAGATACTGAAAAATGTAAAAATAAAGGTTTCTTTGAAACAGTTGCTCTAAGGAACGTGTATCTCCTCCAGCCATGGCAGGAACCTGTTAAAACCAAGCATAAACATAAGTCAAAACACAGACAGCTTGGGATGCAAAAAACCTTGGTAAAATCCTGTTTTTGTCATAAACCCTCTCACCAACAGTAAGGTACAGGCTTACAGAGAAGGAAAATGTGGTTTTTGTTTTTGAAAAACAGAAAATTGAAGTTAGGCTACCAAACATTTTTGTGACTGCTCTTCCTGAACATGGATAGCGCCACAATAACATTGAATAACACTGCAAATATTCGAAGTACAATACGATAACAAAAAACTCAAATACTTAAAAAATGAGTTTTGGTATCATAGTGCTGAGAACGATGTACTCATTTTAACAATAACATAAAACTATTCCAAAACTTTTCATTAACAACTATTATGTTTTACACAGTACATACTTAAAGCACAAACAAACTCTGTTTTTCATTGCAAATAAGGAAAAGTCCATTTAAATTGCATTACAATTCGAAATTATAGCCACAATACTGTTAATATTACCCTAACTGACAAAACAATGATATGGCTACCAGCGAAAAAAGGAAGACTATTATCTGTTGTGCGACAGGTTAGCTAACTAACAAGGGAAATGTGAAGAGTGGAGTCGATCACACTTCCTTACTTCCTTCTTTACTTTTTAAAATAAATACTGTAATTTCAACATCTACAATTATCCTGTATCAAGCCTGTGTGTAGTAAAGTTTGTAATAAAGCAAACTGCGTGTAAATCCATCAAGAGTTCATCGTGTTAAGAGTATTTTCATTCAAGCTGATCAGCCTTCATATACATCCAAATAGGCGGGACAAAACCATAGTTCAAAATCAAGTTACTTTTTTAAATCAAATGTGGTAATTTCAACATGTACACTTATTCTCTATCACGCCTGTGTATAGTAAAATTTGTAATAAAGCAAACCGCTTGTAAATCAGTTAATGTTTCACCGAGATATAACTATTTTTATGTAAGCTCATCACTCACCTCACTCTGCTGCCATAGAGGGGGCTCGCCGGTTGACTGCAGCAAGATGGCCGCTGTTTAGCTATGCTGGCAAATCCCGCTTGTGTCATCTAGTGTTTATTCATATCCATGGTTACCTATGGTACCATGCTTCGAGCGAAAGTAGAGGCGTTTTACACCTGCGTGGTACCAGTCAGGTGTGCGGTATGGATCATAAACACAATCCCAAATGATTGCTGTTGTTTGTTACCCCTACCTCTTACAACTCCATTTTTAAACGGGGAGGGCTAAGAGGGAGGGCAAAGGGGGAGGGATAGGCCTAAAATCCGTTTGGAGTTAAGCCTTTATCCTACTTTTGTGCAATAGGCCTCTATCCTACTAGGAAAAATACACATTCACAACTGTAAATTGACAAACTTAAAGATCAAACAGGCTTAACAATTAACTTCTGCAAGTAACTGTATAGGTACAGTTAAGGGACTTAACAAGAATGCAGTGAGATTTTTGTTGTTAAGAGACTTGATATGAATGTGTCTGTGTAATTGTATATATATTTTTATTTATTTGTTTGTTTTCATACATCATACGTACTCTCAGATTTTATACTTGAAAACTGTTTGTACTTATTGCAGCCAATATAACCCTGGTATCCAAATGCTATGTTACATGTGTATTGTAACAAAGACTTTAATAAAAAAATAACTAATAACAAAGGAGGAGGACTGGGAAGCCACAAGATGGCGGTAATTTAGTATAACTCTATAGACGAAGAAGACAGAAAGCAAGTACTTCCTTTATCATCGGGTTTACAAGGAAATACTTGATTTCTGTCATCTTCAGCAACGTTTCAATAACTATGGCGGCGCGGTTGGTTCAGTTTGCTTCTTGGTGTCTACCCCGTCCAGCAGTGCAGTTCTCGGTCTCCTGTTTAACTACAGGAAGGCACAACATGACGTTTAGGACTGTTCGCAGGTCTGCTCCCATCTTCAGCAAGGTAACGCACACACTGACCTCCGCACTGCACGCTGTTCCTAACGGTCTGTTTTTGTTTTGTTTTTTTAACTCTTGGCACGCACTGGGATGATAGATACAGCCTTAGAGCACATAATTAGCATGACATCTATTCTAATGTCTTGAGCTGACTTAACTTAAGTTAAAAATGTATTTTGTTTCAGTATAAAAATGGAAACTTCTATATACATTTACGATTGTATCGCTTACAATCATGGAAATGATTGCTGCTCTGACCAAGGGTGACCGCGGTGAAGTTAGTTTTAAGTTGGATATTCGACAGACATTCGTTTCATTAAAGCGGAGACCATAGGGGAGACTCCCTCCAATGTCTCACCGACAGCTGCACTCATGGAGCGGATACATCGCGGCCAAAGGCTGAGGCTCGCTCCTGAAGGCGGTGGTTTCGGTTAGGGACCGTCGTTAAATTTCTCTACATTAAATAAAATAAATCAATAGGCCGATCTGCTGACAAAGTAACCCCAAAATATTGCTAAGTTGTTGATCGACACCAGAGGAACATGACACATCGATTTATTAAAAAAAATTATAATGTATTATATTTCATTTTAATATTTTACTGTAATGTTATTTTCTTCCATAGCTTCCAGGTTGTGTGACCAAGTTACACTTAATAGGTCTTAAAACGTCCTAATACACCTAAAGAACCAGACACAACAATCGATTTTCAATTTGAACAAACATCATATTTTATATTCATATTTTACAGTAATATTTGGGGGTTTTCTTCAATAGCTTCCACGTCATGTGACCAAGTGACACCAAATGGGTCTTAAAGTGTCTTAGTACATCTAAAGAACCAGACACAACAATTGATTTCTAATTTGAACACACATCATATTTTATATCCATATTTTACAGTAATATTTGGAGGTTTTCTTCAATAGCTTTCAGGTCATGTGACCAAGTGACACCAAATAGGTCTTAAAGTGTCCTGATACATCTAAAGAACCAGACACAACAATTGATTTCCAATTTGAACAAACATAGTATTTTATATTCATATTTTACAGTAATATTTGGGGGTTTTCTTCAATAGCTTCCAGGTCATGTGACCAAGTGACACCAAATGGGTCTTAAAGTGTCCTGATACATCTACAGAACCAGACACAAAAATGTATTAACAATTTGAACACACATCATATTTTATATTCAGATTTTACAGTAATATTTGGGAGTTTTCTTCAAAAGCTTCTACATTATGTGACCAAGTGACACCAATTCAATTCAGTTTTTAATTCAGTTTATTTATATAGCGCCGTTTAACAACAGATGTCATCTCAAGGCACTTTACAAGAAGAGTTATTACAATACAATGTTTAATGTAGAAATTAGAGAACCACAGAAGATTGCGTAATTCTAAGCAATCCCTCACACTGGGCAAGCATGAAGCGACGGTGGAAAGGAGAAACTCCCTTTTTAACAGGAAGAAACCTCCGGCAGAACCAGGCTCAGCACAAGCGGTCATCTGCCGAGACCGTCTGTGGTTTGGAGAATACAGAACAGAGATACAGAACAGAGACACAGAAAGAGCAACAGAACTATATTGGGTCTTAAAGTTTCTTAGTACATCTAAAGAACCAAACACAACAATTGATTCCCTATTTGAACCCACATCATATTTTATATTCATATTTTACAGTAATATTTTGGGGTTTTCTTCAATAGGTTCTACATCATGTGACCAAGTGACACAAAATAAGTCTGAAAATGTCTCAATACATCTAAGGAACAAGACACAACAATTGATTCCATAATTTTAGTGGATAGAATATTTTCTATTAATATTTTACAGTAATATTTAGGCTTTTTCTTCAATAGTTTCCAGGTTGTGTGACCAAATGACAACAAATAGGTCTTAAAATGTCTTAATACATCTAAGGAACCATACACAACAATTTATTTTAAATTTGACTTCTCATACTATTTTCTATTAATATTTAACTGTAATGTTTTAGGTTTTCCTTCAATAGCTTTTAGGTCATATGGCAAAGGGACACCAAATCAATCCTAAAATGTCTTACTATATCTAAAGAGCCAGACACAAAAAAATTGATGTTCAATTTGAATGCACATCATATTTTCTATTAAAATGCTACCTTTTTTGGTATTTTTTTCTTCAATAGCTCCTAGGTTAGGTGACCAATTGACACCAAATAATTGCATAAGATACCTTTACAGCTTACAAAAAATACACAATACTGCCATTAGTGCATTTTCTCTCCAGTTGATTATTTACAAGTCTCCTTTTCCTTTACCTTTCGGCTTTTCCCTTCAGAGTTCACCACAGCCAATCATGTCTCCATTTAGTCCTATTCGCTGCATCCTCTGCCCTCACACCAACTAACTTCATATCCTCTTTCACCACATCAATAAATCACATTTTTGGTCTTCCTCTCTTCCTCCTGCCTGGTGGCTCAATCCTCAGCATCCTTCTACCGATATAATCGCAGTCTCTCCTATGAAAATGTCCAAACCATCTCAGTCTGGCCTCCCTGACTTATCCCGAAACAATTAACATGAGCTTTCCCTCTGATGTACTCATTACTTGGAAATCAATTGTTGTGTCTGGTTCTTTAGATGTATCAGGACACTTTAAGACCTATTTGGTATCACTTGGTCACATAATATAGAAGCTATTGAAGAAAACCCCAAAATATTACTGTAAAATATGAATATAAAATATGATGTGTGTTCAAATTGTTACTAAATTTTTGTGTCTGGTTCTTTAGATGTATTAGGACACTTTAAGACCTATTAGGTGTCACTTGTTCACACGACTTGGAAGGTATTGAATAAAATAATATCACAGCAAAATACTAAAATGAAATATAATACATTTAAAAATTTTTTTAATAAATCGATGTGTCATGTTCCTCGGGTGTCGATCAACAACTTAGCAATATTTTGGGGTTACTTTGTCAGCAGATCGGCGTATTGATTTATTTTATTTGATGCAGAGAAATTTAACGACGGTTCCTAACCGAAACCACCGCCTTCAGGAGCGAGCCTTTGGCCGCGATGTATCCGCTCCATGAGTGCAGCTGTCAGTGAAACATTGGAGGGAGTCTCCGCTTTAATGAAACGAATGTCTGTCGAATATCCAACTTAAAACTAACTTCACCGCGGTCCAAGGGTGTCTGTTTTTAAAATTGCAAGGGGAAGATAATTATCAACTTGGATGCGGTTTGAGGATTGCTGGGGACAATTATTAAATATTTACATAGCCTCTAAGTATTCATCCATTTCATGTTTCATTACATTATGCATTGCAGAGTATAAAAATGGTGAAAATTGCATCTTTATTACATCAATACAAGTTAAAAGCCATAGGTTTAACTGATTTCCTTTTTAACGTCACTGACATTAGACTTTTGATTGGGAAGAATTATTAAAATCCAGACCGTAGCACAAAGAACAATGTTGGATATCACCAGAAGAATGCGCAACCATAAAACGTGCTCCTTTTGCAGCCTTCTTTGTGGAGAAACTTCAAATTTAACTTACAGCTGACAGTCCTGCAATAGGGAAGTACCTGTGGGTGATGCGCATAAACTTGTTTCAGGTGGAAAAAAATAATTTCACTGCTCCGATGGGATGTTTATTTAATGCAAGCGGACTGGGAGTTAGAAAATATTGTTTTTATAATGTTTTGTTTAAGACTCCCAAAAAGGAAAATATTCATATGTTTTTTTGGCGGAGAGAGTAGGAGGGAATTTTTCCCGAATACTGTCGCCATCTGTCCACCCAGCCCTTCTTCAGGAATGAGAAATCTAGGTAGGGACATTGTTTGGTTTCTTCAGTGATTTCTGCACAGTATACATTTCAGCTGCAGTATCCAAATAATGAAAGACTAATAATTCACAGCAATATAATCTGGATCAAGTTATTTTTGTCTTTCATTTTTTCCAACATTGATGGAATTGTTGTCCACTCCCTGGTGAATAGCGAGAATTTTTTTGCCTTCAGCTAAAAGCAGTATTCTGTCATGCTCTCTACACAAACACAGTAGTATGTCAACATAGTATGTTTGGCTGTCTTAAACAAAAATATTACATGAATATTTTTGTTTCTGCCAACCCACTCGCAGAAAAGAAACCAGACCCATTAAATTTGATTTACAATGTTACGTTACGTTCTAAAAATAACCTGCACCAGGAGAAATCTGCAAAGTAGTCTTTATTTTTTTACAATTATGTTTTAAGGCCTTAAACCGCCTTGCCACACACTTTTTTACACTTTTCCTAGACATACATTAACATTTACAGACATTTCTCAGTAGTTTTAACACTCAAACCTTCGTAGATTTAAAACATAAAAGTATTCATATGCAAGTACGGTCTCTCCGCTGTTGCGCCGCTTGGGTGCTGCTTTCTCCAGTGAAGGTCTCGGAGCAGATGTCGTTTCCGAGTGTAGAACATAATTATGGGCCGTTTTTTGTTGCTTTTTTTTTAAATTCTGGATGACAAGATTATTATAATCAGCAATGATAAATTTGGCAAGCACAGGAGACATGACAGGACGAGATTGATGATTGCCTCCAATCATTTAGGACGCAGAACACAATGCGCGTTAGTGCGCTGTAAAGAAAGCATTTAAATTGTGCATGAAAAAAAAAATCCACGAAGCAGCAAAGATTGACTGCGTTACACCAAGGGAACTGTGTAACTATTTTTTCCATCTTGAAACGGGTACCAGTGACATTGCAGGACTCTGCCCCGTAGCTGATTACCAGTCTTTTAAAACATGACATATCTACTGAAAAGAATGAAGTAGCCTATATGAGCAGAAAGAAACATGACTGCGTAAGAAAGTGGAATTGAGTAAACTTAATAATATTCTATTAAAATACTGATGCGGAAACTTGGCTGCTAAGTCAGTAAGAATTTCCACATCAGGTTTGGTAGGGACAAAGTAGTCAATCATAAATATTGCCAGGGACATGTCCCCAGCGTCCCCAGTTAAAATGACGCCTTTGGCTCTGACAGTTGTCCAGCAGGTCAGTCTCTTAACACCCTCAGCAAGGAGGGTAAGTCACAAAACGTCTTTACTAAAGAAACAGGTTGTTCACACAATGCTATATCCAAGCATATTAATAGGATGTATAGTGGAAAAACAATCTTTTGTTTAAAAAAAAAAGCGCCACACGCAATGTGAAACCAACCTTGAAGATTGTGAATCTAGGTTACATAGTAAGTCTGAGGGGCCTTTCATAACGCTTGTACGGCAGCTCAAGTCAGATTTGATATGGCCATCAAACCGAGAACGATCCAAAATATGGGCTACAACTGTCACATACTTTGTGTTAAAGTAACTATTGAACCAGAGAGAATGTCAGAGTTAAGGCTAAGGGGAAAAGGATTGGGGTTTAGCTTAGTGCTCCAAAATTCCCTTTACAGATGAAAGTACATTTTCCATTTATTTGGATGTAAAGCTCCTAGAGTCTGGAGTAAGATATGAGAGGCACATAATCAAAGCTGCTTTAAGTTTGAAGTTTACCTGCATTGATCATTTGGAGAGTGACGCCAATGGCTGATGTTGGTCAGCATTGTTCTATCAAATCCAAAAATAAGCGCAGCGGTCTATTTTTTGTGTGTGATTGTTTTTAAAAAATGTCTTGGAAAAATAAATACATTTCTTGTTTTCCTCATTTTGTACGGTGCTCCATCTCTACCTAACGTAAACTTATGGGTATTTTTGACTAAAATCATAAATCCCAAAACACTCGAACCATTAACAAAAAAAATAAAAAGTGTTTTAAAACAATAACAAACCATAAATGGCCTGTACTTGCTGTTATGTAGAACCAAATTCTGGGTCCTGTACCTCTGTCAGTGGGCCCCTTAAGGTACATGAGAAAAACAGTGGCACTTTTTAATAATAAACAAAGCATGAATAAGGTTTTATGCAACAATCAGATCTAAATGTATTGATAAGTATTTCTGTCATTCACCCCCTGAATTGAAGCATTTGGCCAACTTGTTCTCATATGCTTAACAGATTAAGCTACATTTCATCTCATAACAACAAGCGAAGTAGTTCACCTCTTGGAAAGAGGTCTCCAGTGAGGAGCCATTAACATAATATGACAAATTAATCATACATAGGCATTTAGAACACATATCTGACCATCAGTATTTGATTGATTTTATTACTGATGTCAGTGAAAAGATAATCTTCCTGTCAACATTTTTTTTAAATATCCTTGTGTCTGTGGGCCGCTGACAATGTTGTTCGTAAAAGCTACTTGGGCACCCCTGTTCTAGAAAAAAAGATAAATACAACTTAAGCACATAAAAGGCATGTATCATTGGTAGCAGTTCAGCGTTAGCATCAATACTAATTAGCTTTTCTGTTACAGTGAGAACCATGGCGTCAACATTAACAACCAAGTTGTTGTTTTGGTATTTTTATAGTCGCGAGGTGATTCTGTAATTTCAGCCGGCGGTGTCGTCATTTACGCGTGGAGCGCGTCTATTGTCTTGAGTACGGCCAGAGTACGGGTTGTGTTCACATGATCCGTGGCCGTTCGTACCTGGACTACGATACTAACTCCAAGGCAGGGTCAAGCCAGGTCTCTCTGGCCGTATCCTGGCACGGTCCAGTCTGTGTACACATGGTACGAAATAAGTGGATTGTGACCAAATACGGTATCCGAGAACGGACTCCCGTACCATGTGAAAACGCCCTAACTCTGGTTTGGTTCGATTACATGTTTGAATGGTAAAAAGACAGAGGTGGCAAAAAAAGCAGGAAGTGGACTATTGAAAAGGGCATCCTTTGTAAATAAAATCTAAACAATAATACAGGAGTGATGATTTCTGGATCTATATGATCTATATGTCCATAGTTTGAAAACAGAAAACAGACAAACAGAAAAAAAACTTAAAAAATAATTAATTACAATAAAAAGCAAGAGTGCAGATAAAATACTTTCAATTGTGATATGCACGGATAAAAATAACTGTTTTCAGCCTGGATTTAAACATTTTTAGAGTTGAGGCTTGTCTCATCCTCATGAAGACTGTTCCAGATTTAGCTGTCTGAAACTGAAATGCAGCCTCACAGTGTTTATTGTTGACTCTGAGAACCACCAGGAGACCCCTCCCTGAAGTTCTCAGGGCCCGAGATGGTTCATATGTCTCTAACATGTCAGAGATTTACTTTGGGGCCAAACCATGAAAAGACTTGTACACAAGCAGAGCTGTTTTAAATTCTATTCTCTGAGCGACAGGAAGCCAGTGCAGAGACCGGAGCACTGGACTAATATGGTCGTATTTCCTGGTTCTTGTCAGGACTCGAGCAGCAGCGTTTTGGATGTACTGCGGCTGTCTAACAGCTCGTTTAGAGAGGCCAGTGAGCAGGCCGTTACAGTAGTATAAACTGCTGGAGAAAAATGCATGGATAGGTCTCTCTCGGTCTGGTTTCGACACTATTCCTCTGATCTTAGCAATGTTTTTCAGATGGTAAAAAGCTGTTGACGTTATTGCTTTGATGTGGCTGTTTAAGTTCTGGTCTGAGTCCATGATTACTCCTAGATTTCTAACCTGATTTTTTTGCTTGAAGACAGAGAGACTCAAGATGACTGATAACACTTTATCTTTGTGTCTGCGGACCAAAAACAATTATCTCAGTTTTGTCTGATTTAACTTTGCATCCACACACTGATCTGTTCAATACAGTGACAGAGTGTATCTATAGGCCCATGTTCACCTGCCGTCAGTGACACGTAGATCAGAGTGTCATCTGCGTAATTATGGCAAGACACATTATTGCTGTTAATTAGCTGACCCAGTGGAAGCATGTACAGGTTGAATTAAAGTGGTCCCAAGATTGACCCGTGGGGGACTCCACAGGTCATGGGAATTTTGTCTGAGACACAGTTGCCAATTTCGACAAAGTACGTCCTGTCCTCGAGAAAGGACTTGAACCAGTTTAGAGCAGTACCATAGATTCCCACCCAGTTTTCTAACCTGTGAAGTAAAATCTTTTGGTCCACTGTGTCAAAGGCAGCGCTCAGGTCCAGCAGAACTAAACCTGAGACTTTGCCTGCGTTCAGGGTTCTTACACCTTTTCCAACTTCAAATTCCAGCACTTTTCAAGCACTTTCAAGGGGCATTTGTATGCTTTTCCAGCACCCAACAACCACGGTAAATTACGTTTATATATGCTATATGTACTTTTTCACATTTAAATCCATAAAAAAACACAATATGACATTTCATCTTAAATTGTTGAATACTTTGGAGCACAGATTTATTGGGATAGTTCACCCCAAAATGGTAAAAAAAAAAAAAAAGTTCAGTTATTGGATGAAGTATCTTTTTAGGTTTGGTCTCTTTCTACCTAAAGTTGATATCTTAAAAAATGAGCCTACAGTCAGATTTTGTTTGGGTGTAGTACCAAACCTTCATCCTTCATGATACTTCATGTGCATTACTATTCAAAATTAATGTAATAAATTAAATCCTTTTGAGTCCGAGAATATTCTTGCTTCAAATTAATGAAAAACTGTTCCTATGTCTTGTCTGCTGAAAAAAATCATCCAATCCAGGACCTGGATATAGAAGTCTTCTCATCAGATCTTGATGCTTTTTCCCTAAATAACAACAGTAAAAAAATAAGAAGACTTAATATAATGATACATAATATAAATAAGTTGTATAATAATGTATATAAGTGAAAAAAAATGAAATAATTAATTAGAGAGCAGGGCTGCAGTACTATGAGAAAATATGTTTTGTTGATTATTGCTCTTGATATAGTAAAGATTATATTAACACTACAATAAGGTTTCATTTGAAACAACCATGAGCAATGCATTTGTTAAAGTATGTTTTAATCTTTGTTATACCATGGTTTGGGTGAATACTCGATTCTGATTGGCTGGTGGGTGCTGAAAAGCGTGCATTATACGAAAATAATGCACGTATAAACGTTAAGTGACAAGTCGTTGAGCTGATCGTAGACTGACTTAAATGTTTACTGTTTTGAGTGTGTAATAAAATATGAGCTTTGCATTTCTTTTAAGGCATTAGTCATTATTTTCAGATCTAGGACCTACATCCCTGCACTTAAGAGCTCCAGTACAGCTGTTTCCATAGTAACGATAAGCAATTGAGCTACTAGCTGCAGGTTAGCTCCTGCCCAGGACCGCCGCATACTACCGGTGTTTATTTCCACGTAAAAGTGCAGGAATAGTCATCATGTGTTGTGATTCTGGCGATGCAGCGTGTGCTGATGTGTTTTGTTGCGCCTGACGAAGATCCTCACAGCAGCGAGAGAATCGCTGGCTCTGTGACGAGAATTCAGACAGTAGACCGACTAAAGACCCACATAAAATAGTCCCTGTAGTCTGGGATATTTGACGAGTTCAGTACATGAAATAAACATTTGTTATAAAATGTTACGTTTGTGGGACCATGGTATAAGCGGATTAAACAAGTCGGAGCCGTGCATTAGACGCGTCATGGTGTTCTTGACTCTGCGTCGTGCATTATAACCGTCTAATGCACGGCTCCTCGTTGTTTAATCCTTACTTAATGTTATAAGAATTTAGCTGGTTGATGCCGTTTAAACGACATCATATTTTGACATTTATTACGTTGGTTATTTTTAAGTAACATCAAAACCATAACGGTTATTCAAATTGGGATTGAATCATATAAGTGAACTGTAGATGTTCCCCATTACTGAAATGTACAGTAAAACTAAAAAAAAAAAAAAAAAAAAAAGTTTAGCGCGAGCTCACTATGCACTTGTGAAACTGCCGTTAAACACTGAATCTGGCGGTAGAAATGGAAAAATAAATATCGTTTACATCGTATTAGCACTTTGTTGTTTGATGAAATAATTCATGCAACTACAGAATTCAATCAGTAAGCACACAAACTGAAGTGTAAACTTAATGTACCGTGACAGTGAAAATCAGTTAGCTAATTAGCCTAATCAAAAATTCCTTAACTTAAAACTTACCTTTCATATGGCTTGAAAGCGCGGCCTCTCCCATGGTGAAGAGCTGCACGTCCTTTTTGCATATTTTGCAAGTGGCTAATCGAGGATATGGTCCACGTTTTAGCCATAATTTGTATTTTTCGTCCTCCAGCCAACGAGCATGTTTTCACCTCCCAGTCTGCTCCAAAAGAGGGCGCGCATCCACTGGAAAATTACACCACTACAGCCACAAGCACAGACTCGAGCGGCGTTATTTTCGTTTTGTGCAAAATGCATTTTTAGCTAAAAGGAAAACTACTCCGTAAGATAACGAATTATTATCAAAGCAATGCAATTTCTAATTCAAGGAGGTTCAAGCACTTTGTCCAAAATCCAAGCACTTTTCTAACCTTGAAAACACTATATTAAAAATCAAGCATTTTCCAGAATTTCCAGCACCCGTACGAACCCTGTGCGTTGGTGTTCATGCGGATCAGAGCTGTCTCAGTGCTGTCTCAGTGCTGTGGTGGGGCCTAAAGCCTGACTGGAAAGTATCGAATACATTGTTAGACACTTTCTCTAGGACTTTTCCTAAAGCCTAGTTTATGCTTCTCCGTTTTGACGGAGACAGATTGACGCAACGCCATTATCCCTCAACATAACGGCTCTCTGTCACCTATGCAAGGACGCACGGAGTAGAGGCCCATTTTTAACTATCCGTCTCTGTTGACGGATAGCGTATGCATCTGATTGATCAGTTTCAGCAACAGCCAGAGATCGCTTCACCAGAACGGGGCTCTATAGTCACTGTAATTAGTAGTTAAAGCAGTGTTTTGCCACTATATGCTTTATATTGAAAGTATAATTTATCTAATCTGTTCTTTTGCCGATTTTGAACACAAAGAGGTGTAGGAAAACAACAACAAAGGCTGCTGTGTTTGTTTTCATGAATTTCTAAAGGATTCTATGAGGTGCACTTCTAGTAAAAAGCTTTTCTAGAGTATTCAATGAGATGCACCTCTAGTAAAAAGATTTACAGCTTAATCAGAACTTACTTTCTATCGTTCATTGCTCCTTGAGGAAGAAATGCGTTCACAAGCCTAGAAAAAAAGGAAACGACGCTGTGATGGTGGGCAGAGACACCATGAAAACTTAGCACCCCCTGCTGTCCTGGTTGAGCAACGCTGAAAAAAACAATACAGAATGGAGTGGAAGAGCGGAGTACTATAAACGGAAAACATCTCCGTCAATGCGTCTGACAGCAAATTTGCGGTTGGAGAAGCATAAACTAGGCTTTAGAATGGTAGGTTAGATATGGGCCGGTAGTTGCTCAGTACTTTGGCATCAAGACTGCTCCTCTTTAGAAGCAGACCGCAGTGTTTAAGGCATTTGGGAATGTTCCAGTCTTAAGTGAGATGTTAACTAACTGATCAAGTTGTGTTAACAAGCTGCTCAGAACAGACTTTAGAAATCGTTTGGGTAAATCATCAAGGCAGCATGTACATGGACTCAGAGCTCTTCGATTGTTTTGTCACTGACAGGTGTAAAATGTGTCATCTTAAGGTGTTTATCTGGAAACAGTCTTGCCATTTGTTTTGTACCCTGAACGAAACTTAATTTCTCCAAGGTGCCTTTTGCTTAGTGTTAACCATTTTAACCTTGACAGGAGCAATAGTATCCAAAACATTTACAACCCTTGAAGTGTTCGAGTCCAATAGATTATGAACATTTGAACTAGGGGTGTGCGATTTGACGATTTAAGACCGTGAAGCGATCTACACGTGTTATGATCTGTCATTTTTGAGAGATCTTTTTATCCCATCTCCCAGTTCTGCTGCTTTATTGCTGCCTCTGTACGCGATTCAAATCCTCCGCTCTCTCTCCCTGCTCTAAGCGAATTCCCCCCCGCCCCTCTCCTCCCTCCCTCTTTTTAAATTAAAGTAAGTTAATGTTTGCTTTCTGTATTAGTAGACAAGTCAAGATTAAAATTTTAATGTAATACACTTAAATATGTTTATGATTTAGATGTATTTCTCATTGAGGTTATTTGAAAAATTAAAAATAATTATATATATAGTATATACATACAGTGTATGTATAGTTTCATTCAGAACTTTCTGTGCATTTCTATGATCTTTGGTGTGGGAAAGACATATCAGTATTTTAGCCCTTGGTTGGTTATCCCTAATTTGAATGAATTTATTTATTGAATGTTTCTCTTCTTTAATGTGTAATTTAAGATTTTTTGGTGATCATTTAAAAAAATCCTGATAAAATCGAAATCGTGATAATATAATTGAAAAATCTTGATTTTCTATTTTTGTCATATCGCCCACCCCTAATTTGAACATGGGGGATTTTCAAATCTGATCAATTCCATAAACTGTGTCCTTGTTGTATCATTTATGTGTCTTCTCTGAATAACTCCAGGCCCAACTAATAGTTTGGATGCAACAGATAGGTCAAAGAAGACACAAAAATTATCAGATAAAGCAACATCAACAACATTGACATTTGATATATTAACTCCTTTTGTAATGGCTAGATGTAGAGTGTGGCCTTTGTTGTGAGTCACATCACTCACGTGTTGAGTTAAACCAAAAAATATCAAGGACAGCACTAAGTTCTTTGGCGTGCCCATTATTGGTTACATCCACATGCACATTAAAATCCCCTGAAATTACTAAACAATCAAATTCCGTGCAAACAAATGTAAGTAATTCAGTAAAATCTTCAATAAAACAATTCTTTGGTTTGTTTAATCTCCATTTTGACTGACACATACTCAAACAATGGAATAAACCCAAATGGCAGTTTGTGGGTCAATATATTGTCCCTGAGAATGGCACAAACACCCCCTACCCTCTGGTTTTGGCGTGTGTCAGAGACAAAATTGAAGTGAGATGGACTACACTCAATCAAAACTGGATTGGCAGTGTTTTTGTCGAGTTGCGATGATGGTTCGTTTAGGGACTATTACATTTTTTTCCCCAGCTCAAATCGTTTAATCCTTTTTGGTTTGAAAGGAGAGAGAGTGGATGACAGAGCTGTTTGGGTCAGTGTTAATGATTTGATTGGAGTAAGTAATGATTGTTGTATTAAGCAGGCCTTGGCTTTTGCTGGCATGATGGTCATCTTGACCTGGCCACTGTTTGGGGGCCGGTTGGAACTGAATTTTGGACCTGTGAGTCAGGGTGGAAAGCTCAGTTACTGTTAGACCAGTTAGGCTGGTCGAAACAGCCTAATAGCTGAGCTGCTGCTGGGAAAAGCAACCAACGGCTGGCCCCCAGGCCTCAGCGCCGGCCCCTAAAGTTTCCAGGGGTATGACGGGCAGCATATCAGGGGTGAACCTGCCTAGAGGACAGTTCTTCGGGTGTCCGAAAGGTCTGCGCCTACCGTTGGGCAGGCTGTGGGCGTGGGCGCTAAGACCTAGGGTTGTCCCTCGGGTAAGCCTGTGGACGAGAGCTGCGCTGTCGGGCAGCTGGAGGACCCCTAGGCCTATTAGGAGAAGGCACACTCCTCTGAAGCCCGGACAGCTGAAGTTGAGTCCTTCCGGTTTGGACCATGCGCTCAAGTGCTTCCAGAGCCGCGGAACCACACAGCTCACCCGATGCAACTGATGCTTGCTTAGTTTTATTTGTTAATTATTAATATTTTATGTTGTTACACTGTATTGTTTAGCTCTTTTATTTCTTGTTCTTGACTGTATTTTATAAGTTTTGCTTTTACTGTATAGGTGATCTATTTAATTATTGGAGTGTTTATTCGGTGCTTCGGTGCTGGTCAACGGTCATGCTGTTTTTAAAGTGCTTTATAAATAAAGTTGACTCGACTAGAGAATAAAATAAAGCGTAACTTCCAATTCATTGCATTTTTAGTTTGTGAGGTGGCAGGGCAACTGTGGCTCAGTGGTAGAGTAGTTCGCTTGCAATCGGAGAGTCGTAGGTTCGATTCCAGCTTCCTGCAGTCACATGTCGATGTGCGCCTGGGCAAGGCACTTAACCCCAAAAATTCTACATTGTCATACCGAGCCATGTTGGTTGTCGGTGTATGAATGCATGGGTGAATGTGGCTTCAATGTAAACCACAAAGTGGTCAGTAAGACTCGAAAAGAGCTATATAAGTTCAGTCCATTTACCATTTACGTACCGGCACTGCACTCGGTAACGGCAAGTACACAGATCCAAGTATCAGTATCAAATTGGTTTGAAAAAAGAGATATGTTTGCATCCCTAATATTAACACATATCAAATTAAACTAATTAAATCAAATTAAACAAAATTAAACAAATTAAACAAAAACGTGGATCTATCCTGTGCCGGTTGAATGGTTAACAGTAGTTCCTAACCTTGGAACTCCCGGGGGTCAAATGAGAGGTAGCTTTGTGTTAAGGTTACCAAAATTATATTTGTAAATCTTACATCTATACTGTGGTTGAAATCTGGGTGTCTGATAGGCCTCGGATGAGATAATAAAACAAAGTGTCAGCTATATTTGGACATAGCTTATTTTACGTGCATGGAGGGCCTCCTGCTGAGAACCCGTAAGCTTCAGCACAAATGCATGTGTGTATATAGTACTCAGCCACACCCTATTGAATCAGATTCTGACCGATCAGTACATCGTACAGAAAATTTCAGACATAATCAAACCGAAGAGGAAGTGTCACTTCAGTAGTCAGCAGTAAACAAACAGGAGATAGTTTCACTGGACAATCAGAACATAGATAACAATAAGGGACACTTTATATAATGCTGAGAAAGACATTCACAGGATCTTTTATAAGAGTAACACCAGATAATAACAAGAGTTGACATAAATCAAGATGACATGTTTACATACAATTGGTTCTTGTTTGTACCTTAGAATCAGAACAGCTATCTTAGAGCTGAGCAAGAAAATTGAACCTTTCTTAATGTCCCAGCATTAATAATACAATTTCCGTCACATATACAATCCTAAAGACTGATATGGCAAGATGCCATATAGATGTAGATAAGGATGTGGCTGATTCAATCTCCATTGGAGTTTTAAAGATATTTATTAGTATCCGAACAGAACTCCATCTCAAAGTGCTCTGTCCCCCCGCTAGACTTGAGTGACTCCCTCGCTGTAAGCCCAGTGAACTTATCTCAGAATGAACTGCCCCAGAGACAGAACATGTCTCTGTGTCCTTTAGTTGAGCCAGAATAGGTCAAATGTAAACAAGTCTCCTCCAACTTCAGTCTCTATGTCCCAAGCATTATGCTATATTCAGCAGATGCCTTTACCAATAAATACTAATAACTAAAACAGAACTAATCTTTAAATAAGTTTCCCACTAAAAGACAAAGAAAACTGACTATAGGATCTACTACAATGTAAAACAGCAAGAATAAGAAGAAATAGTTATTGATATGGGGAGGGTTTAAATAAAAGCTTGTTATCAGTCCTTTTTACTGTGTGGGAATTGGGGGGGGGGAATTATCAGGAATCACACCAAAGACCTACTTTGGAAGTGCTGTGACTTCTTCAAGCTGAGCTACAGTACCCCCCGTGCCAGGATGAAACCTCTCATAAGTGCTGATGCCTAAACAGTTAAAATTTCTCTATTCTATTATAGTTGTACATGTTGAGTGAATACACGACTCCCTTGCAAATTTTTGTAAGGGGTTGCTTACAATGGCAAAGACGACAGACAACAGCAATGCGGGACCTGTTTGGAACTGCCCATGGTGGACAAAGCAGCACTCCAACCACGATGCCACATAAGGAAGCTTATGCCACAGCTGACTTGGAATCAGCCAGCCGTACCCCCACATCTGGTACAAATGACCAGTTATTGGTTATATAACTGTGCTACAATATTTACATGTTCGCATTTCAGCACATTTGTAATTGGGCAATATAGGTCACTTGATTGTTAACCTTGTTCTATGAGAAACCACAATTAAATTTATGTTCAATTTATCATCTGTTTTTGTTTGTCACCAAAACATTTAACACTAGAAAAAGGCTTTATAACAATAAACAAAATTGTTTTTGAGGGTGCTTTTCTAAAACCCAAGGTGACATTACAGAGAATGAAACAATACACACCGTCTAATAGCAAATCAGAGTCTTTGTCTAAAGTGAATTAGCCTTTTTGAACTGTTTTGAGCTGTGATTTAAGTAGAGAAAGAGAGTCAAGCTATCGGTCAGGAGGAAGTGAGTTCCATAGCCAAGGAACAGTGGATGAAACCTCTGGCCCCAATGGTGACAAGCTGGACATAAAAAAATGTAGGGAGCAAATGAGAAGGAGTGGCAATGTGAACATGAATGTTTAGTAAAATCCCAGTACATCAGCAGTTTCACTCAGCACTTAATCTACTTTTAATCATCAAACTTGATGTTCATTGGCGTCGTTCTGCAATCAAGGTTTTCTTCCTTTTCATCCCAGCTGGTAGGTCCCCCTGTGGGTTTATCTGGGAAGAAGGATGACAGAAGCAACAAGCTCTGATTTTTAATTCTCCATCGCTCTAATGCACTTACAGACTCAGTTGTTACAGGTCAGTTGTTTCAAAATACTCCACTGTTTTCGGTGCGGCATTAACTTTCTGTCGGCATTTTTTATACAGCGCAGGTAAAATGTGGCTAAAATGTGTTTGTGAGATTGAATCCTAGCTTATTCATCATGCTTATCAAAGCAAACCCTTGGCTACAAAACCCCGTGTTCCTTTTTTTTTTATATTCGTAAAATTCTTTCAAACAGCTCGGTCAGCGATCCCCGTCGCCTGGCAGTTTGTTTACTGGTGGCGGTCAGTTTAGCCGTGCAACTCTCATATATGGTGGTGTGATGTTCTTAGTTGTTGATACTTTTCCTCTTAGGTACCATATTGTGCAGCGTTGGATTCTGTTAAGCTTTAGACTATTTTACAACGGGTTAAAGTGCAGCGTTTCCTTCTCTCTCTGCACTGTTTGAGCTGTTTGCAAGTCACGTGACTTTACCAGATATATTTACATGAAGTCAAATCGCAGCCTTTGCGATTAGGAAATCGCATTTTACCAAATTGCGATTTAATTGCAAAAGCAATTAATCGTTCAGCCCTAGCAAAATCTTAATGTGCAAAAGCAATTTGTTATATTGTTGACCATACTAATGACTTTTTCTGATGTCAAGGTCCAACCTGCTCCTGTTAGTGCTTGCGTCTGTGTGTGTTGAAAACAGCATGAACAACTAAGCAGTGTACCGATTAGGTAGAATGGACTAAAATCTAGTGGCTGAGCAGTAATAACACAGCCTCTTAACAATAAAATATGCATAAAATGTCAACACAAATTATTAACGTCAACGCACATCTGTTATGTGTGGTGGCGTTGTTTACGTTACGTGTTCCAATTCACGAAGGGCGGCAACGTTGTTTTCGTCACCACACATTCCGATTCATAACGTGTTCTCGCGTAAGTAACAGCATATCTCATATCTCACGGGTTAAAATAACACGTAAGATGCTTATTATTTCTGATACTTTGGGCTTGCAATGGGGAGCCTAATGCCCCATTTCCACAAGTGCCAGTACCGAATGGGACTCTTACGCGCGTTTCCATTACCTGCGTCTGTTCTGAGCTGACCCAAGCCGACCCCTTTTTTCGGACTACCTCTGCCTTGGTTCCAAGCGTGCCCAAACACCCAACTATGGTCAGGTAATATGATATCTTTCTCACTCCTACGCAGCAGCGGTAGTCGCTGATTGATCTGGAGTTGTTTTCATAGTCTCAGAGTAAGCTATAATTTAAAGTTTCAAATAAGCAGCACACTGCTGTTAACTGCAAGCAGCCTAAAATTAAAAAAGATTTCAGTTTGTGTCGCCAATTATGAGTTTTAAATAACGTGGGGATCTTATTAGTATATATACCATTGAATCCATGCATTTCATCATGTCATGTTGACTGAATGGTTAGAGTTGGTGGCTCCCGTTCGGTAGGTCCAGGTTCACGTCCCACGACTGCAGTGCTTAAAGTCTTTTGCACAGTAGGTTCAGGTTCAAGACTTTTTCTAAATTGCTTTTCATTGTTATTTATATTTTATTTTAAAATTGTTTTAGGTTTGTTTAAGGGTTTTGCATTTCAATGAATGAAACCAAAAACTCAATTTTAATGACAAAGCAGTACTTTTAATTTGAGATTTTTCAATGCAGTATTTCTTCTATTTATCTTTGTGTCATACCAGATTTTTTTTCGTAAAAGAAATTGCAATTGCTAAAAAAATATTTTCAAAAACCTTCTTGTATTGCAATCACCCTGTCCTGGAGCTGACTTGAATTTCATATCAAACTAAAAACAATCTGCAAAAGTAAATCTTCAATAACAGAAGAGATATGCTTTTTTTTTTTTTTTTTGTTGTGACTGCATTTTGCTGGAGCTTTTGTTAAGCTAAGCCCGCCCACGTCCTCGCCCACTACAGTTCTTTTGAGATGGTAATGGGACACAACCTACCCAGTCCAGGCCGTACTGACCCATTCCATTTTGTACCGTACTGGCCCTAGTGGAAATGGGGCATAAGTCACGCCCTTCTACTTCCAGTCTATGGGTCACCTACAGCCAAAAAAAATAAATAAATTAGTCAATGGAGTGATAAGTTATTTTCTGATCCAGTTTGAAATGCGCCGCGGATTGAACATATGATGTACGTGAATTTAAAAGATGAAGAAAGGAAAATTAAACGTGGAGAAAACAGCTATAAATCTGACCATGTGGAAAATGGCAGCTATGTCGGGGGTAAAGCAATTAGGAGTCGGAGCGTGCATGCGAGAGAAGCTCTACAAGCTCTTGGTGAGAGCTTTACGTGCTATAGCTAGTGTTAGCTCATGCTAGCTGCATGACAGTATATATGAGACTTTTGATTTGTAAGTATTTTAATTGCGAATTTTTACAATCAAATAAATCCCAAATCACTTGACTAACAGTCAAAATCACGTAATTAGTTATCATTTAAATTGAGGTACAAGATATGTGTGGTTCATGACGTAAGACAAAGCGGACCAGAAAATAACTTCTATCGCTCCATTGACTTCTATTCATAATTTTTTCGGCCAGAGGGCCCACGGGCCAACCAGAAGGGGAGGAGACTTAGGCTCCCCATAGCAAGTTCCCCCCGCGGCATGAGAAAGCACAGCTCTACAACAGCTGCACCACAGGCGTAGAGGTGAAATTGTGGCTCTAAGCTCTGAACTATCTGATAATAAAAAGGATGTGTAATGCTATTCGCACTAGTAAAAAACAGCAACAATGTTGAAATTTTGGTCTCCAATCGAAGAGAGTCTACCGGACTATCAGGTGTGAATGTTGCCCAAGATATTTAACTTCCAAGATATTTTGTAATTGTGACTTAAGTTTTGTAACTAGCACAGTTTTTTTTTTTTTTTTAAAGTTTGATAATACAAGAGTCAAATCACTTGTTTCAGGATAAGTTTTAAAGAACAATTTTCACGATGAAGTCTAAAGATACATGACTTTTTTTTTTTTCTCACCATATTTGGTTAACCTGAAAGAACCGTTGGGACGCTCATTTTGGCCAGCCAATCAAGTTTCTCAAATTTCTATTTAGGTATTTCCTTCTTATAAAAAAAAAATGGAACCTGTTAGTGTAACTCTTGTTTGGGTTCTCCTTTGTGTGTGAGCAGATTCACTCCAGCTGGCAGAGAAGCCAGTGTCTCTCTACAACAGGTTACACAGAGGATGGCATCCTGGTTTACACGGGCAGCCTGGGGACTGCTGTTAGGGGTGAGTCACATCAAGATTTTTTTTATTTCATCGGGTGAAGCTGTAATTTAAAGGGATTATACATAAATTTACCAAAAATAAATATTTCAACATTTAAAATGTATTCCTGATACATGCTCCAGCAATTCCCTGATCAGTAAAAGAAGCCCTAGTCTTTTTTTTCTGCGGTTGCCTCTAAATGCCTCTAAACTCACTTGAATAGGGCTTGTTCGGATTGAATAGGCAGAAAACTCGAGTGCTTCCCAGGAGCAGTGTAATCGCATGCTTGTTCACGTTCGGGTGTAGCGTTTGCAATCTCCATCATAAACACTGAAGCAGCAGAGCGAGAGGTATCTGAAGGATGGATTCATGAGTGTCATTGCCCCCATATTTTTGTTTACTGTTATTTATTAGAATAGTTTTTTAAGCCTTAGATCTGCTGCTTATTTCTGTATGCTGCCTGCTCTCTGACGTCTGCTGCTGCTGTAGAAGAAGGAAGGAGTCATTCTGTTTCAACGTCCTTTCCTGCATACTACCGCCATGGCAACAAACAGTTTCCCTTCCCGGTGACGTCACCGCCGTGCTGTGTTTTCCCTTTTCTGCAGCTGTTCATTATTTTTGACTAATTGCCCTCTTACTGCATATGACCATAAAACAGCCCGGGATTGCACAATCAAGGAGCTATTCCTGCCTGTGGTAGTCTCAGTTTTTTCTACAGTCAGGTCCATAAATATTGGGACATCAACATAATGCTAACATTTTTGGCTCTATACACCGCCACAATGGATATCAAATGAAACGAACAAGATTTGCTTTAACTGCAGACTGTCAGCTTTTATTTGAGGGTATTTACATCCAAATCAGGTGAACGGTGTAGGAATTACAACAGTTTGCATATGTGCCTCCCACTTGTTAAGGGACCAAAAGTAATGGGACAATTGGCTTCTAAGCTGTTGCATGGCCACGTGTGTGTTATTCCCTCATTATCCCAATTACAATGAGCAGATAAAATGTGAGATAGCAATAACATTAGGTGTGGCCAAAACAACAGTTTGGAACATTCTCAAAAAGAAGGAACGCACCGGTGAGCTCAGCAACACCAAAAGACCCGGAAGACCACGGAAAACAACTGTGGTGGATGACCGAAGAATCGTTTGCCTGGTGAAGAAAACACCCTTCACAACAGTTGGCCAGATCAAGAACACTCTCCAGGAGGTAGGTGTATCTTTGTCAAAGTCAACAATCAAGAGAAGACTCCACCAGTGTGAATACAGAGGGTTCACCACAAGATGTAAACCATTGGTGAGCCCCAAAACAGGAAGGCCAGATTAGAGTTTGCCAAACAACATCTAAAAAAGCCTTCACAGTTCTGGAACAACATCCTATGGTTAGATTAGACCAAGATCAACTTGTACCAGAGTGATGGGAAGAGAAGAGTATGGAGACGGAAAGGAACTGCTCATGATCCTAAGCATACCACCTCATCAGTGAAGCATGGTGCTGGAAGTGTCATGGCGTGGGCATTTATGGCTGCCAGTGGAACTGGTTCTCTTGTATTTATTGATGAGGTGACTGCTGACAAAAGCAGCACGATGAATTCTGAAGGGTTTCGGGCAATATTATCCGCTCATATTCAGCGAAATGCCTCAGAACTCATTGGACGGCGCTTCACAGTGCAGATGGACAATGACCCAAAACATACTGCAAAAGCAACCAAAGAGTTTTTAAAGGGAAAGAAGTGGACTGTTTTGCAATGGCCTAGTCAATCACCTGACCTGAATCCGATTGAGCATGCATTTCACTTGCTGAAGACAAAACTGAAGGGAAAATGCCCCGGGAACAAGCAGGAACTGAAGACTGTTGCAGTAGAGCCCTGGCAGAGCATCACCAGGGATGAAACCCAACGTCTGGTGATGTCTATGTGTTCCAGACTTCAGGCTGTAATTGACTGCAAAGGATTTTCAACCAAGTATTGAAATGTATAAGTTTCATTTATGGTTCTTATTCTGTCCCATTACTTTTGGTCCCTTAACAAGTGGGAGGCACATATGCAAACTGTTGTAATTCCTACACCGTTCACCTGATTTGGATGTAAATACCCTCAAATAAAAGCTGCCAGTCCGCAGTTAAAGCACATCTTGTTCGTTTCATTTGATATCCATTGTGGTGGTGTATAGAGCCAAAAATGTTAGCATTGTGTCGATGTCCCAATATTTATGGACCTGACTGTGATTTAAACTCTTAATTATGCCTAATTGAGCTAATAGCAAGTTATCTTTGTTTCTCTTGTAACTTGTTAGTTTATGAGAGTTTTGTTGTTGCTGTCAGTGAAATCAAACGGAGGCTTGCCGTATTCGGGTTGTCTAAATGATTCAGTTTATAAGTGAAATGCTAAACAGTGCATTAGCTTTTGTTTATTTATTGTGACTTATGTTTGCTCATATATGAGGAATAGAATGGCATTTTGGCTACTGTTAAAATCCTTTAAAATTTCCTCAACTTATTTCGCCAGGTTGGGAGGGTTGATTAGTCTTTTGGATTATTTTAGGTTTGTTTCTGATCGGTCGCATGCAAGCCTCATGCTAGAGCTTACCAATGAAGCTGCAGTTGCGGGTTTGGCATGATGGGGCAATCTTGAGGACAAAGGTTTCAAATGATAAATAGTCCCTTTAAATAAAAAATAATTTTAGAAATCTCAGAAATCTAGTTCGTGTTAGTTGTGAATTTGGGACCACTCATAAGTCAAATAAAACTTGAAGTGGTCACTGAGGGATGACATAGTTTGATTTCTTTAAGAATAGATGCATCATCATTTTGTCAAAAATTGATAATGAAAAGAGATGTGGTCAGTGTCGATGGAGTATTTAAAAACAATGGTAAGGCTAATGATAATTGAGTGCAAAATATTGAAAAAGTTTAAGATATCAAACATTGTTAATTGTTCAGGTAATACATGCTAAGATTGGGATCACTCATTCTTTGCCAATATAGGTATCATCCTGCGGTGCCAAGATTATTTATTTTGATTGAACATTGGGATTAGCACTGATTGTCAAAGCTCTGATTTGTTAAAGTAAAGATTAAGATTGAGGTAGTTGATATGGGAGAATTCCATAGAGATATAGATATGATGGAAGGATGAAAACTCCGTTGGAGTTTTAACATTTTTATTTCGACGGTACAGAGCCAATGATCTCTCCCTCTACCATAGTTTCTGCCTCCCTGGCTCTGGCTGTCATGGTTGGTGTGTGTGTGTGTGTGTGTGGGGGTGTGTGTGTGTGTGTGTGTGTGTGTTATATCGGCACTAGCTAGACAAAACCAAAGCACTCAGGAGTCCTTCGGTTACATCAGTGTAGGGAAAAGGTCAACTCAGTCGTCAGCATTATGGACCATTACCCGCTTTTACTGATTTTACTTTTAATTAATTATCACTAAACAGAAATGATCTTGAAATAATTTTCCCACTGCAAAGCAAAGAAGTGTATTATCCTTCGCTTGATGCCAATATACTGCTGTTTGAACTTGATTTTTTAAGTTTTATTAGTGCTTGCCTACATTCCAACTAGGGCTTGGCGACATGAGCTGAAAAACGAAAGACTAATTTCTATAGCCTCATTTCTATAGCATTATAGAGGACAGTTTGCGAGCAAGTAAAGACAGATCTCTGGCCGAATCAATTTTATGAACATATTTGACATCAATTTACAGCTGTAATATTATATTTTCAACAAATTGAGTGGTTTAAGAGCATACTATCCGTTCCGATAAAAATGTTACATGAACCATGTCGATATGCCTTTCAGTTTCAACGTTAAGAGTAGTTCAGAAACAGCATTTCTTTCAAAACGGTTGAGAAATTAGGAAACAGTGGGTTGCTGCAGGCAAGCCTCTCTCCACCAGTACCAGCCTCTCTTGAGTGGCTGAATAAGGGAAGATTTCTATTTCTATAGTTGGAGCCTCCATTTGTGGTAGAAATGAGAATTAATATGCATTATGTTCACTACTGTAAAACTGACATCTCAGGGTTTGTGTAATACAAGTTAAAACACCTCTATTAGATATGACATAAAACAGGTAACCAATACTATTAATTACTCTGAGACCTGTGATGATCAATCCAGTTTCTTAACGGGCAGGCAACTGTGTTTATTTTGCTGTCCTAATAGTTGGGCAACCGAGGTTACTTTTAAAGAGCAGTTACAGACTTTTATGTTTAGGCTATTGTATTCATTATAGATGGGTCAAGGTTATTATTGTTAACAAAAATGAACAAAATAACAAATTAGAAGTTAAACAACATGTTTATTAACGAAAAAAAAAAAAAACAGAAATGCAACAAAACAAAAACTAACTGAAACTGTAATGAGTGTTCACAAAACTAGCTAAAACGACCTCAATTTGTTGAGAAAATGCGCTTAGTTGTCTTTCATATAATGCCTCAGTCTAGAATTATTATTTCTGTCGCTCCCTGCCTACTGCTTTCATTAAAAACAAAAGAAAGTGAAATTTAAAATTCAATCAACTTGCCCCCTTTCAAGGTAAATAAAAGACGTCTTTGGATTGCAAGCTATTGTGTTGCCAGTCATTGGGCTGTTTTTAATTTTTAATTTTATTATTGTTAGGCTTTTTAATGCACAGGTGCTGTTATTGTGATTACAGAACTTTGAATCTTACTCTGCCATAAATCTTTTATACTTACCTGATTTGTATGTTTTTTAATCTGGCCCATGTCAATACATTCTTAAGAAAAGCATAATCATTTTCTCAGATTTTGTTATACATTATATACATATATACATTATATATGATAAAAAACTAAATTAAACTAAGCATTTTCATAAAACTAAAAATAAACTATGTAACAAATGGTAATTCAAACTAAATTTGAACTAAAATAGAATTGAAAATCTTTAGTCAAAAACTAAATAAAAACTAAAACTAATGAAAAATTTTAAATTATTAAACCCTGATATTTTTTCACTATCTAACTTGATATTTGTATCAAGTTTGTATCAAGCAAACATTAACATTTTTGTTATTTTAGCCAGGATAGTCTTTTTAGCCATTTTTATTATACTGAATGAATTGAGTAGTTGTTACCCAACATTTGCAAACATGCTATCACTAGTATTTTAACTAACTGCATTTTCGCTAATTTTGGCCAACATTGGCATTTTTTTTTTATTTTGAAGAAAAATTTGCTGACTATTTTTCCCTTTTCCTCCAATTCTTCATACAGCAGTTAAGCAATGGGCTGTCACCAAGGGGGTAACTTTGATGTTCACATTGGTGGGGACACAATTTGGCGTAACGCCCCAGCCCCACCATCCAACCGGATACGTTCATTTTTTTATACACCAAATTAGTTTTGTCCTGTGTCTTTGTACAGTATTCCCCCTGATTCCCCCTGCTCTCTCCCTGAACCACCGCTCATCAGACCTGCTGTAGTTTCATCCTATTGAAATAACACATGGTGTCTAACTTTGAAATAACATGTAGCCTATGATTTATTCGGCAATGTGCATTATCAGTCAAATGTACACTACCGTTCAAAAGTTTGGGGTCACCCAAACAATTTTGTGTTTTCCATGAAAAGTCACACTTATTCACCACCATACGTTGTGAAATGAATAAAAAATGGAGTCAAGACATTGACATGGTTAGAAATAATGATTTTTATTTGAAATAAGATTGTTTTTACATCAAACTTTGCTTTCATCAAAGAATCCTCCATTTGCAGCAATTACAGCATTGCTGACCTTTGGCATTCTAGCTGTTAATTTGTTGAGGTAATCTGGAGAAATTGCACCCCACGCTTCTAGAAGCAGCTCCCACAATTTGGATTGGTTGGATGGGCACTTCTTGCGTACCATACGGTCAAGCTGCTCCCACAACAGCTCAACGGGGTTCAAATCTGGTGACTGCGCTGGCCACTCCATTACCGATAGAATACCAGCTGCCTGCTTCTTCTCTAAATAGTTCTTGCACAATTTCGAGGTGTGTTTTGGGTCATTGTCCTGTTGTAGGATGAAATTGGCTCCAATCAAGCGCTGTCCACTGGGTATGGCATGGCGTTGCAAAATGGAGTGATAGCCTTCCTTATTCAGAATCCCTTTTACCCTGTACAAATCTCCCACCTTACCAGCACCAAAGCAACCCCAGACCATCACATTACCTCCACCATGCTTAACAGATGGCGTCAGGCATTCTTCCAGCATCTTTTCAGTTGTTCTGCGTCTCACAAACGTTCTTCTTTGTGATCCAAACACCTCAAACTTGGATTCATCCGTCCACAGCACTTTTTTCCAGTCTTCCTCTGTCCAATGTCTGTGTTCTTTTGCCCATCTTAATCTTTTTCTTTTATTGGCCAGTCTCAGATATGGCTTTTTCTTTGCCACTCTGCCCTGAAGCCCAGAATCCCGCAGCCGCCTCTTCACGGTAGATGTTGACACTGGTGTTTTGCGGGTAATATTTAATGAAGATGCCAGTTGGGGACCTGTGAGGCGTCTGTTTCTCAAACTAGAGACTCTAATGTACTTATCTTCTTGCTCAGTTGTGCAACGCGGCCTCCCACTTCTTTTTCTACTCTGGTTAGAGCCTGTTTGTGCTGTCCTCTGAAGGGAGTAGTACACACCGTTGTAGGAAATCTTCAATTTCTTAGCAATTTCTCGCATGGAATAGCCTTCATTTCTAAGAACAAGAATAGACTGTCGAGTTTCAGATGAAAGTTCTCTTTTTCTGGCCATTTTGAGCGTTTAATTGACCCCACAAATGTGATGCTCCAGAAACTCAATCTGCTCAAAGGAAGGTCAGTTTTGTAGCTTCTGTACCAAGCTAAACTGTTTTCAGATGTGTGAACATGATTGCACAAGGGTTTTCTAATCATCAATTAGCCTTCTGAGCCAATGAGCAAACACATTGTACCATTAGAACACTGGAGTGATAGTTGCTGGAAATGGGCCTCTATACACCTATGTAGATATTGCACTCAAAAACCAGACATTTGCAGCTAGAATAGTCATTTACCACATTAGCAATGTATAGCGTGTGTTTCTTTAAAGTTAAGACTAGTTTAAAGTTATCTTCATTGAAAAGTACAGTGCTTTTCCTTCAAAAATAAGGACATTTCAATGTGACCCCAAACTTTTGAACGGTAGTGTACATTTAGTAACTTATTCAATTATGTCAAATTTACCTGTATCCCTGATTAGTCTGTGTCTGAAGCTGAGCTACCTAGCTGGGGATATTCTGTCTCCTCCTGATAAATATAAATGACTTCATGGGCAGTAACAGAATGCATCACATCTCAAAAACCAGCAGCATAGCTGCATTTACATTTAAAAGCAATTTGAAGAATAGTCTACTTTATTTAACATTGATTAACAGGGTTTTCATCATAAACAAGTTTACTCTGAACTACAAAACACAATGGGGAAGGTTTTAGCTGTTTGCCGACAGACAGCTGATCCATGTAAACATCAACAACTTGCCAAAAAATTGTTGATAGAAATATTTATATTGGGCTATATGACTAAAATGAGTACAAATAGTTATGGAGGGAAATTATTCTAAATGAATAAGGAAACACACGCATGCTGTAATGGTCTATTCTTCGCATTTGGCACACATGCTTTTGCAGCCACTGCACACAGACTTGCGCACATGGCATGCACATCATACTTCTTGTAGTTTTATTTTTTAGCACGTGCCTTTAATGTCACATCTTGCCCTCTTTCCCTGGCTTAGTATTGTTGCCATGCTGAGCCCACTCGGTGGTGGTGATGGCCGGGTCTGCGGGTCAGCGTAGCAACTGCAGAGCTCCAGAATAAACGCTCGCTGGGTCATCTGTGGCTGTTAAAATCTCCCCTCGGTTCTGCTCCCGGGTCCTCAGAAGCGAAAAAAACGCTTCAAAAAAACACAACGGGTTGGTTAGATCAGCTGGCTTCGGCTGAGCTGCAGTGTTCTGGGCTCCATCAGCACTGGTGAGTAGGTTGTTAGCTTTAGCCAACACAACAGCTGAAGAGCTGAAGTGATTTTGAATAAGCTTTATAGACAAACTAAACCAAGGGCTTCAGCCATTAATATTATAAACTGTCATAAAATGTTTAAAAGATTAAAAGCATATATGTTTATATAATATAATGTATAATAATAATTTGTGTTTGAATTTACTGATGTTACTCAGGTCTCTTGGTTTGTTTCTGTTTCTTACAAACTTACTTAACACGAAGTGTTTGAAAATTTAAATTTAATTAATTTAATTCTTAGTTCAAATTAGTTCATTGAAGAATAACAAAATTACTGAGGAGGCACTTAAAATATATTTTTACATGATGTGATTTTTATCAAAAATAGGTCACAGGCCACCCAAACATTTCTCTTTCCCGTAATGTGGCTTAAATAAAAATAAAAACCTAAATAGACCTAAAGTGGCAGTGAAACAGTTTACTATGTAAACATTCTGTAACAGATATGAATATAAATGAATAAAAAGTAACTAGAAATGTTCTATGTAAAACATGATGTGCAATGTATGGTTACAACTTAGATGTTTTTATAAGATGTGGTTTGTGCGCAAAATGCCGCGGCATCTTGCCATTCCGGTCCCACTGCAGGTGCTATCCATACTGGGTGTTCTGGCCACCAGCTGTGTAATATAACAATGAATAACTGCATGTCATGCTTTAGGTGACAAAGCTTGTTGGAGCATCTAAAAACCCTCCGTTCCAAGCGTTCCAAGACGCACCATGGAATTTGGGTCTGCCTGTGACCTATTTCCTGCTAGTGAATTTCCTCTTTTGAACAATCTTGGTCAGAGAGATTAAGGACCCAATGTTTGGATTTTTTTCCTTCGATTTTTCTGTATGCTGCTGCTATTGAGAAATCAACAATTTGTTGGAAACTTTAGAGTTTGACATTTTGCACCTTATTTAATGAGAGACTATCATAAAAAAGGGGATCAGGACGCACATCCGTTCCAAAAATATTGGGGAGCCGAAAACATGGGTAGGCATAATTTTTCCAGCACGGCAATGTTTAATGTTGTCTAAATCTTTAATTTTATGCATGTTTTTTGCGTTTTGCGATGAAGGTTGAAATGGGTGTAAAATTTACACCACCTCCTGACTTGGTGTATATTTTTTAGTATTGTACGCTCACGTCCAGATTGATAAATGGCGAAAAGTGTAAATATTTTGTGTACTCAACATTTACACCCTGATTTGGTCGTACTCAAGTTTGATAAATGAGGCCCTTAGTATGGATATGTCCACACCGTCCATACGCAATTTTACGCCCATGGCTGTCACTCACCTTTTAGTCATCCTTAGCATGTTAGCTAATTTTAGCAAACAATAGCATTTTACCAGATTTCAACAGTTGGACTGTATGATATTTTGCAAACTATTTTCTATCTGCTGATTCTGTATTTTACAGTTTTGCAACTTGCTACTTCTAATCTTTTAGCAAACATCAGTATTTTATCTTAGTGTAGCTAAGATATTTTTGGAAGACTTTAAAGGTTGTATATGGAACATTTTTATAAAAAGCTACATTGAAAAAAAATGTATCCATGGGATTTTAGACGGGTGCAGAATGAAAGTATGTTTCCTTATGAATTCTTATTTGATTAAAAAAATAATACCCTTAAATAGGGCACGACAATGACGTTATGTTTACATCTACCAGCCAGTTGCTACCTCGGCTCGCCTGGTACTGGGAAGAATGGTGGAGTCAGCAAGTCAAGCAACTGCTTCAAAGACCCGGAAATATTGTTATCCATCTCAGGAGATGAGTCACAGTAGAATAACCGAAACTACGGTGGTTCTGGGTGAAGCCTACACTAGATGGACCCACATAAAACATTTCCATGGCATCAAACGCATGTTGAAACAGCGGAGGAAGGATATTAAAATAAGAAGTTAAAAAGATACAATAAACAGTAGATAATGAAATTAATTAGTAAAATACTGATAAAAATATTCAGACTGATAACATTGTTTCCCACACATAGACGAATGTGTTGCGGTGCGCCACAGGTTAAACCCCAACCGCCACATATTGCGTTTGGTACTTCTTTTTTACGCTATTTTATGCACAACTTCAATAATACCCGACTGCAACTGCAACACCTCCGCAGCTTGTGTCTGCGTGACGGCAGGGGGATATTTCTGCAGGTGGAGAGTTTGCCCGATGTTTGGATTTATTCCTCAGCCAAACTAAGTGGGGTGGGATATTAAACTGTTTTTCCGGGTTAGGAGGAGCAAAGCGGGAGAAACCATAAGACACTGCAAACATGGGCATACTTGCTAGGGGTGTGCGATTTGACGATTTAAGACCATGAAGCGATCTACACGTGTGACGATCTGTCATTTTTGGGAGATCGTTTTATCCCGATTCACAGTTCTGCTGCTGTATTTCTACCTTTGTGTGCGATTAAAATCCTCTGCTCTCTTCCTGCTCTAAGCGAATTAACCCTCGTCCCTCCTCTCTCCCCTTGTAAACAACAATGGCGTTGCCGTGTCTGAGAGCGTAAAGGAAGTTTTCGTTCCGAAGTCGAAGTCCTCATCCGTTGAATGGAAATGGTTTGGTTTTTCACCAGACGACAAAGAGCAAACAAATAATATTTGCAAAGTTTGCGAGGAGAGCGTCAAGGAAAGTGATCGCAACACCTTAAACTTGTTTAATCACTTGAAGAGAAGGTATCCCAAACAATACAATGAGCCGTCTGGCAGCCAAAGCTATAAAGCCGACTGCAGCAGCAGTGGCTAGCGCTTCTTCTTCTTAGTTCAACAAGTGCTAGAAAAAATAATCATCAAACTTACCCCCTACGACACAGACGGCAAACTCTGTGCAGTTGCCTATCTGCTTTTTTCCCCCAAACACCACCATTCCACGCATGTATACGCTGAATGCGCAGAGAGTTACAGGGAATATTAGCAATATGGTTGGATGAATGGAAGAATAATTAGAACGGCTTATATTACAGTCTACCTTCATTATTTTATGTAGCAGCAGAACTTTGTTTACGTTGTTTTTACACTACATTGTTATCACTTACGATTTTATTAGGCAGCTTTATGTGTGCCTGTTTATAATATCAGCATTCTGCAAAAAACATTTGAACCAGTTAAAGCTGCATTTACCCCGTTGTATGAGGATTATTAATTGGTGTATTATAGATTGCACAATACATCTTGCACATATTTGCAGCTACATATTAGTCTTTTATTTTAAAAGATGAGATTTTATTATATTTTTTGAATATCATATTTTTAAACTAAAGTAAGTTCATGTTTGATTTGTGTTTTAGTAGACAAGTCAAGATTAAAATTGTATATAATACATTCAAATACGTTTATGATTTAGATGTATTTTTCGTTGAGGTTATTTGAAAAATGAAATATATATATATATATACAGTGTATGTATAGTTTCATTTAGAACTGTCTGTGCATTTCTATGATCTTTGGTGTGGGAAAGACATATCAGTATTTTAGCCCTGTGTTGGTTATCCCTAATTTGAATGAATTTATTTATTGAATGTTTCTCTTCTTTAATGTGTAATTTAAGATTTTTTGGTGATCATTTGAAAAAATCGTGATACATTATTGTTGTGGAATGTTATTTTGTAAAATAAATAAATACTGTTAAATTCTAGTTAAAATTCACCAGTGAATAAAGCCAGAGAAAATGCAAATTTCTTGTGTTCAGATGGTACGTATTTGACCCGTACTGATATCAAGTGTTTTACTACAACTAAACAGCAGGTAGCGGTATACAAATAATTCTATAGCTGTCCAACAAACAAGGGAGTGAGAAGTACCGACTTCATTAAACGAGTGACAGGCTAGAATGTAAACAAACTGGTCTACAGGTCAACTGCTACCTGAAGCCATCTACTGGGTGAGAGTGTTGTAGTAAACCCGCCGTTTTGTAATCTGCTGGGTTGCTATGGGATGCTTGAATCGCGTTGTTTTGGTATTTTTATGGTCACGAGGTGATTCTGTAATTTCGGCTGGGGGTGTCGTCATTTCCGTGTGGAGCGCGTCTTTTGTCTTGAGTACGGCCAGAGTACGGCTTGCTTTCACATGATCCATGCCCGCTCGTACCTGGATTCGGATACTACCTCCAAGGCTGGTCTCTCTGGCCGTATCCTGGCACGGTCCAGTCTGTGTTCACATGGTACGAAATAAGTGGATTTTGACCAAATACGGTATCCGAGAACGGACTACCGTACCATGTGAAAACGCCCTCAAACACAGTGTAGGCCATATTCGTACATAGTTTATTTTACGTGACCGATCATTACATCATACAGATGATTTCATACATAATCAAACAGAAAAGAAGTGTCGCTTCAGTAGTCAGCAGTAAAAAATCAGGAGATACTTTTACTGGACAATCAGAATATAGATAACAATAAGGGACACTTTGTATAATGCTGAGAAAGACATTCACATGATCTGTCATAAGTGTAACACCAGATAATAACAAGAGTTGTCATAAGTCAAGATGAGATGTTTACATACAATTGGTTCCTGTTTGTACGTTAGAATCAGAATAGCTATCTAAGAGCTGAGTAAGACTATTAAACCTTTCTTAATGTCCCAGCATAATAAAATTTTCCGTCAAAGACACCTCACAATGAGTGCATGTCCTGACCTCTGATATCCAACCTTTAATATACTAAATGGATTGAGTTACTATTAAGCAACATGTTAGTGTTTGGCAACATGTTACCACTAGCATTTAAGCTAATATTTGTAATTTAGTTCCTTTTAAGCAACACTGTTGTCACAATTTTGACAATTCTGCCCTTTTTTGCTGATTCGCTTATTTATTACACTTCAAGCCTTCTACAGTTGACTTCAAATATATTTTGAAATCAACTGTAGTCAAAAAACTTTCCAAAAAACTTCAGCTTACAGCATTTACACTGTATTTTCTCAGGAAATGTAACTTTTACTAGTTTCCCTCTAGGATCAGTAAAGTATTTTTGAATTGAATTTTAATCAAATATAGAAAATGGGAAAAGGAATAAAGAAAATACAAGAAAACAGAGGCTTGGTTCGAATCCTGCAGGACAATAGAATAAAATGAGAAACCAAACAATGGGAACTCAGAATCGCACAGCAACAATCCACAAATAGAAGTGCAAATACACCAATAGTGTCACTGAGAGGAACATGATACCAGTTATTGCGAGATGTGATATTGTTTCGGTATCTGGTCTATATTTCTTATTTTTTTTTTTTTTTTTTGCTTGAGCAATCCACCTCAATTTTGCAAGGAAGTCACACCAAGACACATGACAATCCGGTCAATTGTGAAAATAAAGGCAGTTTAGCAAAATAAATTACCACAGTTGCTAATGTGACAATATTTGTGAATCTAACAGACTATAAAGATGATACAAGGATGCCACAAGGTTCAATATTGGGTGCATTTTTGTTTCTAATATATGATTTTCTGCAGTATCTAAGTCTACACTTCCATTAGTTTTTGCAGATTACACAAATCTTTTCATTTCAAATAGAAATATGACCACTCTACAAAAGGATCTATAAAAGGAATAAAATAGACAATTTTTAATTATTCTAAATGGCTTAAAGCAAACAAATTTTCAGTAAATGTCAAAAGATCTAATTATATGATATTTGCTGGAAATAAAACATAACTGTAATCAAATTAGTATTCATATTAATGAAGAAATCCTGCGAGTTTTGTCAACATGTTTTTTGTTTTTTAATCATGAGTGATGGAAAAACTTTGCTGGAAAGATCAAATTAGACTACAACTGTCTGATTTTGTCTACAAAAAATTACAAAATTGATTGGAATTGTAATAACAAATTCTGTTCAAAATTCATGTCTTGTAGTATTATACAATATTTTTGATTTATCCTTACCTTACTTATTGTAAGATTTTTTGGGGATCCACCTGAACAAAATATTGATTATACAAAAAGGTTTTTAAGAATAATTCAACCTATATAATTATAGGTTATAATTATAATTATAATTTACAGCTTTTTAATATTTTTGATATTAACAAACTTCTCACCTGTTTCTTTTCTTTTTAAACTTCTTTTTGACACAAATTTGCCTTCTTATCTCTCGAGTTATTTTCATACTAACACTTAAATTCACAACTACTCTACTATGCCCCATTTCCACTAGGGCCAGTACGGTACAGAATGGAACGGGTCAGTACAGCCTGGAACAGCCTTGTGCATCTCTCTACAGTTGTTGAAGATTTAATTTTTGGAAAACAGAGATTTATTTAAAACCAATGTACTACTTACACTTCCATAGCTCAGAGTGACCTCAATCTAGCCATCTTGTTTTAAAAGTATAATTTTGCAACTTGTTTTTAGTTGAACATTAAATTCACGTCAGCTCCAGGACACGGTGATAGCAATAAAAGCAGGTTTTTGAAAATATTTTTTATCACTTGCAATTTCTTCTTACAACACAAAAAAAAATCAGGTAGGAAAAAATGTATTAAAATCTGAAATCAGATTTGGTATACATTTAAAAAAAAATAATCTGATTTTAAACGTTGTTTAAAACTTATATAATACACTGATTTCTTTTTGTTTTTAGGCTGCTTGCAGTTAACTGTAGTTTGCTGCTTGTTTTAAAATTTAAAGTATAGCTTACTCTGAGACAAACAAACAACTCCAGACCATTCAGCGGCTCCCGCTGCTCTGTAGGAGTCAGAGGGATATCATATTACCGGACCAATCAGTCCAAAGGTGGGCATTTCTGGTCACTTTGACACGCTTGGAACCAAGGCAGAGATAGTTCGAAAAAAGGGGTTGGCTGTGGTCTGCTTGGAACGTATGCAGGTAATTGAAACACGCCAAAGCGTTCCATTCTGTACCCTACTGGCACTAGTGGAAATGGGGCACTAGACAAGCTTCAAATTTGCATCTTCCACTTTATCAAACATGGTGTGATTATTTCTCAGGTATCAGGTCTCATACTGCAAAGCATCCATCCATTTTCTGAACCGCTTATTCCTCAAGGACGCAGGGGGATTGGTGCCTATCTCCAGCTGTCAACGGGCGAGAGGCGGGGTACACCCTGGACAGGGTGTCAGTCCATCACAGGGCCACACATAGAGACAGACAGGACAAACAACCATGCACGCACACACCCACACTTAAGGACAATTTATAGTGATCTATTAACCTGACAGTCATTTTTGGACTATGAGAGGAGTACCCGGAGGGAGAACATGTAAACTCCATGCAGAAAAGCCCTGGGCTGGGATACAAACCCACAACCTTCTTGCTGCAAGGCAACAGTGCTAAACACTGCGCCACCGTGCAGATCTTATCGGATGGCGCTCTGAAACTCAGGGAACATTTCATCGGGCTTTGAGGATAAAACAATGACTTTGTTTGTCAATGTTTAGGATTCAGCTGGTGTCATTGGAGCTAGAATGCAGATTAGTGCCACCCTAAGGCTATGTGTGACCCAACACCACCTTTGGCTCTAATTTAATCATCCATCCATCATCTTCCGCTTATCCGGGGTAGGGTCATGGGGGCAGTAGCTTAAGCAAAGAGACCCATACCTCCCTCTCCCCGGCTACTTCGGCCAGCTCCTCGGGAGGAATCCCGCGGCTTTCCCAGGCCAGCTGGGAGACATAATCCCTCCAGCGAGTCCTGGGTCTTCCCCTGGGTCTCCTCCCAGTGGGACGTGCCCAGAACACCTCACCAGGGAGGTGTCCAGGAGGCATCCTGACCAGATGCCCGAGCCACCTCAACTGGCTCCTCTCGATGTGGAGGAGCAGCGGCTCTACTCTGAGCCCCCTCCGGATGACCGAGCTTCTCACCCTATCTCTAAGGGAGAGCCCATCCACCCTACGGAGGAAACTCATTTCCGCCGCCTGTATCCGCGATTTAATTTAATCAGAAATTATTCAATCTGCACCAGATTATCTAGAATGATTATTGGTCTGATTATTTAAGAAAATGCAGAACCTTTTCTAGGTCAAAAAGTGGTGGTACCCACTAGAGGATTTGAGAGCACACATGATTGTTTTTTTATTTATTTTTGTGCGGGACCTCCAGTTTAACCTTGGCTGTAAAGCTCACACAGCGTGCCCGCCAGTTGCTCACTGAAGTTGAGGGAGTTTCATAGGAACAGCAAGGACAGTGATAACAAGGAAGTGTGTGTGTGCTTGTATGCATATGTGTGTTTCAGAAGTCAGTAGTCCATGAACTCCACACAGTTCAATCCCACAGTCTGTTCGCCTCATGATGTGATTTGCGTCCTTTAGGCCACGATCAGAGGCTAGGTGTCAAAAGGGGAAATCTTGGATCCAAAAAGGGGAGGGAAAAAAAGGATAAGTCCTTTGCCCTGAGTTGCGCAGGAGAGGCGAACAGAACGCTGACGGCTGATCAGCGCATGTAGAGTACACCGCTTGTAAACAGCTGTGATCAGCGGTGGGCGACGGGGAAGAGGAATTTTTTTATATACTTATTTTGGGTTAAAAATAAACACCTTAAGGAAACGTAAAAAAAAAAACGGTTGCACATAGGGCTGGTCGATATGAGCAAAAATTAATATTGCAGTATATTGAGCATTTCACCTCTAACAATAAGTGGAGGATAAGCCTACATATGATCTTCCTATTGAACGGCTTCAAACAGCCTTTTAATTCAGTGTTTTATTCCCACTCCTTTCTGTATTTCAGAGTCCAGTTTAAACTCAGAAGTTATCCATGGGCTTAAATTAAGGCCATTAATATTTTGCTTCTGTACATGGATGCTTGCACACATAACAGTTCAACTTCATAAATCAAGTTTTGCAATCTTGTAAAAAATATTTGCCCAAAAGAATTCTGGTTTGCAAGGTTGTAAATAAAGGATTGCATGTGAAAGAATAATATAAGTTATTCTGCAAACATTTTTTTTAGATGCAAACGTCCTTTTTTGAGATGCACAGCATAAAATTGTGTCTGAGACTGAAGCTGCGGTTGCGAATTTTGGCACTGTCTTGACACACTGATCTGATTGGATAGTGGCAGATGATCACACTGTCCAATCAGAGAGCAGGCCACTTCCTTGTTTTTCCCAGCGCTGGAGCTTCTTAAAGGGGATTAGAGTTTCAGCACGACAAAGACAAATGTATGTCTCCGACTCGGGTGGGTAATTTCTGATTGATTCTGTGGGAACTAATGCTCATTTTTAATGTAATGAGATAGCGGAAGCATTCACTCTATTTAATATCACCCAGAAAACTTTTTTCATTATACCTAAACGTATGTGTAAAGCACCTTTTAATGAACTCTGTAAAATGTGCAACACTTTCTCATGAAACGTAAACAGAAATGGTGACCTTAGTCAGCTTTTAGTGGTTTTAGAATCGCTCTGTTGTCTTTAGCAAATAAGAGAGACAAATACATACAATAACAGACCAATACATGAGAACAACGGGCTTGGCATGAACAGAAAAGGAGGGAGTGGACCACTAAATAAATTAGTACACCCGAGTTTAAAAGTAAAAGTTCTCCTTTCTTTACAGTGCAGTTTTTATGATCAATGTTTTTATTTGGGTCTAGTTTTGGTTAAATTTAATGATAAAGTAATATGACTACTGCCCTTACTACCGTTTTACTGTAAATATGGTTTCGGACATATTTTTGATTGTGCAAGCAGATAGACTGGCGTAAGCATTACGTAGGTAAAGGTATTTGTGTAAAGGTTTATGTTTATAAAGTTTAGGGTTTTCAGCGGGGCTCTTAAAGTCGAACAAATTCAATAATAAAATGAACTTAAGGATCTGCATGATTTTTTTTCTTCTTTTAATTTACATTAATTTCTTACATTGCAGCAGTTAATGTGAAGAGAACCAAGGAGCTGGAGGTGGCCTTCCAAAGCAGCAGATCCACATGGACACCGGTGAACATCCATAAGAGTAGACATGGAGATTTTGGACTCTCCTAAGTATCTTAGTATTTACCTGAACCAGAAACTGGACTGGAGCCACGGCGCTGATCATTTCTACAGGGAGGGTCGAATCTGCTAAGGAGACAGAGAAATTGTGCAGTCAAGGGAACTATACCCGTATGGCCCGGAAAATGAATGGGCTCTTATGGGCCAGCCGGGCATTTGGCTTAACACCTACAAGGTTTTAGCCAAAGGTCAAATTTAGGGGTCAAAGATCATGTGACCTGTGTGACCTGCAAGTATTTCGCACGTCTCCGCCTACGTGGCCCGTGGCCGAAAATCCCAGCTTTCTACGTCAAGCAGAAGCCGAGATATGAGCCTTAATGACTTTCACCTTTGTCCTAGTTTCAAAGAGACAGAGGGAAGAGGGTGGAGGAAGGGCGATTTTTCGAGTTCCTTGAAGACCGTGGGAAAAACTTTCGGACCTTTGGAGCCATCTCCCGACCCCGTACGACGTCCGACCGGCATGTGCTCAACATATGTCATGTCCCCAAGGCCCAGCTAGACACCCACTGAATCTAGATCGTGTACGTGCTTAATTGGCTACCTTTTCTTTTCCCCGGGTAAGCGTAGGTACATTTCGATTAAACCCTTTGGATTAAGTTTTGTGACACTCAGCTTTAGTGCCCATGTTAAAAATCTTAATCCAAATGTCCATGTCCAAAAGCGAGTACTTTTCCCAAAAACCAAACGCTTAACGGCGATGTATCCTGTTCTACTCTTGATGTCGTACTGTGCAATGTACGATCTACAATGCTCCTGTGGGGAGTTAGCTTTAGGAGGCACCTAGAGACGTGCTCTTTCATTACACTTACTCAGTGGAAGATGTGGAACGCGTTCTTTCTTTGGCATCGCCACACACTCGAAAACTTAGCCCCTGCGGTGTCTGAATTTTTGGACCTTCACAGCGACATCCCGACGCCGTACGACCTCTGAATGGGGTCAGCTCAACGTATGTCGTGCCCCCGAGGCCCAGCTAGACACCCACCAAATCTCCACCGTCTACGTGCTTTATTGGTGCTTAATTGGCTAGCTTTTCTGTTTCCTGGGCAAGGATAGGGATATTTGGATTAGGCATTCTTCCCCCATTTGGCCGGTTACACATACACTTTCCTAACTGTCACTGGGTGAACTGCGTGGGGGATTTCCACACATCTACCCCACAGAGAGGCTACTATTCTGTGGAATACCATGGACATTTGGATTAGGCATTCTTCCCCCATTTGGCAAGTTACACAAACTCTTTCCCTTACTCCCTGGATGAAACGTCTGGGGGATTCTAACACACCTACCCCAAAGAGAGGCTCCTATTCTGTGGTAGACCATGGACATTTGGATTAGGCATTCTTCCCCCATTTGGCAAGTTACACAAACTCTTTCCCTAAATCCCTGGGTGAAATGCAGGGGGGTTTCTAACACATATACCCCAAAGAGAGGCTCCTATTCTCGATTAAACCATGGACAGTTGGATCAGGCATTTCTTCACCCAATTGGGCGGTTACACATACATTTCCCTAACTATCACTGGGTGAACTTCAGTGGGGTCAGCCATGATACGTGAAGCTAGAGCTGGCCGTGCACTACAATAGAGTACCAGGGGCCCAGGCAGTGCACATGTAGCCATGCACAACTGTCCAACACCTTTAATAACAGCTCCTTGCAGGTGAAGTGTGTAAAAACAGTAGCTGCACCTCCGTGTCTTTACTCTCTGCATGTGTTTAGAGAATTTACAACATGAACGGAGCAATCCGTGGCACAAAACATGCTTAAACTTAATGGATTGTCATTAAACCACATTACGGTGATGCACAGCCATCCACATTTAGATTAAGTGCCCATTATGGGAAACTTAATCCATATGGCCATGGCCAATTAGATTACATTTTCCAAAATGGCCACTTAACACTAGAATTCCCAGAAAGCAGCCATTTGGCTTTTCTACCTATAAAACCCACAGGACAGCCGATGGGCTGGAAGACTTTTATCTAATATCCTTAATCAGCTCTGAACAGATGCTTTTGTTATGTAAACAAGGTGGGGGCATGCTGAGCCACTTCCACGAATCTTGTATTTCTTAGTGAAAACAGAAAACCAGTCATCACCAAGAAAGAGTTTTCTTTAGCTACGAGTTATAAATTTCAAGGATTCTGAAAAAAAAAATGTCAGGAGGGTCAACCTCTTTAGGCGAGGCGTCAAAGAAGAGCTTTTGTTTATGTTTGTCCTCTTCCATAACCTACAAAGTTATTATCAGATGGGCTAAAATAGGACACATGTATTTATGCTGTTAATCTGTCTTCATTTACCCTGAATGTATGAAGTCAGAACAACTTGCCATCCGACTTTATCGGTTTTCTAGTAGCAAGTTGGAAAACCAATGGAATTTGGTAATCCTTCTTGCTGTCTTATAAGTGTTATTAGCAATCCTAGCAAATGATATTGCTTAGTATTTTGAATAACGTTTTAAACAGCTTCATGATTAACAAAGTTTGTTGAAGACAAACTTGTCAAAAAGACAGGTCTAAGATATATGAATGGTGTAGACTGGCCTAAACCAACTATGTTCCAGCTGCAAACTAGAAAATCTTTGGAAAATACAAACCACTGAACTATGTAACTCACAGTTGTTGGTTCCTGTGTTTGAATTTGGCTCCATGGTCTCCCTGCATGGATTATACATGTTCTCCTCATACCTGTGTGGGTTCTATGCAGGTGTTCAACCAGCAGTAACTAAATTAAACGCCTATTATAAGGAGAAACTATTTTGAGTTAACCTTCAATAGGCGATAATTAGCTAGACTGATTTTTAGGTTTGTATTCCTATTTTTTATAACTGACCCAAGTAGGACTACTTCAGCTTCAGCGTACTTAACCATTGTATAACGTATTACCCCTTGATTCTTTCTGCAACATATATTGGCTTACTTCCCCCTTGTCAGTCACTGCGTAGGAATCACTATATTAGCATTAAAGCGTATATTTTAGATTCTATAACGAATATAATTTTGCATACGCCCTATACAGAACAGAGCTTTCGGTCGCAACGTACTTAATTAGAAAATGTGCGTAAACACCCCCTAATTATTTCGGTTTATTAACTTACGTCTTCTCTGTCCTAGTATAGTAAAAACTTTTCCGTTCTGATTACTTATACAGTTTGCTACAACTCGTTTCAGCTCCGGATACTGAGAACAATTTAGACTTATAACCTTCTAAGTAATATATATATTTTATATTTATATATATGCAGGTGCAATAGATGTAGGCAAAAAGCTACCCTGAGCTCTACCCATCTAAATGACCTCTTCAGAGATTGTCCAATTCCCTTCTATATAACCATCTTTCAATTCATCACAGATGTTTGTTTAAACAGGTTTCACTGAGAAGGTCCTCGGGCGGGTTAAATGCGGCCACTCCACGTCTCGCAGGCTGATTCTGGAGATCTGGTCTTCCGACTCACTGTCACAATACGAGGACAGAAGCACAGAACGTACTCAGAACCCAGCGCTTACAGAGTTGAGCAAATTTAAAATGCTTGATTTACTAGTCCGGTGTCACAGTTGCGGGGCAGGGCTAACTAGGTCCCAGGGTGGGTTTCTTATCATCTGACTTCGGCCACAATGAAAAGTCAAAAAGCACCTCTGTCTCCTTGTTCCTGGATTTTAGAATTCCCTAACCCCCCATGACTGTTAATCACGGTTAACACCGCCGTCTGATAAATTCTTAGCTGAACTGTCGGTCAATCCCCAGGCCGATCATATATCGGACACCCCAAATACAGGGGTCCTTACGTGACCTCCTTACAGAATTAAGTTAATACTCTCTTAAAAGACTTGCTTAGAAAAGGAAGGTAAATTTAAAAAGTTTCATCTTAACTCAAAAAAGAATTACAATACAAAAAATTCAAAAGCTTACAATAGTAACATGCGGAAAACCAAAGTCTAGAAGTCTAACAGTCCAAGTTCTAACCATCTGAGTCTAACAATCTCAAGAGTCAAAATCCCCCAAAAGTCTGACAAACATTTGTTCAGTCATTACATATATAGGCTGCTCTCTGAGGTGGGTCGTGTCTTATTTTTCTGCTGACATGTGCACAGACAGTTTCACAGAATCAGTACATCAACATCAATCTTGTAGTTTCTTGTAGATGGTTGACTCTTCTCCGAAATGATCTCCCTCGTCTCTGAAACATTGTTACCTTTTGACCTGCTAACCGCATGCACGCTTCTTGATGCAGGTGTTATTTCAAAGTGAGGTTTGTTATACATTTTCCACTAATTCAGAGATGGGTGACCTTTTGACTGGAACATTATCACCCTTCTCTACACTTACAAATACATCTTGGTAAGAAGAAACAAAACCCCATCCTCATCACATACACTACCGTTCAAAAGTTTGGGGTCACCCAAACAATTTTGTGTTTTCCATGAAAAGTCACACTTATTCACCACCATACGTTGTGAAATGAATAAAAAATAGAGTCAAGACATTGACAAGGTTAGAAATAATGATTTTTATTTGAAATAAGATTGTTTTTACATCAAACTTTGCTTTCGTCAAAGAATCCTCCATTTGCAGCAATTACAGCATTGCAGACCTTTGGCATTCTAGCTGTTAATTTGTTGAGGTAATCTGGAGAAATTGCACCCCACGCTTCTAGAAGCAGCTCCCACAATTTGGATTGGTTGGATGGGCACTTCTTGCGTACCATACGGTCAAGCTACTCCCACACTACTCCATTACCGATAGAATACCAGCTGCCTGCTTCTTCTCTAAATAGTTCTTGCACAATTTCGAGGTGTGTTTTGGGTCATTGTCCTGTTGTAGGATGAAATTGGCTCCAATCAAGCGCTGTCCACTGGGTATGGCATGGCGTTGCAAAATGGAGTGATAGCCTTCCTTATTCAGAATCCCTTTTACCCTGTACAAATCTCCCACCTTACCAGCACCAAAGCAACCCCAGACCATCACATTACCTCCACCATGCTTAACAGATGGCGTCAGGCATTCTTCCAGCATCTTTTCAGTTGTTCTGCGTCTCACAAACGTTCTTCTTTGTGATCCAAACACCTCAAACTTGGATTCATCCGTCCACAGCACTTTTTTCCAGTCTTCCTCTGTCCAATGTCTGTGTTCTTTTGCCCATCTTAATCTTTTTCTTTTATTGGCCAGTCTCAGATATGGCTTTTTCTTTGCCACTCTGCCCTGAAGCCCAGAATCCCGCAGCCGCCTCTTCACTGTAGATGTTGACACTGGTGTTTTGCGGGTACTATTTAATGAAGATGCCAGTTGGGGACCTGTGAGGCGTCTGTTTCTCAAACTAGAGACTCTAATGTACTTATCTTCTTGCTCAGTTGTGCAACGCGGCCTCCCACTTCTTTTTCTACTCTGGTTAGAGCCTGTTTGTGCTGTCCTCTGAAGGGAGTAGTACACACCGTTGTAGGAAATCTTCAATTTCTTAGCAATTTCTCGCATGGAATAGCCTTCATTTCTAAGAACAAGAATAGACTGTCGAGTTTCAGATGAAAGTTCTCTTTTTCTGGCCATTTTGAGCGTTTAATTGACCCCACAAATGTGATGCTCCAGAAACTCAATCTGCTCAAAGGAAGGTCAGTTTTGTAGCTTCTGTACCAAAATCTGTTTTCAGATGTGTGAACATGATTGCACAAGGGTTTTCTAATCATCAATTAGCCTTCTGAGCCAATGAGCAAACACATTGTACCATTAGAACACTGGAGTGATAGTTGCTGGAAATGGGCCTCTATACACCTATGTAGATATTGCATCAAAAACCAGACATTTGCAGCTAGAATAGTCATTTACCACATTAGCAATGTATAGCGTGTGTTTCTTTAAAGTTAAGACTAGTTTAAAGTTATCTTCATTGAAAAGTACAGTGCTTTTCCTTCAAAAATAAGGACATTTCAATCTGACCCCAAACTTTTGAACGGCAGTGTATATCTTCATAGTTATTGCAAAATCTTTTTCCACAGTTCAGCATCTAGATTGTTACAAAATTTACAAATTTTTCTAAGGCACATCAGTTAACATATTTTGTTATGCAAGCACACTGAATTATCAGAGTATATATTTCTTTTGCTTAAACACACATTATAGTAAAGATAAAAGCATTAATAAAAGGCACTTTATTAAAAAAGACTTAAAGCATAAATGGATGAGAGATTTAAAACATAATATTGGATAAGAAATGTAAAACATAATACGAGATTTAAAACATAATATGGATAATTATTGCCCCTCTGGTTTTCTACAATTCAGCTGTTCTTAAACATAGGTATGCACCATGGATTTGCCACACTAAGGCCTCAGGAGGCTTAACACAAGTACTACCTCTCATAGTAAAGAATGTTGAACTATTTGGTTACTTTAAATTCCTCTTAGCGGCACTTTACACAACAATATTTTTCAACAATACAAAGGTTCTTCTCTGCAGTTCGTTTACACCAGAACGGCATGTGGGGTGTGTGTTATTATGGTAATTATTGGAGAGCAGTTTTATGACATTGCATCTGAAATAATATGGACACGTTGAAACGTGACGTCACGCATCCAAGCGCCAGTTTCCTAACTGGAGGGCAGAAAGACGGATCGCCCCCACTGACCTCCGTTGTTGTTAACTGACAGTTGTCAATAGATCGGTGGTACATGGCATTGAAGGAAAAATCTATCAGCATGGTTAACGTGAAGCGCTGTAGGCTGCAGAAATAGAAGAAAAAAGGACAGTAATAATATGAGATGAAAGATGAAATACGCCGCTGTCTATGGCTGAGTTGGAGTGGATGCTCTATCTAATCAGGGATCCAGTCTCCTGACTGAACCTGCTCATCTCTCTCACTGGAGGTACGTTAATTTTAATATATATGTATGCCTTCTTTGCTTCTGCTGTTTAAAGTTGAGGCAAACAATATAGACATCTGTAAACTGAACTGGCGGCGTTCATATCTGAGGAGTTTCATCCCATATCTTGTCAGCTGTTTGAAACGGTCTGGACGATAATGTTGCATTCCAGTTAACCTTTCCGAGTGGGAAAGTCAGAAATCTCGCAGTTGTCTCGTGTCATTTCACCAAGACATGCCCCCATTAGGTCGGAAATTTTGAGCTCCATCTCGGATCTCTGTTGACCCAGTAGAGCGGGCAGCTTGGAGACAAAGATGGCTGCGCCCGTAGTTGAGATATATTTTCTTTGTATTTTTGCTATTTTGGTCATTTTCAATGTCGTTTTTAAATGCTCTTACACACTTGACTACATTTCTGTTTTATCCTGTCACTAATTTTTACATTGCACAGCCTTGCTGTGCGTTCAATACAATGTACGGCTTGGTTTTTCATGCTGGTCTACTGAAGATGCTATGTCGCTAACAACAATAACAATGACTAGCCTGCCTCTCGACAGCTGCTGCTGAGGGCAGCATCCATGTTCTTTCCGACTCTGAGTTTAGTGAGACAAACAGGAACGTTTTAAGTGGGGAATTACGTCACATTCTCTTATACAGCAACTCGGACGTCCCAGTATCTGAGACAAATGGAATGCAGCATAACTCTGTAGGTTGTACGCTTATTTTATTTATTTATGGGTGCCTGTTTATAGTGTAAGCCATGGTGCAGTGCTCAGCCTGAAGGTGATGTCATTAGCTAACTATTTTCTGCAAAGAGTTCTAACGCAGCCTGCACAGTGTAAGCTGTCAGTTCGCTCTGAAATTGCTTCCTAACTCCGTAACGTGTTGTTGTCTTTGGGTTGTGAATATGTCTATGACATGTCAGTAATCTGGTGAAGTTACAAATAGTGGCCTGTCAGGGGTTATGATGGCTGAATGGTAACTCGGTTGTTGTGACTCATCAAACTGCCATGTTGATGATCGATCGGTATCAAAATGTGTTAGAAGAATCGAGCACTGGGGGTTTTCCTAATGATTGTATGCCTTCTTGGTTCTGCTGTGTAAAGTCCAGACATGTTGATCATTTAATTGTAGATATCTCCATACTGAGCTGGCGGCGGTCATATCGGAGGAGGTTCATCCCATAGCTTGTAAGTAAATGGTAAAAACGGTCTGGAAGCTTTGTGCTACATACAGTTAGCTTTATTAGTTGACTATTTCAATTATTTTCACAAAGATGGTTTAGGTTTTATTTTGTTTGTCTAAGGCCATGTCCACACCTATCCGGATAATGCCTTAAATGTAGAATTATTTAGTCTACACCCCCCTACCGTCCACACTAACCCGGCGTTGTTTAGGTCTGTGGCCGGATAATTATTAACTGGGTAAGAGGGCCGTCTAATTCTTAATTCAACGGCTAAATGAGCAGGTCTGGACAGCTTCCCCGGATAATGAAAGGAAGTGACGTCAATGAAATGCTGCGGTCCAGATTGACGACGACAACGCAACACTACAGACAAAGACAACCGCTTTATAATCTTGTGTTACTTTGAGTATGTCAAAGTCGACCACATTCTCGGTCCACACCAAAAACTCTCTCTTCTTCTGAGCAGCTATTGTTCTCTTCGGTGGGACAAACAGATATGTACTGAGCTGTAGCGCTTCTTGTTTATATTTTGTAGACGCCGGCAGTGACATAGATTATACGCATCAGTCTGTGTTTCGTGCGTCTTTTCGCGCATGCCCAGTATATGCACAGGTCGGTATGGGATTGCACAATCATGGGACCTTAAACGGGGCGTAAATGCTCGTTTTGAGTGGATAACATTAGGCGTCTAACTCACCATATAACCTTATCGGCTTAGTGTGAACATAGCGTAATTATTCAACTGCAACCGCATGGCTTTGCATAGCACTGTGGAAGCTTTTTGCCCTCCATTGTTGTACCCATGCGCGAAAATTTTCGAAAACAATAACATTCAACGTGTCTATAGCCTACCAAATACTATGTCTGAATAATATATTGCACATATTGATGATGAGATGAAAATTAGATTTAACATCTACTCAGTCATAATTTTAACACTCAAAGAAAATGTTCAGGTTGTGAACATTGAAGTGAAACAGGAAGCATAAAAATAGATCAATGTGTGGTCTAAAAACTGCTTGGGTGAAAAACAACCAAGTTTGGGTTATTTTGTTAACCAAATTAAATGTAGACTGATCCACATGTATATTTTATTTTATTACAATTCTGAGTGGGATGGATAAAACATAGATAGAGTCCCACTTGAAGATAGTTTAAGGAGGCCAAAACATTTTTGGACTATAAGTGTTAGAACCCACGTGGAGAAAAACAGTTTTCAGCAGCTACAAAGATTTGAGATCAAAATCTTCTTAGTGAAAGGCAATGTGCAAACTGTGCTGCCCTGCAGACTGAGGGCGCTTTCACATGGTACGGGAGTCCGTACTCGGCTCCGGTATTTGGTCAAAATCCACTTATTTCGTACCATGTGAACACAGACTGTACCGTGCCAGGATACGGCCAGAGAGACCTGCCTTGGAGGTAGTATCCGAGTCCAGGTACGGGCGGCCACGTATCATGTGAACACAACCCGTACTCTGGCCGCACTCAAGACAATAGACGCGCTCCACGCGGAAATGACGACACCGCCGGCCGAAATTACAGAATCACCTCGCGACCATACAAATACCAAAACAACGCGATTCAAGCATCCCACAGCAACACAGCAGGTTACAAAACGGCGGGTTTACTACAACACTCACCCTGTAGATGGCTTCAGGTAGCAGCTGACCAGTAGACCAGTTTGTTTACATTCTACCCTGTCGCTCGTTTTATGACGTCGGTACTTCTCACTCCCTTGTTTGTTGGAGAACTACAGACTTATTTGTATACCGCCACCTGCTGTTTATTTGTAGTAAAACACTGGATTCAAATACGGGCAGAGATCCGTGCCATGTGAACAGAAAAAATTTGCATTTTCTCTGGCCGTTTTCTGGTACGGCCACACATGTGAAAACGGCCTGAAAGGAGCCCTCCCTCCCCCCTCAAACACACCCCACCAGCAACTATTCACCCCCACTCCCATGCAGATTGCTCAGGTAATGGCCACATTTACACATTAATTGATGCTTCTAACTTAATCCATATGGCCGAAAACACCCTAATTTAGTGACATTTAGATGAAGTGGCCATTTTGGAAAACTTAATCCAAAAGGCCATGACCACACTTATTTTTTGCAGTGAGCAGAGATCCAGTGGCCAAGAAGGTGACTTTCTAGCCCCTTATATATGTCTCAGGGATTGGTACATGAAGCCAGGGCTAGCACTGCACTGCAGGAGAGTTCTACAAGCCTAGATAGTGTATAATTAGCCCAGTACTAGAGGCCTAAAGCCTTGGTACATGAATTTAGAGTTGGCCTCCAGCATTGGTACATGACACCAGAGCTGGCCCTGCATTACAACAGCGTTCCTCAGGCCTTAACAGTGTATATTTATCCCAGTATACAGGCATACAGCATTGCTACATGAAGCCAGGGCTGGGCCTGCACTACAACAGAGCACCAGGGGCCCATTATCCCAGTATACAGGCCTCCGGCATCCTCGTTGCCATTCGGGATTTACTTTTTAATCCGAATGTCCCATTTCTGAAACCCTTTTGCCCGCGGGACATCCAGATTAAGAAGACATCAGCGGCCATTCGGGATGGATTTCTTAATCCGAATGTCCCATTTCTTAAACCCTTTTTGTCCCGCGGGCCAACCGTTTACATTGACCTCTTAATCCGAATGTCCCACGGGTCACCAGGGATTAAGATTGGGCCATTGCGGTTAAGTATGCGCCAACTGGTCGACGTTTTTGTCACTTTCGCCCTTTGGCCTCAGAATGAACTAGACTTTGAAAATTTCCCGGGTGGGCCCCGTGGTCCCCCAGCTCCCTCTGTGCTAGCATGCTCATTCATTCTAGTGCAGGAGGTCAGCTCACCGTATAGTATTTTTCTTTAGTCTTTATTATCTTGGTGGGAATCTGTCCCTTTGCTGCTGTTAGGCCAGAATGTTCTCAGAGTAGGAAAATAAAGGGAATTTTTATTTATTCTAAATTTGTAGTGGGCAATAAGATAGGTGTAAGATAGTTATAAAATTATATAAATGTAGTAATATTTGTCTTTACCCCCCTACCACGGTTATGCATTTTGATGCAGCTCTAAGCAGGCTTTAGCTTTGATAGAAACTGTTTGAATATAACTTTCAGTCTTCTGCTTCATGACATCATTTTGATGACAAACTTTGTACCAGGTAAGCAAGGAAAGTGATGTTTAGTGTTCGTCTTCACACTAGATATTTAAAGGTTTTTTTTGTGGGTTTTTTTTTTATTATTTAATGCAAAAGAAACCTGTTGAACTTGAAGCATTTTTTTATTCAAATATATACAGGTTTTTGTGCCATATAAAAAGTATAAATAAGAAACCAGGAAAGCATACAATTTTGAACATTATTTTCATAAATGTCATAAATGTTATTTAAAATATCCTTTGTGTTGTGAGAATCATTTTGACATTTCACAATTTTTGTTTTTGTAAACATTCTTATGTCCAAGTAGTAAGTATATGTTAATTATTTTTATTACGGCTCCTTTATTTTCGTTAAACTGAGTTGCATTATACTGAGTTGTTGTTGTTTCCTTTCCTCATGGAATAGTATAGGTAGCTTTTGTTTTGCAATGAAATATAACTTATTGCAAAAGATTCAATAAAGGTAGGAACTATTCAAGTTCACACTTTATCCTACTACTTCTCAAACTTTGTTGTTCTTTTTTGGTGTATGCTTATCTATAGATTTGAAATAAATAAAAATATTGCAATTAGTACATTTTGGTTGTTTATTTATATAGCATATTTCAACAAGCTTGTAAAAGTGCTTTACATGATGATTTAAAAAAATAAATTAACGGTACACCAATACAAAAAAAAGGCTAAATGAAAAGCTGTAATCCTTACTGGAATTACTGATGTTCCAGTTCTTATTCAAAGTCAGCTCTAAGTATGTTTTAGCTTTGATAGAAAGAATCTGTTTCAGCACATTTGCAGTTGTCTGGATTTTTTTTTTTCCAGATTAGAGGAAGCAATATAACTAAATGCTCCTTCTCTGTTTGGTACTGATCCTGAGGATTCAGAGTAGAATGAAAACAAAAGACCTGAGTGGTCTGAAATGTTAATACAACAACAGATCTTTATATACAGGTTTTTGTGCAATACCGTTCAGTAATGTATAAACTAATAACAGGATTTTAACGTCTATTGTGAGTCACAGGGAGGTTGTGTAGTGACTTCATAACATTAGATAAGTAAGACAACAGCTAGTCCTTAAGCATATAGTTAAAGGTGTAAAGTTGAAGTGAAATTGTGTGTTCCTCAGTTCCAAGGTTGTCTACAGAACAAAATCAGCCTTCTTGATCAGTTTGTTGAGCCTTTCTAAGCACGTGGGATAAAAAAAATAAAAAAACTTTTTCTTTGCTTACACCACTCTGTTAACACAATAAAATGTGGCAGAAAGCATATTGGCAATAAAACAGTTGAGTACTGGGCAGTAGTTAACACAAACTAGACACAAAGTAAATAATCATAAAAACTGCCCTGTAAAGAAAGGAGAACTTTTATTTTTAAACTTGTGTGTACTAATGCATTTATTTTATTAAGCGAACAGTAGCTATGTAAATGGCAGAGGTCGGAACAAGGTAATATGTGGAAAAGTCGCCCCCTGTAACAAAGCTGCTTGGTGGGAAGTTAATATTCTCCGTGGTCCTCCATAGACCATAGACCTTTAGGTACATCCATCCATCCATTATCTGAACCACTTAATCCTTAAGGGGTTGTGGGTGTGCTAGTGTCTATCTCTAGCGGTCAATGGGCGAGAGGCAGTGTAAACCCTGGATAGGTCGCCAGTCTATCACAGGGCAACACAGAGACAGACATGACAAACAACCATGCACACACAAACTCACACCGTAAGCTAGTTTATGCTTCTGCGTTTTGACAGAGACGGATTGACGCAACGCCATTAACCGTCAACGCAAAGGCTCTCCGTCACTTACGCAAGGACGCACGGAGTAGAGGCCCAAATTTCAACTATCTGTCAACAGAGAGCGTATGCATGTGATTGGTCAGTTTCCGTAACAGCCACAGATCGCATTACCAGAACGGGGCTCTACAGTCGCTGTAATCAGTAGTTAATGCAGCGTTTGGCCACTATATGCTTTATATTGGAAGGATAACTTATCTAATCTGTTCCCTTTAGCGTTTTTGAACACAAGGAGGTGTAGGAAAACAACAAAAAATGAATGCTGTGTTTTGTTTCCATGTGTTTCTAGAGTATTCTATGAGCTACACCTCTAGTAAAAAGCTTTACTGCTTAATCAAAACTTACTTTCTGTTATTCATTGCTCCTTGAGGAAGAAATGCGTTCACAAGCCTAGAAAAAAACAGAAGCGACGCTGTGTGATAATAAGCAGAGACGGCATGAAAACTCAGCACCCCCTGCTGTACTGGTCGAGCAACGCTGAAAAAACAATAGAAAATGGAGTGGAAGAGCAGAGTACTATAAACAGACATTGCCTTCAATACGTCTGCGTCTTAGTGCAAATTTGCGTCGGAGAAGCATAAACTAGGCTTAAGGACAATTTAGATTGATCAATTAACCTGACAGTCATGTTTTTGGACCGTGGGAGGAGCCGGAGTACCCGGAGGGAACCCATGCATGCACGGGTAGAACATGCAAACTGCATGCAGAAAGACCCTGAGCTGGGATACAAACCAACAACCTTCTTGCTGCAAGGCAATAGTGCTAACGACTGCGCCACAGTGAAGCCTACTTTAGGTACAATAAACACATTTTTCGGGGTGATATTAAATCAAGTGAATGCTTCCGCTAACTCATGACATTAAAAATGAACATTAATTCCCACAGAATCCATCAGAATTACCCACCTGAGTCAGACATATTTTTGTCCTGGTCGTGCTGAATCTCTATTCCCCTTTAAGAAGCTCCAGCACTGGGAAAAACAAGGAAGTGGCCTGCTCTCTGATTGGACAGTGTGATCTGCCACTATCCAATCAGATTAGTGTGTCAAGAACGTGTCAACATTTGCAACCGCAGCTTCAGAGTCTCATATGCAGTTTTATGCTGCGCATCTCAAAACAGGACCTTTGCATCTCAAAAAACATGTTTGCAGAAGAACCTATATTATTCTTTCACATGCAATCCTTTATTTACAACCATGCAAACCTATTTCTGCACATTTGCAAACCTGAATCAAACAATCTAATTCCCATATTTTGTTCAAATAAGGAGAGTTCAAACACTGCTAATGAGATTAGTTTTTGTTCTTAAACAATCTGTTTTTAAACAGAGTTGTTTTTGAAACGTTAATAGCCATCTTTGTTTATGAAACGCCGGCCTAAACCAACATGTGGGCTTGGTTAGCTTTAGCTGTTTACGACGCACATGGGGCATTTAGAGTAGCTCAGATACATGTATTAAACATTAGAAAAAAAGGAAAACCTCCTGTCTGATTGAGTAGCTCAAATTACACGGTTTAAAACGACTCTTTGTTGGGAAAGTCGGGGGGAAAAAAACACTAATTAAAACTCCAGGCCGAGGCCTGGTTTACCCAATGATTAGCAGATGAAACTTAAAAAGTTAACAATAAAGAAAGGAAACACCTAAAACTAGCTATCTTAACTAATTTGCCTCCACCCAAAAAGACCTTATTAACGTTTAAAGTTCTCCAAGCGTTCTACGTCATGGATGGGTGGGGGGGGCTCGGACTACGTTAGCCCAGCAGGTTATCAAAGGGTTGCTAAGCTAGTTAGCAGGCTGGTAGCTCCTGGAGCTTCCGATTGGGACGCTGTTTCCCTCCTTTCTGGGTTCAGCTGTGTGACGGGTGGCCCTGACACTCACAAACAGTACTTCTGGGACTCTCTGACCCAGCCACTCTTATCAGTCCTGTGTCGGGGGCTCGAAGCGGCCTCTGACACAAAGGGATACGGACCTAACATTTCCTGTTCAGGCAATGTTAGGTCCTCCACCACATGTGGCTCTGTTTCTCACCGGTCAGCATCCTGAAACTCAGAGTGGTTTCGTCGGGCTCTTAGGATAAACGTCTTTGTTTATCAATATTTAGGATTCACCTGGTGTCGGCAGTCTTTGGGTTCCTTGAAGCAAGTTTGTGTAGAAACTCGTGCCTTCCTCTGCTGGCCAAGGAATAAGATTTGAGATTCTGTTTCTTTTCTGTTGCCCACCGCGGCCGGTAGCAGCATGCGGAACGGTCTGCAGAGTTCAGGCAGAACAACGGGGTTTGTTTATCAATGTTTTTCAGTCATCTGATCTGTCGTCCGTCGGCGTTGCTTAAATGAGTTCCTCCTCGAACTCAGACATGTCTCCTTCGCCCGCGAAGGAAGGGTTTTTGAGTCTTGGACCTTGCCTTGCTGGCCCCGGCCGGAGGCTGTGTGGCTAAGAACGAGCAGCTCAGTGAGCAGTCCTATTTATAGATTTCCCTGGCCGTTCTTCTGGTGGAAGGGAGCAGGTAAGCGCCACCCGATGGCTGTGTGTGTGATTCAACACTAAATATTGGTACACAGTTGCTATGTTAGCAGCACCATTGCTTTTGGATGTCACATTACTGTGCGTAGTCCTGTGACTGAAGGCGACGCTTATTTCTTAAAGGAGCAGGAGCACCACTAAACTAAAACACATATTTTCTTTTCTTTTTTTACATACCAAATGTACCAGCAGGGGCAAAATGACATCGGTAATTATCATAAATTTCGGTATTGCTAAAAAAAAAAAAAAAAAAAAAAAAAAAAGAAAAGTTTTGATTGAAATGGTACCTACCCGCTGAGGAGAAAGCCCTTGTTGCAACATTCCCCACTTGCCAGTTAATATCCCATGATGCTACATGTACATTTAAAATTTACAGTAGAGCTATGCACGTGATTCAGCGGTCCAATTAAATTCCATCTTCTTGTCAGAAGCATTAGATCACAGCATAAACTTGTATTTTTAAAAACCCACCTGCATACTGTAAAATGATGATGTAGTTTTTCCAGCAATTTGTTACAGTGAAGTCTTGTAATTGACCATATAATTATTTTCAAGATGATTTAAAAAAAAATCTTCAAAAATCATAGAATTTTTGGATCTGTTGGATTTTGTTTTTTACATTGTGTCTCTCTAAGTTGAATTGTAACTATGATAAAGTTACAGACCTCAATTTTTTACGTTGGAAAACTAGCAGAATTGTGGGCTGCCAAATAATTTTTTCCCCACTGTATCTAAAATGAGTTTTCATGACTTTCTGTAATGATTTGTGCATCTTCTCTTGGCAGGGGTGAAGATATTCTCTTATAGTACCAGTGGTGCCAGCCTCATCCTCATGCCTCAGATTCTCTTCAAGACTGGACTGGGAGTCAGTAGCATTGCTCTTCAGGTGTCTTTCTGTTGCATTGTGGGCTTCTTCACCTTCCTCACTCCCATCCTCCTCCATCTCATCACAAAGGGATATGTTATTCGTCTGTACTACAATCCAGATAGAGACACCTACACTGCCATCACCTACAGTATCTTTTTGACTGAGAAACGGTGTGTGTTCCATCAGAGTCAAGTCAGGATCCCAGCTGTCAGCAATATGTTCACCACCTTCTATGCAGGCCACGTAGGGCTTCTAGTGAATCCGGACCTCTTCCCTGTTCCGCATGACTACAACCATCTCATGGGCTACGATAAGCCCTTTATCTTTAGCAAAGAAGATGAGGGCAAACCAGACAAAACCAGAAATACTGAAGCAAGGTGAATGTTAGGTTAACTAGTGAACTGACAAAGAACATAGACAGATATGTAGAGTTAAACTTCATCCTATATGTATTTACCAAATGTTTTCTTATATGTCGAAATATGTATTATTCATGTCTTGATTTTCACAATCATCTTTATCTCTCTGATTTGTGTGCTTAGCGTTTTAATGTTGATTTAAATAAAAACGCTAAAATATCAGTACAGCCTTATCTGTGTATTTATTTTGTATGGCAAATAAGCTTTTTAAATCAGTTTTAATGTGGTATATTTTGCGGTCTTTAAACGTATCATACACGCATGTGCAGTCTACCTCCATAGATCTCCAGCAGTAGTCCGTTGCATGCAGATGTTAGATAAAATATTACTTGTATCAATTTAGTTACTGTCACCTTTTAGATCCTAGTGGATCGTATTAGAAAATTGCAAAAAATAAGAAAAGCTTTGATTTTGTGTGTTAACATCTTTTTTTCTTGTTTTTTACTAAACAAATATTTTCTGAATTAACCAGATACGGTTTTCATAAAAGACAAAACTATTAACATAGTTTAGATATCTAAATCCCAAACGAAGTAACTGAAGTTACTGAATCAAACAAACAGGACATATTTAAGTTCCTCTTTCTCTGATGGCACGTTCGGACTGCCCTTTGCTGCCAGGCGTTTAACAGCTTAAAAAAATGGACGAAAGTTGCTGCTTTTAAAATTCAAACTCAGCTGCTTGCACATTTGTACTCCGTGGCGGCGTGTCACGTCAGTACATCAGCGAGCGGACTGGGATTTCTCTTCCCCCGGGAAACTAGTAGTGTATATTTAGTAACCGTAGTTGCCCTAACTGGGTTTGTTCTAGCGTTATCTAACATAACAAAGTTAAAAGAAAATATTTAACTGCTTACCTGGCACTCCGATATCTTGACCAAACAAAGTCCAATTTTTTTCCTGAGTCTCCGACTCCCCCTGCTCGTTGAGTAGCTACAGCACACGGCTCGTCCTCCATCCTCCCCTCTCTCTGGGTGGCTCCAGCCAGTGGCTGGGCTCGTCTTCCCCGCTCCCCAAGTAGCTCCAGCCGGGAGTTCGGCTCGTCCTACGTCTTCTCTGTGCTTAATGCCGGCATCCCGTTGCTGATTGGTTGCTGACCAAAAGTTCAAATTTCCCAACTTCATGCAGCGACAAATGGGGGTAAAATGAAACAAAGGAAAATCTTTAAATTAAATATTCTAAATCTCTGTATCTGCATTATTAAACCGTAAATGGAGCACTATCCAGTTGGTTGTAGATATTTTAAGACCCTTTCGGTGTCACCTAGTCATATGGCCTGGATGCTATTGAAGGAAAACCGTACATATTACATTAAATTAATATAAAATATGTATTCAAATGTCTAAAATTATTTTTCTTTAGATGTATATTGATTTGGTGTCATCTGGTCACGTGAACTGGAAGCTATCACATATTTACAGTAACTTATTATTACACTATTATTATTACGTATGTTATTATTTTAATGAATCGGTGTCTCATGTTCCACCTATGTCGAGCAACAATTTCTCAATATTTTTGGGTTACTTTGTTAGTAGATCTCACAGGTATTTTCTGGGATGCATGGAGATTTATCGAAAACCCAACCAAAACCATCACCTTCAGGAGCAAGCCTTCGGCAGCGCTGTATCCACTCTATTAGCACAGTTCTCAGTGAGACGTTCGAGGGAGTCTCCACTTGAATGAAACGAATGTCGTCAAATATCCAACGCCTTTTGTAACGCCGTTGTTCAGAGATATTTATGATTGAATCAGAAAAATAATCCATTACATACTGTATAGGCAATTAGTCATATCTTCCAATCCATAAAACACATATTAATGCTCATTAGTCAGATAGCAGTCTTTGATGTATCTGCATTGAACTGAAATGCATTAATTTTGATGGAATTATATGCAGCTGACGTAGGTTGTCTGCCTTACATGTTTTAGGTTTTTCCCTGCTCCAGTACAGCTGATTTCAGTTAGTGGCTGATTAACAGTCTTTTGCTGAACTACAGTCATTTGAATCAGGTGTTTTTTAAGCAGGGAAACTTTTAAAACACTCACAGGACAGTGTGTCTTGAGGACCAGGGTTGGTATCCACTGGTAGCGTAGCCCTAATTTTTTAATATTAAGGTTTATATTTAACATTAGTCATTTGAACTTTAGTATGAGTGTTTTTAGGAGGTGTCGTAGTGCTGTGGTGCAGCTTAAGCTTTAGTTTTTAACAGCATTTTTTTTAACATAGTTTTACTTTAAAGGTTGTATATGGAACATTTTCATAAAAAGCTACATTGAATAAATAAATTCTACATCCACGGGGCTTTTAGAGGGATACAGAATGAAAATACAGCATTTCCTTTACAATTTATATTTGAATTAAAATATAATGTACATTTAAATTGGGCATGACAATTATGTTTACATCTACCACGCAGGTTGACAGATACTGTTTCTATGATCAAACAGTATGGTCAGATCAGCTGGTTTTAGGAAGAATGGTGGAGTCAGCAAGTCAAGATGATTCAGATGTTGTTATCTGCCTCAGGAGAGGGGTGACCGCCTAAGAGCCGAAACTAGAGTCGTTTTAAGTGAAGCCTACAGTAGATGGACCCACTTAAAACATGTCTATGGCATCAAACAAACACGGAGATGGTGACTTTTCTTATTAGATAGGTAAGCTAACTCATTTGCTAACATCAGTTGTCAGTTAAACTCTTCTAAAATACATTCCTCACTGGTCACAGTTCAGGTTGGTCACTGCGCATATCGGCAGCGAACCAGGCAACCCAAAAGCTGGAATGATGTTTTTATCGTTGTAACTACAACCTAAATAAACTGGATGTAGCTATCGTGCTCATGTTCCATATCCAACCTCTAATACTTCAAGTTGTTATGAATTGGATACTTTTTACTTTAATAAAGCTTGACTTAATATTTTAACTTATGCAGAAGTCTTTTTAAACCAGAGTATCTATACTTCTACTTAAGTATTGAATGTGAATACTTTTGACACCTCTGCTTAATTGAAGGTGTCACCAAAGATAATCCAGTGTACTAATGCTGAAAATCTTTTTTCTTCTAAAACGGAAAGACAAAGGGCAGTTATTCAATTTTTGAGTTTGCTATGAGGTTCTGTTCTATCTGTGCTACCTCGTCAGAATGTCCTAAGCTAGTGCTATGTCTGTGTGTCGGTGCTACCGGTTTGATTACGTGCCGAAAACAAGTGTGAGCTTTGTTTGTTAAATATAATTGGAAAATAATTTTCAAGTGATGGGATTGAGGAGACATTTTAGCAGTAGCGCCTAACATACCAACAATTTATATGAATAACAAAAACGTTTATTTCAATCCACAGAACATGCTACCCGTTTAATAAATCATCTAAAGATAAAACTAGCACATATAGATGCTCTGGAAACCGTGATCAGAATAATCCCACCTTTTAAATATACGTAGGTAGCACAACCATGCATGCACACACTCATATCTAAGAGCAATTTACAGAGACCAATTAACCTAACAGTCAACATTTTTTGACTGTACCCAGAGGGACTGCACGAGGAGAATGTGCAAACTCCATGCAGAAAGATCCTGGGATGGGATTCAAACCCACAGCCTTCGGATTCAGATTGTTTTATTAGTCACTGGAACCAGAGGTACAATGAAATTAAGTTTACAGTAGGCTACAACCTCTCCAAGATCATAACAGACAATACAAACAGATCCAGGTTACTATGTAGCTATTTTGTTTGTTCATTGGTACGTAGTAGAAAATATATTGAAAATATTTAGTAGGCACCAAATGTTGCTTATCCACCATCATTAAACAGAAATGTATGGCTTATGTTATTATTTTCGTTGTTTTTGTTAGAAATTTTAAAAGTCCTAGCGTTATTGAACTCAGCATATATTTCGGACTTCCTTGAAAGCGCCACGGGTGTACAGCGCTGCTGGATGTTTACGTGTAGCTTATAAAGAAAGATCGCTCTTATATACTTGCAGATTTATAAAAAAAAAAAAAAAACTTTAGCCAAGGGTGTCATTAGCATGGAGAAGACCTTTTAGACGGCCCAAACATTTACCTTCAGCAAAGACAGGCTGGATTTCTCTTTCGTCTTTCATGCTGAAGCTTTAGCCTACCGGCTACAGCTAGCTAGCGCTAGCAGCTAGCACTAGCTTAGCCAACGGCGCATCAGACCTGTCAATGCGACAGTGGCCATTGCATTACAAACAGTATGCGAAGCGAAAATGTAAAAGGGTTCAGAAAACATATTTTTTGAGAATCGATTCTCAAACATTTCGGATCGAGTCTGAATCTTGTTAAATAGGAATCGAGTTTCAGACGTGAATCGGTTTTTCCTCACACCCCTAGGGTTTAGCTCTGGTTTCGTGCTGCAAGGCAACAGTGCTACCCACTCTGCAGCCACTGTGATTAGAATATCATACCTGTTATATAAAGCACTCGTAAACACTCTAAAAATCTGAAAACCATGATCACAATATCGTACCTGTGTTATATATATGTGAATAGCAGATACAGATGCTCTTAAAACAGTGATCAGGATATCCTTCCTCTGAAAGCACACATAGATGCTGTTAAAATGGCCTATATAATGTAAAAAGAAGTTTTTGAAGTTTTCATCCATCTGGTAATTCAATTTTCTCATAAAAAAACAAAACACCAGAGTGGTTTTTGGCTTAATTCACGCTTTTCTGAGTAATCCTCCTGAATTCCGCTCTCTGGTCAGCTGCCCCTCCCTCTCCTAGAAAACGACTGAGTGTTCAACCAATGACATCACTAATTGAAAACAAGGGAGTGTTAGAGGTGTCTGCACCGCTTTGCAGGCAGAGTGGCTTACCTCTGCTAGAGTTCCAAACACACCCTACTCGTCCGCACAGCTCATGGCTGCTTCAGTTTTTGGCAGCTTAAAGCACTTTTTTGTTGGATGCTTTTTACTTTCTCTGTGAAAACGCCTGTGTGGTTGCATGGATAACAGGATTTTATTCTACATTCCTAAACAACAGCAGCTGGATCAAAGAACAAAGACACCTGATGGACAGAGAAGTAAGTAGCTACATGCTAATGTGTTTTAGCCATTTATCAAGCTGCTTATGTGATCTTATAACAGCCTTGTGTGGTTAATTGATCTGTGGCATCTCAGAATGTTCATTAAACGGGTGCAAAGAAAATCCACGGCTTTCTTATACCCTGGGCTGGAAATATCTGCTTAATGGACTCAGCTAGTTGTTTCCGGTTCTGTCTAATGCCTGGAGATTTAGCAACTTTAATAGGCAGTGCAGGATGCAGGATTATAGAGAAATGAGCCATTTTACTTCTACTTTAACTACAGGATACAAGTAAAATTTTAGGACAAATTAATACTGTATTAAATCAACTGTAACATTTTAGCATATATATGTCTATCCCAGAAGCTAAAAGCTGTAAAATAGCATGATATAGTCCCTTTAAATACTTCAATAGCAAATGGATTTCTTTATTTACCTAAAACATTTTAAATAACAAAACAATAATTACAATAAAAAATGAGCAGTTCAATTGTTTGAAAATGAGGTAGGTCAAAGTGTTCACTTTTATGGTGCTTCTCCAAGCTCTGGTCCTCTACCAGAGGCCTGGGAGATTGAGGATCCTGCGCAGTATCTTTGCTGTTCCAAGTACTTCACTTTTCTGGACTGAGATGTCTGAGGTTCTTCCAGGGATCTGCTAAAGTCATTCCTCCAGTTTTGTAGTCATTACCCAGAGTGTTCGTAATACCACTGGTACTACTGTCACCTTCACCTTCCAAGCCTTCTCTAGCTCCTTCCTCAGCCACTGGTATTTCTCAAGTTCCTCATGTCCCTTTCTTCTTGAGGTTAGCGTCACTTCGTATTGCCAAATCCACAACGGCTTTCTTCTGCTCTTTATCAACCACAATGTCCGGCTGGTTTGCCATTACCAACCATCTTGTCTGTTTGCATCTGGAAGTCCCACAATATCTTTGCTTAGTCATTCTCCACCACCTTTGGAGGTATTGTCCACTTTGACCTAAAGTTTCCAGCCCATACCCCACACAGAGGCAGCAGGTGAAACTGGGTAACTTCATATCCAGCACCCGGTCAGCATCGGCGCCCCCCAGGGATGTGTTCTCTCCCCACTGCTTTTCTCCCTTTACACCACTGATTGCACGTCAAGAGACCCTTCTGCAAAACTCCTGAAGTTTGCAGATGACACCACCGTCATTGGACTCATCCGTGACGGCGACGAGTCTGCATACAGAAGGGAGGTGGAACATCTGGTCCTCTGGTGCAGTCAGAACCACCTGGAGCTAAACCCGCTCAAAACTGTGGAGATGACAGTGGACTTCAGGAAGAGACCCCCATCAACATCTCCTCTCATAATCACCAACAGGTCAGTCCCCACAGTGGAGTCTTTCAGGTTCCTAGGATCCACCATCACACGGGACCTGAAGTGGACCTCCCACATTGACTCTATAAGGAAGAAGGCCCAGCAAAGGCTGTACTTTCTGCGTCAGCTCAGAAAGTTCAACCTGCCTCAGGAACTGCTGACCATATTCTACACAGCAATAGTCCAGTCTGTCCTGACCTCATCCATCTCTGTCTGGTCGGATCCGCTACCAGGCAAGACAGGGAAAGACTGCAGAGAACAGTCAGGTCCTCAGAGAGGATCATAGGTACTGATCTTCCCTCCATTGAGGACCTATTCCGGGCCAGGGTCAGGAAGCGGGCCAGAAAAATCACCACTGACCCCTCACACCCTGGCCACAATCTGTTTAGGCTCCTCCCCTCAGGCCGGCGTTACAGAGCGCTGTACGCCAAAACCACCCGACACAAGAACAGTTTCTTCCCCCAGGCTGTCGCTCTGATGAACTCTGAATAGTCACAGAGTGTGAGTCCATTCACATGAACAATAAACTAAAACTCTGCACTGCTGTATATACTTACTGTACAATAACCCCGGTTTGGTGTATATATTATCCTTTATTATTTATTTGTATTTATTTTTATTTCCTTTTTAATTTCACTTATTTAAGTTCTGTACTGGAGAGAAAAGTTGCCGGAGTCAAATTCCTTGTATGTGTCATACTTGGCCATTAAAGCTGATTCTGATTCTGATATTCAAATTTTATAACCAGCATCTGTACAATAAATTACACTTGTAAAAGAGAAAATGTAATTTTACCTATTGTAGTTTAGGTAGATAAATGTCTTGGTCACATTTGAGTAAAATAATGTAGTTCTATAAATTTCAGAGGATGTTTTTAAAAATATATGTATTTTATTATCACAGATCCCTTACAATTATACCATAGACCACAAGGGGGCTGCAGAACCCATCTTTAGAAACAGTGCTCTACCACATACATTTCGCTCACCTGTCACAAAAATCTAAATATTTATGCGATAACTAAACAAGGGCCATGTATAATTACACAGAAAATGAAAAGGAATTGTCCTTGTACACACTTTTTTTGTTCTGATTATATTTCTCTCTTATTTTAAGAAGTGCGAAAATTGGCAAAAATTTGGACCCATAGCCGCTCTAAATTACTGAATTTACACGCACATTTGAGAAATATCTGTTTAGTCTCCCTTTTAATTGTTTTTTAGTATTAGTTTTATATGGCTGCACATTAAGCACATATTGATCCAATCCTGTTCTGCATATGCCAGCAGCTTCTGAGGTGGGTCTGAGTCTGTACAGGTCACCAGAATATGACAGCCTAAAATAATCCCTAACAACTGTTTGTCTTTAGTTACACCAGAGGGCCCAATAAAATCATCAGTTAACCTAAATTCTAACCAATTGTTTGGGTTTATTACGATTTTGTTATGGTTTGTTTATGCATTTTAACAATAAAAAAAAAACATGTATAATGATATACAATCTTCTACACCATCATTTTATAAAAGACACAGAACATGAAAGTTCAAATTCAGTTTATATACATGCAGTAAGATATCTTCATTGTATTTTCCACTTTACAATATATACAATAAGTAATTAATTCAGCTGGAACAAGGACTGAGTTTAGAGTTTCTGCTTCTTTTTATACCTGAAGTCCACATCATAGGTAGGTTGGAGTATTCCTAGACCCGCACGGGACTGGTCTAGAGGAGGGACTCTGACAGCAGGGTCTAATAATTCCATGTCAAAGTAGGATAGCATTAGAGTAAGAAACTGCTTGATCTCATACACAGCAAAAAATCTTCCAGGGCATTTTGTGACCCCTGAGCCAAAGGGCATGTAGAAGTAACGCAGCCGCCGGCCATTACGATAAAAAGTGGTTTTCTCCTGACCATTCTGATCAAGGAAACGGTCAAACTTGTACTCCTGCAAAAGGGGGGAGAATGAGAAATGAAGAAAAATAGAAACTAAACACCTAATATAGCCTTAATTCAAAATATATATTGCAAAGCCCTTAGGACATAATTCAGTTCAGTCCATGTCATACATACATTCCAATTGATCCTAGTTATCAAACTACTCAATTACAATTCAATTACAATTCTACAATTTCACGTGATCATTGTCTTTTTGGGCTCACACTTTATGTCACTTTTTATGAGCTCCGCAATACAAGGATTTCCCTTCAGAATTAATAAAGTAAAGCTAGTATAAACAATGTGACCAAGTTTACTTTATTATTCAAATTGGTGAAAAACATTTTCTTAAGAAACTCAGCAGATTACATTTATCTTTTAGGATGTCATGATAACATGGGGTCTTACATAGGGATCCTCATAGATTTCTGGATCGTAGTGCAGCATTGGTGGATACAGGGCTATGACATCATCTTTCCTAATGCGGTAAGCTTCTTGGTTGTCAAGGTGTAGTAGGAAGTCTTCCTTTGCAACCCGAATATTTAAAGAAGCACTGGAAAGCCTCATGGCTTCTTTCACAATGCTGTCTATAATTATTAAAAAGATGGGGGGGGGTCAGTATTTACAATGAAAACTTTCTTTACTGAATGTAAATCTAAACTATTTCACACATAACACACTTATTTCATAGAAACAAAGATTACATTTTAAGAATCTTACCCAAAACAGGCATATTGTCCAGCTGGTCTCTGCTCAGATTTAGTGTGAGTTCATTGGGATCCACTGTCGGACCTGATTCTCTCAGAACTCTCTCCACTTCTTTCTGAGCTGCTTTCATAGCATCTGGACTCCTGGGCACAGTTATGAAGTCATTTCAGTTTTGTTTCACCATAGGTAATATTTTTGGTCGTTTTACATGACCAATTTTTATTTTCCAAGAAGCAAATAAAATTGTTTTCAGTTTTATGCTAGCAAGAAAAAACATGTTTTACCATATGAAATAAGGTGTCATATGACCACAGCTGTCCTTGATTTTTATCCCATTCTAATACGTGATATACTTCACACTAAATAATTAAATCTTTAACCATGCGTATTCACATGTTTAACCATTTTAAGTGTTTTAAATGGAGATTTTGTGCAAGAAACTATTCTTAAATTGGTTCTAACCTTTTTATGAGTGTGCTGCTTAATAAACCCTAGTGCAAAACAGCAAAAACATTTTTGTTTCCAAGAGACAAAACTAATATATTATACTATCAGCTACACTCAGTACATTTTCAGAGGATCGCTCTCCAACTTGCAAAGTAAACAGCCGTAATGATCTGTTGCAATTTTGGTAAAATGTCCATACATCATAGATTAAAACAACTCATATGCAGGTTTTTATATTATTTGGGTTTATTACATTTAAAATCAACAAAATAATGCAGTTTATGCAGGTCTCTCATTTTCACCCATTATGATATTATTGGTTGCTAAAGAACGACAACATTCAATGATATAGATGAATTAGCGCAGGCACTGAAACTGGCCTATCCAGAGAGGAGGCTTTAATAGTTGTTGTTACGAATGAAATTTGTATATAAATTTCCAATTTACAGCACTGCAAATCTGTTATTCAAAACTTTTTCCCATAATCCTCAAGCACAGCTTGTGTCACAGCATAAAGCTTATTGATTTAATTTATACATGAAATGTGTTATCTGTATTACAGCAAAGCATACCTGAAGCTAGAGCCTTCTTCTTACCTGATCATATAAAACAAACTCCAGAATGTAGCAGGCAATGTGTTAGCCTGTGAAGCCCAAAGCAGGGCCACATGGGTCCTAGCTTTGCTTACGTCATTGAAGGTAGATAAGGAGTCATTCAGTATCATCCTCATAGAAATTAAATCAGACATGTTGTGTCTCTTGGACAAGTTTTCAGCATGCATAGTTTTTGCAAGGTTCTACAAATCAAACAAAATATAAAAGTTATTGTCAATTGAAGGAGAAAGTAATGGCCTTACATTTTGGTATGGCAACAATGGACTGAATACAAGGCGCTGACCTCTCTGGCACTATAGGCACTCTTGAAAACATGGATTGGCAAGCCAGCCACAAGAGCAGGAAAAATCTTGTCAAACTCCTTGAAGTTCTCCAAAGTGTTGAGGACCAAAGCTTTTTCTGCAGTTTGTCTGGTGTGACATTTGTCTTCTCCAAGCTCTTTACCAAAGAGAGTCAAGTAGCCAGCTTCAAACATTACCTAGTTAACACCAAACCAAAAAGTCCCTGTCAAGAATGCTTGCCTCCTGTTTTAGCAGTAATCTTATCCTTTAAACACAGTCTGTCCAAGATCAGAAAAAAACATTTGAATTATGGAATGAGTGAATTATGTATTCTCACCCTATGTATTTGTTACCCACCTTGTAGCAGAAGGCAAAGATCCCATCCACCTGCCAATGGTACTCACTTGGACTAAGTCTATCTGACTTAAGCATGACATCTTGCAAGTGGCCCATCATAGTTTCTATTAGGGAGGGGAGAGCTTCCCCTTGCAGTGTCTTCAAAAAGGTTTGGTGGAGGTTTTCTGTTGTGTAACCATGACGAGGGTCAAAGCTGTCATGACCAAATGCCTGGATATGGAAGATCTTAGATGATTATTAGAGTCCCCATTGCTTAAAATATTTTCTTATCAACACATAACCATTGTCTACCTTAACAGATGTAGCAAAGTGAAATTTTGTCCAATCAAGGTGTCTTCCTTGTCTTATGACTGAGTGGTAGGAGAAGGGGTCACACAGGAAGTGGATGTACTGCCCTGCTATTTTGCAGGTGAAAATATGACCATACTTCCTCTGGCGGTTGCGAAGGAACTGAAGAGGGTTTGCCCCAAATTGTAAAGCACAGCCCAGGTAGGGAATGAAACCATTTTCAATAACAGGCTCACCAGCTTGCCTGTACCAATAGAACAATTGTTTAATAGCATGTGAAAATGTTTTTACTAATGCAATTCACGTTTAAATTGTACACAGTGACTTGACTTTTGCAGAGCTTTTAATAAAAAAAGTTGAAAAAGACATGCTTTTAAAATTTCAACATCCATTCTGGTACACTGTAGTTAAGGTTATGTTTTCACCAAGGTCTGTTTGTCTATTTGTTTGAACTGCCTTGCTCAAGGTCTGTGCTCTTAGAGCTTCTCGACTATCTATATATATATATATATATATATATATATAACTCCAAAGGTGGTGGAGAATGATCAAGCAAAGACCCTGTGGGACTTCCAGATCCAGATAGACAGAATAGTAATGGCGAATCAACCGGACATTGATATATATATACATATATATATATATATATATATATATATACACACATCAAAAATGTTAAAGGGAAGAATCTCTTGAAAAAAGAAAAAAAGATTACTCAAAATATAAGTGCAATAGATAATGCATTTAATAGTGCAGTCTTACCTGTGTCTTATCCCCAGTGCAAGCCACAAAAGGCAACAAAATCCAACCAGTACTCCCCATATTAGAGCAATGCTTATCATCATTATAAGGGGACACTGGTGATGTTGACAATAAAAATGATAGCAAAATCCAAATGATAAATTGATGTTTTTGTTATCAATTTCCCATAAATATCAAATTATTTTTATTAAAGCTGATAGTCCCCAAAAGAAGAATGCTCACAGAAGTGCTATGTTCTAATGTCGAAACAGTCAATATAACCTGCTGCTGCCTTTCACTGAACAAGTTAGAACATATGTCAGCTGGAATTAAACAGGCAGCAAATGACAGCTTTTATACATGTCTTCCTTATGGGAGGGACTACTGGAGAGGTGAGATTTTGGCAAATTTAAAAATTGCAAAAAGTAAGAATAGATTTTCTTTATTGTTGCCTTTCTGTCTGCAGAAATTCTGAATTATTTGAACATTTGAATAATAATAAAAATATATATAATAATAATATATATAATAATAATATATATAATTTAAAAGTGTGTCAGTTTAGAACATATAATCTTTTTCTCATAAACTTCTAGATTATGAAAAAGTCCTAGGAAATAGTTTAAAGAAGTTACCTATGCCGTATTCTCACTGATCTCTCTAGGAACTGCAATTCCATGCATAGCGTGTGTAAGAGTGATGGCCTTGACCAGAGTCCACAGACAGCGTTACTGAAAGACTGTTTCCTGATAGGGCATCATGGTTAGTAAATAGATTCAAGGTCTCACCTGTGTTTCTGTTGGATTTATCTTAAAGCAAGCTCTGCAATGTGTGTTAGAACAAGTTTGGGTGGTTTGTGGCCCTGGCATAAAGTAAACTTTCAGCCCCAACATGACACTTTTTGAGTCTATCCTATATAAGGGAGCCAATGGTGTAAGCAAAAAAGAACACTTAAAAAGCCTTGAAATTTCTCTAATTGTGAAAGAATTTTTGTATCTGACAGTCAATGAGACTCTACAGCCATTCTGAAAGCTTGCAATCACAGATTTTGTTTTAATATCTGCATGGGTGGAAAAATAACTCAGCAGGACTTTTAAAAACTGTTGTCAAATAACAAACTTTTTCATCATAAAATCAATACAACTTTCTGATTGTTGTTTTTCTTAGATAAAAATAATGTGACTACAACAAACAGGGTCAGAGCTATACCAGACTCTCTTAAGTGTTATCACAGACAAATAACAATATTCTAATTAAATAAAAAAAATACTTAACTGATCCAGTTAAGTATTTTTAACTTTTTTAAAGATTCTTCAAGGAGTTACTGAAAATGCTGATGGCTGTTGGCAGGAAGGCTCTCCAGTAGGGGTCTTTGTTGCAGTGAAACAAAGGAATCCTCTGACTGGAGACACTGTTTTAAATCTTCGCATATTTTACACCAGAATCATAAACTGCTGCACATAACCAAAGAACATGAATATAATTATCTGGAGAATTAGATTTCCAATATGAGCAGATGTTGGATAAAAAAAGATCACATCTTAAACATCTGTTGACCAGTATATAAGATTGCATTGCATTAATTGTAGATTGGTGTTCTTAGCTATATTAAATGTTTTTTACATTTACATTACCAGAAATAATTATCAATATTAGTGATAAACCTTCATTCCATTTTGTAATAGGAAGGCATACAGATACATTCAATTTGGAAAGCATTCTGTATATTTTAGATATTAGTTTAGTAGTTCGAAAGTTGAGAAATTGTTTACTTTTATTAGTCTTTCTAAAACAATATCATTAAGTTTAATATTACTATTAATTATTGCACTGCAATTCTTATTATTACTTATTATTATTGAAAAATACTCCCACCGAGCTGTCAGAAAATAACTTATGTTGAGGCTATTAAAGCATATTTGGTGTTTAATATTTAGGCTAATAAATGGCAAAGCTGAAAACACTGTTGCTGTAGGATAGTCTGAAGAGGATACTCATAATTTTCATATAGTTCTAAATTTTATGAAGAATGCTGCTTTATATCATCATCTCTAGTGGTTCCACAGAAGTCCCCACAATCAGTCTTCTTATCAGGTCATTAAGTCTCTCGTACCGATGCTGCTACTCCAACAGATGGTGACAGAAGTGATTACACTCTCCAACAGACTTGTAGAGATTCGAGGGACCTACTGTTCCCCAAGAAGTTCAGTCTCTCTGTCTCTTCTTTTAGACGTAAGATAAACCGGGTTTTCTTTTCATCTCGTGCCGATCTCCGGCGTCTAGATACTGTTTGCTTCATAAAATAAACAAGTTTGCACTGAGTTCAAAGGGAAATGTTATACTTTTGTAAGAGTGCAGTTTTTCCATGATTATTGTTTTTGTTTCAGGACTAGTATTGTATTGTAGTTCGAGCAGGAACTCATTTGAGAAACACCGACGGACGACCGATCAGCTGACTGAAAAACATTGATAAACAAACCCCGTTGTTCTGCCTGAACTCTGCTGACCGTTCCGCATGCTGCTGCCAGCCGCGGTGGGCAACAGAAGAGAAACAGAATCTCCAATCTTATTCCTTGGCCAGCAGAGGAAGGCACTTCAAGGAACCCAAAGACTGCCAACAACAGGTGAATCCTAAATATTGATAAATAAAGACGTTGTTTATCCACAGACCCCGACGAGTTTCAGAGCGACACGTGGTGGAGGACTGAACCGCATGCCTAAACCGGACGGAGGCCACATTCCTTCATGCCAGAGGCTGCATCAAGCCCCCGACACAGGACTGATAAGAGTGGCCGGGTCGGAGAATCCCAGAGGTACTGTTCGTGAGTGTCTGGGCCATCTGTCACACAGCTGAACCCAGAAAGGAGGGAAACAGTGTCCCGATCGGAAGCTCCAGAAGCTACCAGCCTGCTAACTAGCTTAGCAACCCTTTGTTAGCCTGCTGGGCTAACTTGTCTGAGCCCCCCCTCACCCATCCACGACGCTTGGAGAACTTAATCGTTCATAAGGTCTGTTTGGGCAGAGGAAAATTACTTAGGAAAACTAGTTTTAAAGTTGTTTCCCTTTATTTGTATTAACTTTTTAAGTTTTCTGTGCTATCTTTGTGTAAACCAGGCCTCGGCCTGACGTTTTAATAATTTTTTTAAAGACTTTTCCCGACAAAGAGTCGTTTTAAATCCTGTAATTTGAGCTACTCAATCAGAGAAGGAGTTTTTCCCCTTTTGTCTAATGTTTAATAAATGTATTTGAGCTACTCTAAATGCTCCATGTGTGTCGCAGAGAGCTACAGCTAAGGAAGCCCACGTTTTGGTTTAAGCGGGCGTTTCATAAACAAACATCACTATTAATGGTTTATCTCTCGGGCCCCAGCATTGCGGCTGGTGGGTGTTCCCCTGGGGCTTCCATCTGTTCCCCTCTTGGCGGGTGAATGACCCTGCGCTGATCCGCCTGTGGCCTCTGTACTCTATGGGACCCTGGATGCATACATCTCTTGCCTCCATGTCTGTGCCGATTCCTGTAGGACGGATTGACGGTTCCTTACACCAGCTATCAATCACTTGCATGGGGAAACCTTATTCCGACCTGCATGCTCGCACACACATGGGTGTGGGACGGACATATCTTAAGCTGAGGTTATCATCATTAGTTAGTTGTTCACAGGAGCTTACCAGAAACATTTATATTATGTTCATTAATCAATGCTTGTGTGTAGTGAATGTGTAATTCTTAGTTTATTCTACTAGATCCGAACTATTGGTTTGGTTCTGTACAGTTTGTCGTTTTTGTTTTGTATTACTGTTTCTCTGCCGTCCGGCAGAGGTGGAGGACTGGGATGTTTTCTTGTGTTCTTTGTTTGCCTCCCTGTCTTGTGTCGTCGGTTCGCCCTCTGCTGGTCCGGTTTCTTTTCTTCACCTTCTTCCTTTCTTCCTTCTTGTCTCAGTTTAATGTCCATGACGTCAGGAAATTGAACCCACAGTAATCACTAATAAAGATTTTTCATACATATACATCAAGTGGCGTACTACAGCGAAGCTGTAATACTCTGCTTGGGAAAGTAAAACTGTTGGGCTTGTACTTGGTACCCAGACACCAATTCTGAGTAGCATACTGCTAGACAGGAAATGTTAATAAAAAAAAAAAAATAAAATAAAAAAAAACTATTAATGGTTTAAACAGAATTCTGTTTCAAATTAGATTGTTTAAGAACAGAAACTAATCTCATTATCCATGTTTGAACTCTCCTTATTTGATCAAAATATGAGAGTTACATTGTTTTACTGTCGTGATCAAGTCATAAATTAAGTAGTTCTCCAAAGGTTAATTACTCTTATCCAGATAATTTTTAAACATAACATGTCTTAATCCAAGTAATGTTTTGTTTTCTTACATTGCTTATTGGTTTAAAGGTAAACCATTGGTGCTAAATTAGTGAAACTAATTACAATTAGTGAAACTAATTCAGCTTTATTCCAGCATCTGCAGATCAAGCCTTGGTTCTTAAAGGACCCCGATCCCTCCAGAATCATATCAGAATTAATGGTTTTTCATCTTATTACATGTCCATCTTTGTGTGTTCTTTCATTTTAACCATTCATTTATTTTCATCAGTAGTGTGTTATTTTCTATCTTGAATGTTTTTCCTATTTTCTTTTTTTTGTTTTGTTTTTCTAAATAAATCTGGTATGTAACCGTTTTCTTTCTTGATTCAGCACACACATAATGCAAAGTTTATGATCAATAGACGGTAAAGAATTCATTTCTTCATATTATAAGACTGATATAGAGATTTTGGCTATTATAATAGTTAAATAGTCCCTTTAACTTTTACTAGCCGGATAATTATATTCTTGGTAATTTCCACATCACCTCTCATATCCAGGTGTGCGTGCTTCAGTGATGCTGGTCATTTCAAAGTTTGTTTGGCCTGGATTACGTAAGGCTGTGAAGGAATGTTTAGCAGCTTGTGTCCCATGTCAGCGTGCAAAGGTTCATAAGCACACAAAAGCACCTTTTGAACCATTCCCCATTCGTAGTCGCAGGTTTGATCATGTCCATGTAGACCTGGTGGGTCCCTTACCTCCATCTCAGGGTTTCACTCACCTCCTGACCATGATCAACCGTACCAACAAGTGGTTCTGCTGGCATCCACAACATCTCCAGTGGTGGCTCGGGCGTTTTTATCAATCTGGGTTGCATGTTTCGGCCCCCCTTTAGACATCACCTCTGACAGAGGACCCCAGTTTGTGTCAGAGCTGTGGTCCTCCATGGCTGACGGCCTGGGGATCAAGATCCACCGCACCACTGCATACAATCCACAGGCTAATGAGTTATGTGAGCATTTTTACAGATCATTAAAAGCTGCGTTTGATGCTGTTCAGCTGTTCAGCCCCCACTGCCAGCTGGGTGGGACCCAGGCCAACACTGGACAGCAAAAACGGAAACACTTCCGTGCACCCCAGTGACGTGCACATGACCGAAGACCCTACACGAGTGCTACAATGATGGAGCAGGTGGACAGAGGCGTCTGGGAATGGGAAGGACATGACTGGGGGAGAGAATGCCTTCCCAGGCAGACAGCTCCCCCAGTGACTCCGACAGGCACCACTATTCAACACAATCCACCAGGGGATGGAGGCTTTTGGCACATCCAACTCAGGGCCCATGGCCGCAGCACACCCTAGCCCCATCGAGCCCAAGACCGTCCCCCTCTTCCCATTCCAGAGGGAGACCTAAACCATTCAGACTACACAGCCACCAGGCCCATAACCCACGTCTGGCAGTGCAACCCCCGTTAGGCACTGCATGCAGTCGTCAGGAGTCATCACCCACAGCCACCAAAGTCCCACCTCGAGTGGAGGCCATGGCACCTAGCGCCCCATTCGCAAAGTGGTCCCACCCTCAAGGACCCCCATAGACAACCACAACCCCATAAGGCTCCATACCAGCAACAATGTTCCACACGACAAAATCAAAGGATCCCATTGAGATTGATCAGCATTTTTATTTTTCCAGTTTCCATAGTTTCTTAGTGATGCATTACGCAATGTCAACTAATTGCAATTACTTTGTGTCTATCTGTTGACCTGTATATTGTACTCTATGAAGGATTTTATATTGTATTAATTGTGATTTTGGATTTTTAATTATTTTAAAGGTTATTAAAAATATCTGAGACCAGAGGTTTTGTTTAAAGGTGATGGACAAGTTCACCTCCCATTTTGAAACAGAAAAGGCTATTGATTCATCTAATGTAGTTATGGTTTTGTACGTTTTTGAAAGCATTTTGGGGAGATTGAGATAAAGAAAATCTCTTATTGGTATTTGTAATTAAACTGTAGTAGGCCGAAATTTACTGTTTAAAATTGATTTAATTTGTTGATATGCTAAGATTTTATTCTTGTTAATTTTATATTGTGTAACTAACATATTAAATGGGATAAAGTCTGTTCCATCAATTATGTCCAGTACTTTTTTTTTTTAAAGCAAAATGTACATCATCTTCATACAGACTAATTTTATGTGTTATTGCATTTTATATGTTTGACATTGTTACTTTGAAAACATTGTGTAATTGCTGCTGCTAATGTTTCAATATAAATAGCAAACAGGGAGGGAGACAGTGTACATCCCTGCCTGGTACCTATCTAAAGATCAAACTTAGAAGATGTTTGGTTATTAGTCCTGATACATGCTGTTGGGGAACTGTAAAATATTTTTATCCAGTTTATAAAATAATTTCCAAAGCCACATTTATGTGGGTTGCAAATAAAAATTCCCAGTTAACTCTATTAAATGCTTTTTCTGCATCTAAAGTTAATATATTAATTTGTTTTTTTTTACAGTAAGAAAAATCTATTAAAGCTCATACTCATTTGAATTTGTGGATGAAAGCCTCCCTTTTGTAAAACCAGTTTTAACATAATGAATTATAAGAGGAGTTACTTTCTCTATCCTTCTTGCAAGAGCTTTGAACGTTATTTTAATATCGATGTGGATTTTAAGATTTGGATCGATCCACAGCTCCAGCTTTCTTGGTTGTTGTGTGCCTGGGCTAGACAGTTCACTGGTGGTGCCAGTGTCCAGCAGCCTCGCCTTTGTCAGTTTACCTCAGGACAGCTGTGGCTACAATGTCGCTTGGCATTTCCAATAATATATACAATACATAAAATGTACTGTTATATTTTACAGTTGTAATAACACATACAGTAAATGTTGTTGGGGCTGCCTAGAAAAAACAATTATTAAAATGGACCCAGTCCAAATGGACTCGGTCTCCCATCATTCCGTGTTCTGGGCCAGCCGCCATCTTCCACAAAGCGATTTTTTTTATTCTCCCCTTCTGGATCCAAGATTTCCCCCTTTTGATGCCCAGCCTCTTATCGATGACTGGAGTAGGAAAACTCTTTTCTTTACTCTTAAATCTGGGTTGGAGCCAATTTAGATTGATTGTACATGCATGCTTTATTACGAACTGGTTTTTAATGTGTCTTGTGTTAAGGTTACACCTTTCTTTGATTCATCCTGCACTCTCCATGTGCGTGCGGTCTAAGCACGTGAGCTTACGTGCTTGCGACATAAGTATGTGAAAGGAAACCCTCTGGGGACATGGCTGTTGTTGAAGTAATGTACTAGCTCAGCCCATTTAGCTTAGCAGTTAGCAGGGACCGAACTAGCCGAGATTGAACTAATTTATGTTTGTGCTAGCAATTTAGTTATCAAATTCTTTAAACTGAGTTAATTCTGTCTGCTTCTTTTATTGAGCGTGTTTAAGTATGTCTGGTCAAAAGCCTCATCTTGCAGACAGACCGATTATCTGGTCCAATAACAAATATTTGCTTTATTTAAAAAGATATAAAGCTGCTGCCCCATTGAAAATTTAATGAAATGTTAATTTTCTGGGTTGCCATAAGCAACTCTTTGATTTATAGCCAGATAACGAGAATAATCCATAGATTCCCCAACAATGTTAATTACTTTTTTCAGTTCTACAGCTATAAAACTTTTTTTTACAATATCTTGTCAATTGTTGCCGGTTATTCACTGTATTTTATTTTTTTTACAATTATTTACTTGTCAATTGCTGCCAGTTTAGTACTGTGAATTTCACAGTTGGTTTGTTACAGTATTGCGAGAATATTCCAGAATTCTTTGTAGAACTCAGCTTGAAATTATTTATAGATTATTTTACTTTAAGCACAGCTTCTCAGCCTCCCAGGAGTGGATGGCGACATACCAGGGAGGTCATTAAGTTCCGAGTATGAAGCCCACTCTTTTATGATATATTTAATAACTTATTTAACCTTAAGTAATAGATATAGTAAAATATATATTAAATCTCAAATTTTTGCATTGAAGGGTATTAAATGGATTTAAAAAGACAGGAGCTTGATCGCTGATAACTATAGCATGTATCTGAGTGTCTGAAATGTCAGTCAGTACTGAGCTGCTGACTAAGAAATAATCTAATTTAGAATAAGAGTGGTGGACATTTAACAAAAGGTGTATTTCCTGTCAATGGGGTGAAGAAATTGTCACGAATCACAAAGTCCATAATCACTCATGTACTGTTTAACTATATCTATGGATTGCAAGCTGCGCTGAGTCCCTGCTTTACTAAGCCTATTTCTTCTTTTAAACCAAAGTTGAAGTCAATCCCAAGAAGAAGTGAGCAATCCATGAGTTCAACCAGAACCAAGAAAAAAGTATGAAAGAGTTAGGGGTCGTCAACAGTTGGCCAAATACACTAACTATACCAAACTTTTGTTATGTATAAATAGTTTTATTAATAATAATAATAATAATAATATACCCTCTGTTTCTGTAACTGTGTCTATTACTTTAAAATTAGTATTATTTATTAATATTGCTACTCCCCGTTGTCTAGAGTTTTAGCATAAAGAAAATACATTAGGAAACTCAGATGATTTAAGATCATCTGCAGCTGAGATTGATTTGCTTGATGACTCCTTTGTAGTAAGATAACATCTGCCTTCTCTCTTTTAAGCTGCTTAAAAATCTTAATTCTTTTATCTGTTTTGCCAGACCCATGAACATTTCATGTTAGAAACTTGAGAGAGCCCAAGTAGGACTAATGTTTGACATTTCACATTACCATGGAAGCTGATGAACACAAGTTCCGTCTTAGTTTGTGCTTGGGGTTGCCTGATTATAAGTCCGGAAGCAGAAACATAGGGAGACAAATTAAAGAAAATTGGGAAGGTGCTAAAGGTAAAAGTGTGAGTGAGATATATAATTATGCTATGTAAAAGTCTGTGTGTGAGTGATAGAGGAAGAAAAAAAGGATGACGAAGAGATTTTGTGACAGACATGTGAAGAAGAGAGAAAAAGGAACCAACATACCAGTGTACAGCCTTAGCCCTGCCCACATCTACCAACGTAAACAGCCTGCTGAGCTGTGCTTACATTAAAGTACAGTTGTCTGATAAAACAACTTCTATCTAGACACTGTTTGATGACTTATACATCCAAGGAGTAAGCTGAGGTTCCCTAAACAGCTGCACATTAAAATACAGTTTATCTACAGTAACTGTAGGCCTGCTGCCTTCACTGATCATTTTCTTCCTGATTGGGAATAACACACTCCTTCTATCCAGGATCTCTTTCGGAAATTGATCATTAACGCTGTAATTTGTCCCCCGCAGCTCTCTGACCTCTCTTCTTGCTTGTAATGCTCAAATTTAGCAACAATTGTGGCTGCTGTTGGGCTTCTTACCTCTGTGCCGGTGGATGGGGTGAAGAGATCTTTTTTTCTGTGCTGCTTGGAAGTTTCAGCTAATGTTGGAAAACTTCTCAGACAGTGGTTTTAGCGTCTTTCTCTGCTTCCTGTGGGACACCTTTTGTATTTGCATGTATTTATATAAAAGAAAATGTGGTGATTCTTAAATGCTTTGAGATTACATGTTAGTGCTATGTAAATAAACTTAAACTGAATTGGTGTTCATTCAGCTTTTGCTTTAGATACTAAAGCAAAAGCAAATTACTAACTCTGCGGGTTTAATCAAATATATTTTATTTCAGTCTTCAAGTATTTAAGCATCTAATTGTCTGTTAGACTTACTTATTTTCATTTTTGTAGATGTTATAAAATAATGAATTCTACATAATGCTACAAAACACTGGCGTTTTCAATTTTTGCTATACCTGATATTTGAATTATGTGTTTAAATTGGCTTTTAAAAAAGCACCTGTGGGGTACTCTTAAACTTTAATTATACTTTATTCAAGCCTCCCCATAGGTAAAATGTTCAATCTTGTCTCTTGGGATCAGTTTGAGCAACTCATATTTGTAAGATTCTGTGATAAATAATTATTTCTCCTAAGCAAGAGATAAGCTTAAAAGAGAAAAAACAGAGGAACATTTTGTTGCTCAAATCTATCTCTTTTGAAGCTCAGCAGACAAAAAATGTGATTCTCGTTTCTCAATCTAGTTTGAGTTTTGTCTTATTTTTTCTCATGTGTTTCTCCTAAAGTTGGAGTCCTAAAATTGTTTTAATAGCTCATTTAAGTCTACCAGTGGGCAAAAACCTAGCTTAATAGAAGATACTAAAGAGGAATAGAGGAGTCTCACTTTTAAATTATCCCAAAATGTTATGACATCCATCATAAATTTCACTTATACTGACAGGGTCATTAGTACTTAAAGAGACACCAGGCAACGTTTTCATGTTAATTAATCATCTTCCTAAGTCGTTATATGGTTAAATGACTCATTACAGGGCAAATGAAGACTCTTTCGCCCGCCCCTACTGCCTGTAGGATGAATATCCTACTTGCAAGTTCAGTGTACCGTACCCAGTGTCCTTCAGTCTCGCAAAGTCTCAGACATCGCGAGAAGCAGGATCAGTTTTCGGCACGCATCCCCAAAACTGAAGCAGGCTAACGAAACCCGGCTAGCGAGTGTGGCAAACTGATGGCAGAAGAAGCAGCAAAAACCCTTGACGGAAGATGCTAAGAAAAGAAAAAGAGCTTCAGACCGAGCGAGGGCTTGCACACGCATCAATGTTGGTCAAGCTTTTACCGAATGGCAAGAGCTAAAAGACACCTAAGGCTCAAAGTCAGATACAGACCTCGCAGTATCTCACTTACTTTACAGATATGAGTTGAATTACGATGGCCTACACTTTTATTTTGTGTCACTAAGTCAACGCGTATGATAATGGGAATAATAATCATGTTGTACATATCATGATCGATACATCAAGACCTAGACCCATCAATACCATAAGTATATGAATAGAATAATAGTAAATGAAGCAGAGCTGCAGGCGGCAACAAAGAATAAAAAATGCAAACAAAGTAACACAACGGCCTGACTCCGCGGTGGTGGGGTGGGGGTAAATAACATTTCGTTTTTACGACAGTGTGTTTGAAAGCAAAATTTGCTAACGGACGCTAGGGGGTGCATCGTAGAGAAAACACTCAGACTTGCCTGGTATCCCTTTAAGTCCAGTGCTCAATGGGCAAGGTACACCCTGGACAGGTCACCAGTCCATCTCAGAGACACACTGCCCAACAAACCACGCACACACAGACAACAAGCAACCTTCCTGTGGAAAGATCCTACTCTGGGATTTGAACCTTAGCCGTCTGGGTAAAAGGCAGTAATGGTACCATTTGCACCACAATGAAGAATACCTGACAAATCATTGAAAAAGGGTATCCAACATGCAGAAAAGTTGGTAGAATTGTTATTTTTTCCTCAATACTTATACTTCAAACCCGTATTGTTTATGAAAAAGAAATACTCCAATAAATTAACTTCGCAGTGCATTTTCATAACCAAGTTGAAAGGGAACTATTAGGAAAATAAACAAAAGCAAACCTTTTCAACTTGTTTTTGTGTTTCTTGATACTTTACTTAAATTTCTTTGTGATGTTAGATTTAGGGGCTGTTGTCACATTTTTATTAACAACCATCCTATTCATATCAATAGCTTTGTATAGCTATATATCCCTACATATGTATATGAACTACAGTTTGGAGACATGTTAATGATATAGGATGATAGACTAAAAGTTTAGATGGAGATCTCTTCATTTTTAAACTGAGACACGAAGAGAAATGAGGACAAACTTGAGACCCATGTTAGAGGAATGTGAGATTTCGTTCACATCTTAAGGAGTCTAATATTAAATTTCGTTCCTTTATTGCTCAGGAGAGATAGATGAGAAAGCCATACACTCACATTTTTCTTACACTAAGCTCAAATTGTTTAGGAGATCAAGATGAAACCTTTTTAAGATCTCTTTTAAGACTTTTTTTCCTCTGGGAAAGACAAATTAGGTTGAGTTGAGATAACTATTTCAGCAATATTTCAGAAGTGGGATAAAAAGAAGAGATCCTAGAATAGTATTGCCCTGGCTCAGTGGCAGATTTAGCAGTTTGGGGGCCAAAGGCGAACAAACACATGGGGCCCTCTGCAGCTGTTTGGAACCGTTTTCAATTCCAAGTTAGAAAAAAGCCCTTTATGTAACTTCGACTACGACACTCATGTACAGAATTTAGATTTTTGAAACTGCATCTGACTGAAAAAACACATTTTACGGTTTGAAAAAATGTATTTTCCACATATACATTTCTGTGAAAGTATCTACCAGGCAACCATGTTTGTGTCCAAGAAAGGCAGATTTATTTGTATAGCACACTTTCAGCAACAAGCCAATTCAGGGTGACATGTTCAGCAGACCTTTCATGCTGTTTCAAATGAGCTCCAAGTGATGACAGCTGGAGAAAATATTCTTGGTTGAGATGATATACCAATAGATTTTACCTTCCTAGTATTTTAGTATTCAAATGAACGTTGAGGCAATGACTACATTAACTTGGCATTCTTAATGCAGCAATAATAAAAGGCTAAATTATTAAAAGGGAAATTAAGTAACTTGTAGAATGTTCAGTATTTAATCATTTAATTGGTAACTCTGCAATATACCAAAAAAATGCCATATTAATGTATAATTGCCTAGAAGTCTGAACAAACAGGCTAAAACTGAACCTCTGACAAACAACTAACTAACTAACTAATGAGCCTTCCTACCAAGAAAGATTAAAACCAACTTCCATAGAAATAAAATAATCATGGATACAAACATAAAATTTAAAAATCAGAAAGACTTAAAGCAGGTTCTGCTGAAACCAGAACACTAAACAGTCCCCTTGGATTTATCTGACAATCAGTTGCACAGCCAAATTTTACAGACATTTCTGCAGGGCTGTATGTTAACTTCTATCTTCATCATGTATTGATTTCTCGCTTTTAACTTTATCATTGTTGCCACAGAGGTTGCTGGTTTTGTAAGACAGATGGAAAAGTTGCAGCATCTGCACAAAATGTCCTTTACAATCCCTGAAATACATGTATTTATTTATATTTATAGTATATAATTTTTTTAAAATAGTCAACTGTTAGTATACTAATTTACTGTTAGTATACTAATGACAGAAGGGAACTGGTACAAAAATAGGCAAGATATCAAATTACAACTAGATTTCTAAGTCTAAAAAAGATATATTTTAAAACAAAATTAATAAATAGAACATAATTTTTGTTTGTTTTTTAGTACTTGGTAAAAAATAAAAAGCGCATATTTAGTATGCACCAAACGTTGCTTGCCAACCGCCAAGTTTATGAATTGGCTTTTTGGAGGCCTAAACATATCAAACAACTCAAGATTTTCTGCACGAGCATAAGGCATGCATAAAATGTATTCCCTGGGAGTGGATGTCCAGGGTTTCTGAAATATTGCAACAGAAATGGCTCACTGGTGCTCCCTGGAAACTTTCAAAATGGCCTCTGTGTGGACCGTACTACATTGTAGAGACATGCCATTCGGCTAAATGGTAGAACTTCCCAAGACCTACTAAAAAGCCTCAAAACATCATGCTCCCAAATTCACAGGAAGTAAGTCATCTTGGTTTAAATGTGCGACTTGGACCCCGTTTATAGCATCCACATTTGATTAAACTCCTCCCTGGAAATTTGACAGATCAGCTTGTAAATTGGTCAAGTTGACCTTCAGGCATGGTGGATCAACAGTCATCAAAGTTAAAACAGTCATAAATCCTCTTTAGAAAGTGACAGAGGGGTGAAACGTTCTATGTGCGATGTTTATCAAGTCACTGACGATCCTAGATAGTCAACTGCTGACATCACTTAAGCCTCTTAAAAAGTCTCTTGGTCTCTATGGTCCAAACCCAACAGCAAGTCAGCTATTTTGATATATTTGAGATAAATATATATATATATACTGTATGTGTATAGATAGACAGACAGACAGCTAGATAGATAGATAGATAGATAGATAGATAGATAGATAGATAGATAGATAGATAGATAGATAGATAGATGTTTGGTTTGTGGGGCCTAATTCCTGCACAGCGCCCCCTGGGAGCACTAAAACAGTCATAAGTAGGCATTGCTATCATATAAGAATGTGAAATTGGGTAGATAAAGGTAGTATGTGATGACCGTCAACAAAAACTACTTTGAACCCAGGTCAAACCCTCACAGAAAGTCAGCCATTTTGGATCTAAGCTGCCAGTTTGTGCTATTAAGACATGTCATATTTCAACAAATTCCTCTTCGGGCTTATGTTTAGACACCTACAAATGACTCATAATCGTTTTGAGCATTGGGGATCAAACATTTTTTGAAGAATTTTGCTTTGTCATGGCATGCATTGTCTGCGTCAAGCAACACTCCCAACGCATCTAGTTTGATGCATGTACGTTGAAGCTTGCAACGCTTGCTTCTGAGCAAAAAAGAGCACATTGGCAGGGCTTCCTCTGTTCCTGGATTCTGAACTATGGCAGGTCATATCGAGAGAGTGGCTTGGCTTTATTTGCTAAATTAAGCTAGACAACGTCAAGGTCAGGTGCATCAACGCTGTTTGCGGATACACCCCATTCTTCAGATTTGTTCCGAGTTTGAGGAGTTTAACCATCTACTCCAGAAGATGCACATTGATGAGGTTTGCTTTCAGCGCAACTTCCGTCATGCCCAATTTGACAACCTCCTGGGCCACATCGGAGTTCAAATCACCAGCCAGTACACCACGCTCTATTTATCCTGAGGAGCGCTTGTCCATCTGTCTTATGTAAGTGTGTTTTCTGATTTTAAAAATCTGCGTTTGCTAGACTAATCACCCTTGATTTTCTCTGAAAAAATGTATTAAAAAAGTTGAACAGGCTTAGCAGACAATACTTTTTATGCTGTCATCTTCTGTTTACATTATTAACATAACATTGATCAAACTACCAAGCAGTTTTTGAAATTCTGTTATTACATTATGTGCTTGAATACACTATGCATATTATTTAACATCTACTGTGAAATCCACTATGCAAATTTCTGTAATTATATATTTAGTCCCTCAGATTATAAGATGAAACTGTTGCATTTTAATACTTCACACTGAAAAGAACCACTAGCACAGATATGACTATAACAATGACTCCCAATATTTATTGTATTATTAAAATTAAAAAGAATCTGTGGCCCCACAGACGTATCGATGTCTGGATTTTAGGTAGTCCATAATCCAGAATTTCCGGGACGGGGCTACATCCATACCAATAAGTTTGTTGCTCAGTATGGAGGGCTTTATGGCGTTAAAAGTGCTGGAGAAGAGCCTTATCCTGACATAAGAACCAGGCCCGCCCAGGTAGGAGTTTGCCTGGTGCAGCAAGTAAAGGACCGCATCTTCAACTCCTAAGTGTTTCTGATAGGCAAACTGGAGGGGGTCTAGTTCCTTAGCACCCTGCAGTTTAATTCTACGGACAAGGAGCCGCTCCAAGCTCTTTTTGATGTGAGATGTGAAAGCCATCGGTCTATAATCATTCAGCTCTACCGGTTGCCCTATTTTGGGCACCAGTATGAGACATGAAGTCTTCCACAGTACTGGGACTTTTTCTATATGAAGACTCAGATTGAAGAACCTCTTCAGAGGAACTGCCAGTTGTCCTGCACAGTCCTTCAGAAACCTTTGACAACTCCACCCGGACCAACGGCCTTGTCTGGTGGAAGTTTCCTGAGCTCAACTCCCACCGCTTCTACTGTTATCACCAGTCGGAACCGCTTAGGATGCAGGGGAGGGGGGACAGCACAGGTTTTAAAGGTGCAGTGAGTACCCATGAAGGTGGAGAAATCAGCCGCAGACGTGGAGGTAGAGGAGGTAAATGTGGAGGTGGTAAATGTGGAAGTGGTGGAGGCAGATGTGGCGGTGGAGGAGGTAGCCATAGACATGGAGGTGGAGAAAGCAGCCGCAGATGTGGAGGAAGCAGACATGAGAATGGAGGAAGCAGCCGCAGGCATGTGGATGGAGGGAGCTGCCGCAGATATAGCCACAGAGGTGGAGGAAGCAGCTGCAGATGTGGGGGTTGAGTAAGCAGCCGCAGACATGGAGGAAGAAGCAGCAGATCTAACCTCAGATGGAGGGAGGGACATCGAGGTGGAGGGACCATCAGTGTCAAACCTGATGTAGTACTGGTTGAATGAGTAAGCTATGTCTACATCATCTTCTATAGACTATGCATTCTTCATCTTGTAGCCAGTGATGGTCTTCATCCCTCTCCATACCACTTTGATGTCACTGTTCCCTAGCTGTTTCTCTGTCTTCCTCTTGCACTCCATCTTAGCATGCCTCAGAGTCTTTTTCATGTTGGATCCTCCTCTGCTTCTCATTATCACCATCCTTGAACGCCCTCCGCTTCTGGTTAAGGAGGCTCTCAATGTCACTGGTGAGCTATGGTTTATTATTAGGATAGTATCTAAAGGCGTCTCTCCACTAGTACCTTTTTGTCATGCCATACTGTACCCGTACTACCAGCTACATGGCTCGACACGGTACGGCTCGTTTTGTAATGCTTTACAGTTGCAACAAACCAGAGCGTCTCAAGTGAGCGGGTGCGTCATATGGTGGGCGGCCCCAGAGTATGAACCAGCTTACCATCGAATTATGGGACCCCTTCAGCCTGTCTAATTCTCTCGATCAGGTTCTGCAAAGAATCCCCCTAAGCTAGTGTTGAGAAAGATTCGTCCAGCCTCTAACTGCCACATTCCACGCATCTCACCCCGTTTCCTCTGACGGTTTGGCTCGACTGAGCAGCCCAGCAACCAGCCATAGACCCCCACCCACGCCCGTTAACGGCAGCTCTTTCTCTTTGACAACTTGCACTTTGTAACCGGGCTGGATTCGTTTTAGTAGCTTGGACAATAAGCTCCAGGGGTGTAAAAATGTACCTACAGGCAACCGATAAAAACCAATTTGGTAAAGCAAAGCACCGACTTTTTACTACTATTGAAGAATCAAAGGTGACACGACTAAATAATTTTAAAGGTCACGACTCCAATGGAATTTTGATTGCTTCTTTAATTGCAAAGCTTAGTAGGGATGAAGCCAAAGTTGAAAAAGATTAGATTACATTAAACAAATCAAATCAAATGTATCTTTCTCTAAAACTGTGGCTGAGAAGACGTTTGATTAAATAAATTTAAATCGAGACAGAGAGAAAGGCTCGTACCCATCTTGGCAGTCCCTCTTGCGGAAATCCATTTGAGCATTGAATGTAATCCTTGTTGAAATCCAGCATTCCCCAACTGGCAGTTGTCAGACCCATGAACCCAACGATAAGCGAATCCTGATGATGGATGAACAAAACTGAACAGAAATCTCGAAGAGGAGTCCAAAAAGGTAAATCTATCAAAAATGGAAACCACAGTGTGAGCAGCAATTTTGAGAGTCCAGATCTAGAAGCCTCAATCCTTGTCGGTCTGTGGATTGTCACATAATTGATGCAGAAACTCTGGTCATTAGCCAAGGCTTTGTTTATCCCAAAACTGCTGTATTCTTGCTGTAAGTCCTTGCACAATCTCTCTCCGATGTTGACTCAAAGCTCTGCAGGGGAACAACCAGTAAGTTGCTCCGTAGATCGTTCTTATATACCTTCTAGGCGTAACATACGTGACTGTTTGCTACTTCTTAACTAATTCCTAGTCCTAATAAGGAATAGATCCTGTGTCTTCATAAACTGCTCTGAACTTCGACTCTGTCACTGCTGTCTGACCTGATCTGTCCTGACCAGACCTACTTTCTCATTCTAAACTAGATCCTCTTTTGCCATTCTGCAACCCTTGACCTGTTCTGCACACTTTTGCATCACACTGGAACTGGTCTGCAACTCCCGGCAAGATCTCACTGTTGTCCTCCCATTGCTAAGCATATGTTCCTAACATAATTAACTTTATTACATTAACTTAATTAAGTTAATAAGATTAACATAAGATTAATTTTTAACTGGTTAACGCTTATCATCCTGTTTCAAGGGCATAACTTTGATGATCACATTGGTGGCGACACAATTTGGCGTAACGTCCCGGCCCCACCATCCAACCGAATACGCTCACTTTTTCATAAACCAAACAAGACCACATTCAATAAAAAATTAACCAAATAAAGAATAGGTTTAATTTTTGTTCTAAATCAAACTTTGTATTGCCTTTTTATGATCTAAAATGCACTGAAGTTAGCCTATTATAACCTATGCTGACATATGTCTCACCTGTGATTCCCCCTGGTCTCTCCCTGAACCACAGCTCTTCGGACCATCTGTAGTTTGATCCTATTGAAAAAACACATGGTGTCTAACTTTGAAATAACATGTAGCCTATTATGTATTTGCCAATTATCAGTCAAATGTATATTTAGTAACTTATTCAGTTCTGTCAAATTTAACTGTATCCCTAATTTGTTTGTGTCTGAAGCTGGAAATAACCCTTTGTGAGTCTCACAATATTTATTTTTCCATCGTCAAGTTCGGGAGCTCTTCATATAGGAGATTACAAGTTGTTCATTTGTGTATGTCCTCAGTCTAAAACACCCAGTAACTGTGCTACTTCGAAGTTAGCAAAAGCTGACAGAGCGGCCCCCGTGTTCTGGCCATGAAACTTGTATATACTAGGCTATATAATAGGCTAATGTCTGGCTGTTGACATCAGATACAATGTTTGTCCCTTCAGGATGAGTTAAAAAATCAAGATTCATCTGCTTCTCGTCACCTGTGTCCACCATGTCAGTTCGTTCAACGACAATACATTATCCCTTAACATAGGTATAGCGTATATCATTGTTACATTGTTACAATGAATTGGCATATGTTGTTTGACTGACTTACATCCATCCATCCATCCATCCATCTTCCTCCGCTTATCCGGGGTCGGGTCGCGGGGGCAGTAGCCTAAGCAAGGAGACCCAGACTTGCCTCTCCCCGGCCACTTGGGCCAGCTCCTCGGGAGGAATCCCGAGGCGTTCCCAGGCCAGCTGGGAGACATAATCTCTCCAACGGGTCCTGGGTCTTCCCCTGGGTCTCCTCCCGGTGGGACATGCCCGGAACACCTCACCAGGGAGGCGTCCAGGAGGCATCCTGACTAGATGCCCGAGCCACCTCAACTGGCTCCTCTCGATGTGGAGGAGCAGCGGCTCTACTCTGAGCTCCCTCCGGATGACCGAGCTTCTCACCCTATCTCTAAGGGAGAGCCCAGCCACCCTACGGAGGAAACTCATTTCAGCCGCCTGTATCCGCGATCTCGTTCTTTCGGTCACCACCCAGCGTTCGTGACCATAGATGAGGGTAGGAACGTAGATCGACCGGTAAATCGAGAGCTTCGCCTTTCGACTCAGCTCTCTCTTCACCACGACAGACCGGTACAGCGCCCGCATGACTGCAGACGCCCTACCAATCCGTCCATCGATCTCCCGCTCCATTTTTCCCTCATTCGTGAACAAGACCCCCAGATACCTAAACTCCTCCACTTGAGGAAGGACCTCATCCCCAACCCGAAGAGAGCACCCTACCCTTTTCCGACTCAAGACCATGGTCTCGGATTTGGAGGTGCTGATCCTCATCCCAGCCGCTTCACACTCGCACCCTCCAGGACCCTGCCGAGGGTGTAGAGCTGGTCCAGTGTTCCACGGCCAGGACGAAAACCGCATTGTTCCTCCTGGATCCGAGGTTCGACTATCCGTCGTACCCTCCTCTCCAGAACCCCTGAATAGACCTTACCAGGGAGGCTCAGAAGTGTGATCCCCCTGTAGTTGGAACACACTCTGTGGTCCCCCTTTTTAAAGAGGGGGACCACCACCCCGGTCTGCCAATCCAAGGGAACTGCCCCCGATGTCCACGCAATATTGCAGAGCCGCGTCAACCAACACAGCCCTACAACATCCAGAGCCTTGAGGAACTCCGGCCGAATCTCATCCACCCCCGGAGCCTTACCACCGAGGAGCTTTTTAACAACCTCGGCGACTTCAGCCCCAGAGATTGGAGAGTCCGTCCCAGAGTCCCCAGACTCTGCTTCCAAACAGGAAGGCGTGTCGGTGGGATTGAGGAGGTCTTCGAAGTATTCCATCCACCGACCCAAAACGTCCCGCGTTGAGGTCAGCAGCACACCGCCCCCACTGTAAACAGTGTTGGCGGCAGACCGCTTCCCCCCCCTGAGACGCCGGATGGTGGACCAGAATCGCTTCGAAGCCATACGGAAGTCGTTCTCCATGGTCTCTCCAAACTCCTCCCACGCCCGAGTTTTTGCCTCAGCGACCATCCGAGCCGCACTCCGCTTGGCCTGCCGGTACCTATCAGCTGCTTCCGGAGTCCCACAGGCCAAAAAGGCCCGATAGGACTCCTTCTTCAGCTTGACAGCATCCCTCACCGCTGGTGTCCACCAGCGGGTTCGAGGGTTGCCGCCGCGACAGGCACCGACTACCTTACGGCCACAACTACGGTCAGCCGCTTCGACAATGGAGGCACGGAACATGGCCCATTCAGACTCAATGTCCCCCGCCTCCCCGGGACGTGTTTGAAGTTCTGCCGGAGGTGAGAGTTGAAACCCCTTCTGACAGGAGACTCCGCCAGACGTTCCCAGCAGACCCTCACAACACGTTTGGGCCTGCCAGGTCTGTCCGGCGTCCTCCCCCACCACCGGAGCCGACTCACCACCAGGTAGTGGTCGGTGGATAGCTCCGCCCCCTCTTCACCCGAGTGTCCAAAACATGCGGCCGCAGGTCCGATGAAACGACAACCAGGTCGATCATCGAGCTGCGGCCTAGGGTGTCCTGGTGCCAAGTGCACACATGAACACCCTTATGCTTGAACATGGTGTTCGTTATGGACAATCCATGACGAGCACAGAAGTCCAACAACAAAACACCGCTCGGGTTCAGATCGGGGGGGCCATACCGCCCAACCACGCCTCTCCAGGTCTCACTGTCATTGCCAACGTGAGCGTTGAAGTCTCCCAGGAGAATGAGGGAGTCTCCAGAAGGAGCACTCTCCAGCACCCCCTCCAAGGACTCCAAGAAGGGTGGGTAGTCTGATCTACTGTTCGGTGCATAAGCACAAACAATAGTCAGCACCCGTCCCCCCACCCGTAGGCGGAGGGAGGCTACCCTGACTGACTTACAGTTTTGTGGAAATGAAAATAGCTTTAAATGTCCTCCTGCTTCCTTTTTTTGACATGCTTAGTTGATATTGAACTTCGGTCCCAAACACAACCACGACAACATTCAGGAAGCAAAGCCAATCACAAAATACATTGGGCGGTGTTCTGACTTTCTCTGCTACCTCGTCAGAATGTCCTACCGTAGCACACACTGATAGCGATGTCTATCAGTCGGTGCCACCCCTCAGAATGTGCTACCGTCATGTTTACATCCCGAAAAACAACTGTTAGCTTTGATGCTAAAAATAAAGATTTTATAAATGGTGGACTGAAGTGGCAGTTTACAAGTAACGTAGTAATAACTTATATGAATAATGAAAACAGAACATGCTACCTGTTTAATATAAAGTTGAAACTGGCATATAGATACACTAAATACCATGATCAGAATATCCTACCTTTAAATATAAATGGGTAGCACATATAACTGAACTAAAAACCATGATCAGCATATCCTTCCTTTAAAAATAAGTGGGTAGCACATATAAATGAACTAAAAACTGTGATCAGAATATCCTAACTTTTAAATATAAGTGGGTAGCCCATATAAATGAACTAAAAAGCATGATCAGACTACCCTACCATGTGAAATATACATGGTTAGCACAAATGGAGAAGATCCTGTCCAGTACTCACACACACACACACACACACAATAAACATGGATCTCTTTATCCACGAGATCATTCACTGCAGCTGCTTCTCTGGTTGGTCAGGACATCATGGAGGGGTGTTTAGTATTACCCAGAATGGCCTGTAGTTTCCTCTTCATCTGCCTCTCCACCACAGTTCTTACAGGGTCCAGATCCTTAGCCAGCATAGCCTTTTTTGATCAGTTTGTCCAGAAATCTGCAGTCTTTTTCCGCAGTGCTACTTTCCCAGCAGATAACAGCGCACAGCAGCACACTTTAGAGGACTCTGTGGTAGAACATCTGTAGCATGTTATTGCAAACACTGAAGGACCTTAGATGTCTGAGGTAGATAAAGTGACTCCCTTCGTGTATGCTGCGTCTGCTTGTGGTCCACCCCAGTTCCTGGTCCAAAACCATCCCCAGGTATCTGTAGGACTCCAGTCACTATTTCCTCCCCATCAATGCAGACTGGCTGTGATTTAGATCTCCTGAAGTCAACCTTGATCTGTACTATTCAAAGGTTTTTAGTGCATCCATGTTCTACCCACATATAAAACTATTCAGAACTTCTAATAGTAGGGCACTGTAAGAATGAGAGTATCAAACAGGCATAATGTACTTATTGTAATTAAATAGACACAACAAAAGTGCAGATTAACCCTGCAAACATTTTCAAAGAGAAGTTGTGCGTCGGTCTTTTACATGTTGCATAGTCAGAATGTTCCCACTAAACCTCAGAAGTCACTATGGACCTGAAAAGATCAATTATTTCTGAGATATCCATCCATCCATCCATCTTCTTCGGGTCGCGGGGGCAGTAGCTTAAACAGGGAGACCCAGACTTCCCTCTCCTATTGGGCCAGCTCCTCCGGAAGAATCCCAAGGTGTTCCCCAGGCCAGCCGGGAGACATAGTCCCTCCAGCACATCCTGGGTCTTCCTCTGGGCCTCCTCCTGGTGGGACGTGCCCGAAACACTTCACCAGAGAGGCGTCCAGGAGGCATCCTGACCAGATGCCCGAGCCAACTCAACTGGCTCCACTCAATGTGGAGGAGCTGCGGCTCTACTCTTAGCCTCCTCCGGATGACCGAGCTTCTCACCCTATCTCTAAGTGAGAACCCAGCCACCCTGCAGGCTTCTCACCCTATCTCTAAGGGAGAACCCAGCCACCCTGCTCATTTAAGACGCCTGTATCCGTGATCTTGTTCTTTCGGTCACCACCCAAAGTTCATGACCATAGATGATGGTAGGAATGTAGATCGACTGTTAAATCAAGAGCTTTGTCTTTTGGCTCAGCTCTCTCTTCACCACGACAGACCGGTACAGCACCCGCATAACTACAGATGCCTTACCAATCTGTTTATCGATCTCCCGCTCCATTTTTCCTCATTCCTCCACTTGAGGAAGGACCCCATCCCCGACCCGAAGAAGGCACTGTACCCTTTTCCGGCTCAAGACCATGGTCTCTGATTTGGAGGTGCTGATCCTCATTCCAGCCGCTTCACACTCGGCTGCAAACCGCTCCAGCAAAAGCTGTAGATCACGTTCTGATTAAGCCAGCAGGACCAGGGTTCGAATTATGGGGGAGCTAAGGGGGGCTTGGCTCCCCTGAAAAGGACCTGGGCTCCCCTGAAAGCCTACTTTGAGACATTTAGGGGGAGCTCTAAAATGCTGTTCATTTTAGTGTCTCATATAGATTTTGATTTTTCTTAACATTTAGTTTCCTGAAATGAATAATAATAGTAAAAATGTGTCAATGTTGTGTGTTTATTCGGTCATTACATTCCAATCATCGTTTTTTTTAAATTTCCGAACATCTTACTCCACTAATAAATGCAAAGCCTTGTATCCTGTTGTGACCATCCATGCGTGGCAGGAGCTGCACTCAAAATCACTACGTTTTACGTCGCCACGTGAACGTCTCACTGAGTTGGTATTTGAATGTTAGCCTAACTTCCAGTTCAGAACGTACTTCATTTGTTTTTTGGAATGCTCTGTGGATACTATTAACAATGTCAAAAAGGAAGCAGCCAAACCTCGGTCAATTTGGATTAACAAAACAAACACCACCTAAAGCTAGCTTGCCAGTGTTACCGCCGCCACTAAAAGTTGCCGCTACTGACAGCACCGAGGTCAGCGAGACTTGGGCGCCAGATACCAACGCTGCGACCTGCAGTGATCTAGGCGATCATGCAACACCTTTCAACTGGAAAACAAAGCAATGGAGTGAGTGGAGAATCAGGAATACATGGCTCTACTCCAAAAATCAGTAGTTAGGATGTACTGTATGTATGGACGCAAAAAGTCTGTTGCTCGCCGAAAGAGCAACGGGAGTACATCTGTCAGAGGAATGGGTGAATGGAGAGGTCAGCAGCGAGTCACAGAATAACCTGCGGAAAAAGATTTACAAGCATCGAGACAGTTTCGCACACAAAAGAGCGGTTGAGATTTCAGAGATGAAGGAAAAGGATGTGCTCCCAAACAAGGTGCTTGAAATAAATGCTAATTTAATGCAAGGAACAGCTACGTCTTTCCGATCTGCTTATATGGTGGCCAAGGAAAAAATGGCCTACAGAAAGCTCCCTGCTGTAATGTCCCTTCAAAAACTTAATGGTGCAAACGTGGGAAATGTGCACAAATCGGACCATGCTTGTGCTGAAATAATCGGACATATCGCCAGTGAAATGAGAGCTAAATTTGTTTCAAAAGTTAAAGAACTGGGGTCACGAATCAGTATCACGATAGATGAAAGCACAGTTCATGGCCTGGCTTATATGATCATTTATGTGTGGTGTGACATGACAGGAATGGGGGAAGTGGACAATGTTTTTTTAGATATTGTTGAGCTTTCCGAAGGCATGGATGCCGAATCGATTTACAGAAGTTTGAGGAAGAGCTTGAGACAAGCCAGACTGGATGATGAGTTTCTGGGGGAAAATCTCATCTGCAGTGCAACGGATGGAGCAGCGGTACTGACAGGCAGAGTCGGCGGACTCGTCACTAAACTCAAAGAAGATTTCCCCTAAGTTCAGTCTATACACTGTCTAGCTCACCGACTTGAGTTAGCTGTCAAAGACTCACATAAGGAAGTAGCTGGGTGTAACCAATTTGAGTTTTTCATCTCAAAACTGTATGCCCTCTATAATCAGTCATCAAAAAACGGCCGTTTGCTCCAGGAGGCAGCTACAGATTTGAACATGCAAATCCTAAAAATAGGTCAAATCTTTACAATTCGTTGGGTGGCTAGTAGTTTTCTCACTGTGAAGGCAGTATGGAACGATTATCCCGCACTGGCACACCAATTCAGAACAGCCATGGAAGACACATCTCGCTGCGACACAGAGAGGCAGAAATTCAGGGGCCTGCACAAACTCCTCACAAGCATGGGTTTTTTGGCTGATTTGGCATGTATGAAGGATGTCCTACGAGAACTACAAAATCTGTCGCTAAAACTGCAAAGCAAACAAACATCTTTAGTTGATGCAAGTTGCCACATTCAGCAGACCATTGACTTCTTGACAGCCATTAAAGCCATATACAGCCATATCGACTGGCCTGTTCAAAGATTTTGAGCTTTCAGAGAGCAGGCCGAAGATAAACCGTCTTCAGTTCAATCAGTCTATCATCGACAGCCTAAAGAAGGGACTGCCCGAACCGGACCTTGTCCAGATGCTCAAACCGACGGATAAACGCTTTTGGCCGCAGCAACATAGCGCCCATATCCTGTATGGGGAAACTGAAGTTCGAGCATTGGCAAAATCACTGGGAGAACCGGCCCGAGAGGCTGTCGAGGAGTTCCGGGACTTTAAATTGCAAAACAGAGCACCAGGCAAAACGCTTTTCAAACTTCAAACAGCAAGTCTGACCTACTTGCCCTCCTCAGCTGAGTGTGAGAGGGGACTTTCTGCCGTGAATTCTACTGACAGCAAGTATCGCAACAAGTTGCGTGAACAAAGCCTCTCCTCGCTTCCCCCAAACTCTCTCCAAACTCCTCCCACACCCAAATCTTTGCCTCAGCGACCATCTGAGCGGCACTCCACTTGGCCTGCCGGTACCTATCAGCTGCTTCTGGAGTCCCACAGGCCAAAAAGGTCCGATAGGACTCCTTCTTCAGCTTCACAGCATCCCTCACCGCCGGTGTCCACCAGCGGGTTCCAGGGTTGCCACCACGACAGGCACTGACCACCTTGCAGGCACATCTACGGTCAGCCACCCCGACAATGGAGGCACGGAACATGACCCACTCAGACTCAATGTCCCCCTGCCTCCCCCGGGACGTGTTCGAAGTTCTGCTGGAGGTGGGAGTTGAAACTCCTTCTGATAGGGGACTCTGCCAAACTTTCCCAGCAGACCCTCAAAACTCGTTTGGGTCTGCCAGGTCTGTCCGGCATCCTCCCCCACCACCGGAGCTGACTCACCAACAGGTAGTGGTTGGTGGATAGCTCCACCCCTCTCTTCGCCCGAGTGTCCAAAACATACGACCACAAGTCAGATGAAATGACAACAAAGTCGATCATCGAGCTGTGGCCTAGGGTGTCCTGGTGCCAAGTGCACACATGAACACCCTTATACTTGAACATGGTTTTTGTAATGGACATGGTCTCACTGTCATTGCCCACGTGAGCGTTGAAATCCCCCAGCAGAATGAGGTAGTCCCCAGAAGGAGCACTCTCCAGCACCCCCTCCAAGGACTCCAAGAAGGGTGGGTAATCTAATCTACTATTTATTGCGTAAACACAAACAATAATCAGGACTTGTCCTCCCATCCGTAGGCTACCCCCTCATTCACCGGGGTAAACCCCAACGTACAGACGCCGAGATGGGGGGCAACAAGTATGCCCACCCCAGCTCGGCGCAACTCCAGAGTGGAAGAGAGCCCAACCCCTCTCGAGGAGATGGGTTCCAGAGCCAGAGCTTTGCGTCAAGGCAAGGCTGACAATGTCCAGTTGGAACTTCTCAACCAGCTCCGGCTCCTTCCCCACCAGAGAGGTGACGTTCCACGTCCCAAGAGCCACCTTCTGCAGCCAAGTATCGGAAAGCCAAGGTCCCCGCCTTCAGCAACCGCCCATCTTGCACTGCACCCGACCCCTATGGCCCCTCCCAAAGGTGGTGAACTCATGGAAAGGGGGGCCCATGTTGCCTCATCACCATCATCATCATCATCCTTTTTTTATAAAGCACGTTTAAACAGCGACAACTCCAACCAAAGTGCTGTACAACACAATAAATCACCAAACAAATAAAATCCAGCAGCATGAAAAAGATCAAACAAGTAGAAACTATAAACAAACCAGAAGGGTTACACTGCTACAATCGTTAATGCCAGGAAATCTTGCGGCAGCATTCTGCACCAACTGGAGCCGCACCACTGAAGAGGAGGGAACACCAAATAGGAGCGAGTTGGTATAGTCCAGACGTGACGTCATGAATGCATGGACAACTGATTGAAGATCTTTCTTATTTAGAATGGATCTTAACTTGGTCAGCCGGCGGAGTTTAAAAAAACAAGACCTGACAATCTGGTTAATCTGTGCATCCATTTTTAAAAGGGCATCCAGAGTGACCCCCAAATTTTGAATTGTAGGCTTCACCAAAACAGACAATGAAGGGGGCAGAGATGGCTCCACAGCAGATGGGGAGCAGGGGGCAAAGAATATAGCCTCCAGTTTGTGGCTATTTAGGTGGAGGAAATTAGCTGAGAGCCAGGACTTGATTTCACTCAGGCAATCAGTCAATGGTTGCACAGGGTCCGAAGATTTTAGGGCCACATAAAGCTGGCAATCATCAGCATAAAGGTGGTAATTCACCTGGAATTTTTTTGAAATGGCTGCCAGGGGTAGAAAATATAAATTAAAAAGGAGTGGACCTAAAATAGACCCCTGGGGAACCCCATAAAAAAGAGGTGCCACTCTAGAGGCAAAATTCCCCAGGGCAACATTAAAACACCTGCCATCAAAATAGTAGTGGAACCACTTTAGAGCTGTTCCACGGATGCCAATGAACTGCTCCAGTCACTGTAGTAAAATTGCGTGGTCTACAGTGTGAAAAGCAGCAGATAAATCTAAAAGCAACAAAAGCACATGGGAGCCAGCATCAGAGGCTAGCAAGATATCGTTAAAGACCCTGATAAGAGCCGTCTCAGTGCTGTGGTAAGGAAGAAAACCAGATATAAAAATCACTAAAACAGTGTTGGATTTAAGAAAATTAAAAATCTGAATAAAAACCATCTTCTCCAACAATTTGGAGAGGAAAGGGAGCTTAGATACAGGGCGGAAATTGTTCAGGTCGTTAGAGTTCAGGCCTTGCTTTTTTAAAACAGGCTGGACCACCGCATGCTTAAACTCCTGGTGAACAATCCCCGTCCTCAGACTTGCATTCAGGATCTCCAGGATCGGTTGAGCAATCACTGGGAAGACTTCCTTCAGAAAACGAGGGGGCATAAAATCACAGGGAGAGCCAGAGGGCTTCATAGCAGCAACTGTTGTCCGGAGGAAGGAAGAAGAGATAGGAGAAGAATTCTCAAAAGAATATAATAGGGAACAAGGAGGGGCTATTGGATGAGAGGGAGGGATAATCTGAGCCCTAATTGTGGCAACTTTAGAAATAAAAAAATTCCAAAATTTGTGCACTTTTCCTCCGAGGTGGTGGACAACGGGACGTTAGGTGACAGGACCATATTTACAGTGGAGTAGAGAACTCGCTGACTACACAAATGTTCGGTGACAATAGCAGCAAAAAAATTAAAACGGGCCTTCCGAGCGACGCGCTGGTAAATCCTCCAGGCCACACGGAGAAACTGAAAGGAAGCTGGAGATTTAACCTTTTTCTACCGCCGCTCAAATCGCCTGCATGCCCGTCTGGCAGTACGGGTATGAAGGTTAAGCCAAGGATCAGAGCGACGGGATCTTAGAGGGGCAATCTGATCAAGCACAGATATGCAAGAAGCAGAAAGGAGGGATAGGTGGATCTCTGGATCAGAGGAATCCTCAAAATAAAACAAAGAATCCGAAAATAAGGCTGAAAACTCAGTGACTGAGGAAGGGGTAATGCGGCGAGTACGTAAAATCTCCGCCTGCCTAGGAGAGATTGGCCGGGCCACATCCACCGAAAACAGAACAGGAACATGATCAGACAAAGAAATAACATCAGGGCGGACCTCTGTTACATTGACACCAAAAAGAAAAAAACAGATCCAATATGTGAGATTTCCCGTGAGTGGGGAAGTTAACCAACTGAGTCAGTCCACAAGAGTCTATTAAGTTACAAAAATCAGCCACCAGAAACTTCTCAGGACAGCAGACATGAATATTAAAATCTTCAAGTATAAGTAGATGATCATACTTAAGGAGGACATCAGCAAGGAAGTCCAAGAATTGGGAGAAGAAGGCAGAATTAGCCTTAGGAGGCCGATATACTAAAGCACAAAGGGTTGGAGGCGACAATCCAAGTTCAAAAGAGGACAGTTCAAAAGAGTCACAATTACCCTGATATGAGGTAGACTGACAGGGAATATTAGCCTTGAAAATAGTCAACAGCCCCCCGCCGCGGCCCGTTGGCCTGGGAAGATTCAGGTAGGCACACCCAGCAGGTAATAGTTCGGCGATAGGAGCCAACTCACCCGGCACGGTCCAAGACTCCGAGATATAAAGGACATCCAACTCCCGATTCGATGAAGAAATCCTTCAGGAGGAACGTTTTATTCCAGATCGAGCGGGCGTTGATCAAAGCGCACCGCAACGGCGCCGCTGGTCGGATGACAGGACCTCCAGAGGTGAGGCAGTTGTTAACACGTCGGAGGTTAGATGCTGTCACTCCACGCCGGCATCTGTCACAGGTCCAGGACAGCAGCTCCAGAAGATGGGAAGCACAGTCAATGGAGCGACATCGAGGCCCAGATATCAGACGGAGTTGCTGCGCTCTGGCGGCGCTATCCAGACCCGATTGAAGTCGAACCCAGCGGCCATTACGACAGCCACACCGCCGTCTGCGTTTTGGAAGCTTCCCCTGGGGATGTATCCTCCATAGAGTGACAGGAACAGGGAAACTGTTGTTGGAGCGTTTCCCGAAGGTTACTGCTGCCACACAGGGGAAAACGCACAGAATAGTGAAGATCCAGACTGTTGTAGGTCATGAGAGTTGATCCCAGGGACAGAACATAACACAGAAGGATAAAAAATAGAAAGAGTCCAGGGTGGGATAGACGGCCTGCCGAACACGCTGGCGCCATCTTGGTCATATAGGCTAAGCCCGGCCGAGCCCCAAGGGTAAAGGCCGGGCCACCAGGCGCTCGCCAACGTGCCCCACCTTCAGGCCTGGCTCCAGAGTGGGGCCCCGGTGACCCGCTTCCGGGCAAGGGAACACTGAGTCCAATATTGTTGTTCGATTTCTGAGACAGTTACCAAAAAAATATATCTTTAATATCACTGATCTCAGAGAATCTGTAACATTATGATGGTGATTAACATAATCTAATATTATTACAGACATTTCAATGCAAACACTTTCTACTACAAATTTAGATAATTTATTGCTCAACTCTGTGGGTAAATAGTGTGCTGAACATCACAGTGATTTTTTTTATATTAAGGTGATACTCTGGAAGAGCTCAAGCTGCTTCCATCTGTAAGGTTTTAATGACTGACAGGTCAGCTCATCAGTTTTCGCTCTGGATCCATAAGAACAGTAAACTTCTGTAACATGCCGATGGTCCGAAATGTGTTGAATCATCACAGATAAATACATATTTAAATCATACATTGATATACTTGGTTTTACCAAAATGCATACCAGAAGCCTCCAACAGCCCAAAGTTTAAGGACACAAGCAAATCTCTTCAGCTGACATCTTCATTGGTTGGTTTGTTTGATATATTTATCATATTTTAAAAATAATGAGATGCAAAAACAGCTTCTTGGTTCGGTCACTTTCTCACATCTCTGTTACTGTCCTGTAAACAGCTTACTGGACATCTCTCCTGAGACCAGGGACACAGGATTCTGTAAAAAAAAAAAAAAAACACCACATGAGTTTAAATAGATGCAAAATAAAGCACATGCCCAAAACACTCCACAGGAATTCAATCGTCTGATTTTTACGATGATGAAATTATATTAGAGCTGATGAAATTAATCTTAATGTTCCAGAGGCTCCAGGAGGGCTGGAAAATTATAACTTGCATGTATAGATTAGTAATATCGATGTGTGTGGGGAGCAAATAATCCAACGTCTTTGATTCACCAGATCTCCACTCCTATTCCAATGATCCACACATCCTAGTCAACAATGACCTCTGAAATTGTTCTGTACCAAATATTAACACTGATTTTCTCAGGTGTTCGAATACTCTTGTGCAGCAATATAACACAAATTATATAAAAGTTATGCAACATGATTTCCTGCATAAATAAAAAAAAGCTCTCTCACAGTGGAGAAGCTCCAACAAATTTTAGACCCCTCCATAATTTCTGAGTGCGAGAATTTGGAAAATCCCAGGTTGTTCAGATACTTATGTTCCTCACTATATAAGCAGATTAAAAGAAAAAAATGTTAGGAAACCATTCGATTAGTTATTTAGAGGTGCTAAACAGCTTGCATTACATCATATAAAATCGCATAAAAAGTTACTAATGATATTCTAAAGGCCTCAGATAGTGGATTTGTGACTGTTCTGGGGTCTCATTTATAAAACATTGCGTAGAATCCATACTAAAAGTGTACGTACGACCAAAACAAAAAGTTTGCGTACGCCAAAACGATTTCTGATTTATAAAACCATGCCTACGCACAGGTGTAAGCAATTTCCCTTTATAAATCACGGTCTTCTTAGAAGTTTTCGCACATGAATTTGGCTCCTATCCCGCCCTGAACACGCCCAAATCTGGCTATAAAAGGTCAATGCAAAGCAGGACATGAATATTGATGCATATGAAGAAACGGGGAAATATGGCAACAACAAAAAAAACAAAGAAGAGAAACTTTACGGAGATGGAGATTGAAGTGCTAGTGGGTGAAGTGGAGGCAAGAAGAGAGATTTTATTTGGTGGACACAGCAATGGTGTCACAAATAAAAGAAAGAACTGCGAGTGGCAGCATGTGGCGTCTGCAGTTCAGACTGTCAGCGCAACTGACAGGACGGTACCCGAAATTTAAAAAAAAGTGGTCGGATCTCAAAGTCGAGGCAAAAAGAAGACGTTCCTCCCACTGCCAGAGTGGGTCTGCTCCTGGAGGGGGTACGTGTACACCCGAGCTGACACCACTGGACAGGAAGATGGCAAGTATCTTGGGAACATCAAGCATGTACGGTATTGTGTCAGAGAAGGAGGGTGACACGGACTTGGCAGAATCGACAGATGAACCCCGTAAAGCACCTTTTGTATATATTTTATTACGTGGCTACGTTAACAAATTTGACCATATTTTAAGGAGACAGACTAATATGCCGTGTCTTTTCAGCTCTTCCGCAGTCGGTACGTGGCAAGGATGAGAAGGCTGAGGAAGATGAGGTTGCCAAGCGTCCGGCTGCCCCCAGCAACAGTGCTGCCGGTGCCAGTGGGGCATCCAGCAGTGGTCGGGTTCTGACTGAAGCTGTGATGCAGACCCATTAATACTTTTTTACATGTTTCCGATTGATGAAAACAAATTCATCCTCGGACGGGGCCCTTATAGCAATATGGGTGCAGTCAATTGCGCCGTTTATGTTTGGGAAACCGGACATTGCTGCAAATTGAATCTTAATTTCGGCCTGCTCCCCCACAGTATATGGAAACGTGATGTATCGCCTGCTCATTGTAATGATCCCATCCAAGACTGCAGGCATTATTGCGCTCAGAGACGGCTGTGATATCCCAGACCTAGTAAATAAATATAACATATTTGAAGGCATTTTTTCCAAAAAGGGACTTTGGGCAGAATAGTAAGAATTATGTCACTCAGACACATACCTGTTGCAAGAAACCCCAGAGTGGTGAACACCTGCAGCTGGACCGGAATGGCACAGTTCCGGCTGGACAGTCTCTCCAAAACCGGGCCCAATTCAGCACAGAGATCCAAGAGCACAGCTCTAGGGAATCTGAATCTGCTTATTAGCCAGTCATGAACAATGAGGTCCGCATGATCCCTGAACACGCGTTCTCTCCTAATCCTTCTATTTGCAAGATCTTCTAGCAACGCCAGTGCATCCATCTCAAATATTACAATTGAAAGTCATCAGGGTATTTATATTGGCAGGAATGAGACTGATTGCTTCCTTCTTTGGCACAATGAACGTGCCAATCAAGGATATATGGTACAGATGATTAAATTTATTAATTGGCATACAGTCCCGGCCCTTTTATCTGAGTTTAAGGTTTTGAGATAAATTTTATGTATTTATTTTAATATTGAAAAATGTTTTTTGAAGAGCTATAGCTCACTGCAGAGCCAAAATATAGATATCATTGCTGGTTTGCATGTTTATAATAACATGAATCCATGATTAATGTTTGGTGTGAGGTGAAATGATATGTGTGAGAGGAGTAATATGCAGTCTGGCTGCAGTTCACCACTTCACCAACTGCATCGATTCCCCCCTGTCTCCAAAATGTCCGTACGCACGGGTCAGAATTGGCGTACAGGTGCGCACATTTTCCCGTCAAGTCTGTTTTTTTATAAATCACAAATTTTGCTTTGAAAGCGCCGTACGCCAGTTTCAGGCCCCGTTTTGTGCGTACGCAACGTTTATAAATGAGACCCCTGGTCTTGTTAGATCTCAGTGCTGCTTTTGACACAGTTGATCATAATATTCCCTTAGAAAGGCTTGAACATGTTGTAGGGATCAAGGGAACAGCACTAGGCTGGTTTAAATCAAATCTTTCCGACAGATTCCAGTGTGTTCGTGTTAATGATTTATCTTCTTAACCTCAAGGGTTACCTGTGGAGTACCACAGGGTTCTTTGCTTGGACTGATTGTCTTTATGGTAAATGGTAAATGGACTGAACTTATCTAGCGCTTTTCTATTCATATTGACCACTCAAAGCACTTTACATTAAAGCCACATTCACCCATTCACACTCACATTCATTCACTGATAGCCAACTTAGCTCGTTAGGACGATGTTTTTTAGGATGGCCTAAGAAAAGAAAAAAAAAAAAGAAAATTATTACTCCAAAATATTGAATAGTAGTATTAGATTAGGGTAGGCACAAATAGCCCGCAAAATAGACCGTACTTCTCCCAATTCACGTGGTCAACTCTAAACAATGGGGCGACTTTAGTTATTTAAATTCAATTTAACACTATTACAGACATGAAACTAAAGCCATTTACATACCTACAGGGTTGGCATGTAAACTAGTAGCGATATAATATCTTAAAGAAGGCCAGTTATAAAATAATCTCAATAAAATTTACCTACCCCAACGCAGGTAGGATGATCTGATGACAGTTTTGCTTAGGCAGCAGTCTGTGACGTAAAATCAAAAGTGTGCATGCGCATTGCTATAGGGTAGCATGGAATGTGGGGTAGCACAGAAAGTCAGAACACCGGGACTAACGAGAGCAGAGTCAACGTGAACGTATAATTTTCATTTTGGTGTGGACAGTTCAGCACATTGGTATGGACACGTCCACACCGTCCATAGCGCAATTTTACGCCCATGTCCTGTTTTCACCTTTCCATTGCCCCATCATACTTGGCCATTAAAGGTGATTCTGATTCTGATTCTGATATTCCTCTGTCTTGGTCAACTTCTTCTTTTTGATGATTCATCAAAGTTTCACTATTTTCTTTCCCTTACCTAGGTGTGTATTATATCATAAACATTTTCAGTATAATCATCTAAATCACAAAAGCTCACATCAAGCATCACATTGTTTTGTAGTTATAACTATAATTGTTAGGTTGTTGCAACGACTACAAAATCTACCTGCTTGTCCTGCACTTCTACTTTTTCCATGCTACACTCAGTCTTTCACCTTAGCACTTCCCTCTTTTCTCTGAGACTCAGGCCACGTCCACACTAAGCCGGGTAATGCCTTGAACGTATAATTATTTAGTCTAAACCCCCCTATCGTCCACACTAACCCGGCGTTGTTTAAGGTCTGTGGCCGGATAACGATTAAGAGAGCCATGTAAATCTTAATGCAACGGCTAAACGAGCTAGTGTGGACAGCTTCCCCGAATAAGGAAAGGAGGTGGCGTCAATGAATGCTGCGTCAATAACAATACGACACTACAGACAAAGACAACAGCGAAGAATAATAAATCGATCTTGTCGTCTGTCCACAACAAAAACTCTCTCTTCTCCTGAGCAGCTATTGTTCTCTTCGGTTAACAGGACAAGCAGATATGTTCTGTGCTGTAGAGCTTCTTGTATATATTATGTAGGCGCTGGCGTCACGTAGATTATACGGGTTTTTCGTGCGTCTTTTTGCGCATGCCCAGTATTTGCACAGGGCGATATGGGATTGCGCAATCATGGGACCTTAAACGGACCTTAAACGGGGCGTAAATGCTCGTGTTGAGGGGATAACATCAGGCGTCTAACCTTATCGGCTTAGTGTGGACGTAGCCTCAGACTTTGCATTCTGTTGCAAACATTATTACAAATTTCTCTGTTACGAAGGCCTCCTTTAAAATATTTAAAAATCCTAATTGAACAAAAAATATTTAATTGATTTAAACCAAAATCAAAATCCTTATAACAATCTTTCTATTTGGCTGCACTTTCAGTATTTTGGTCTAAACAATTCAGATCAATTTTACATCACTGCAATTCTCTTGTGACTATAACTTCTTGTGATTAGAAAAAGAAAGAAGGAATTAAAGCAGTGTCTGCGTGAGGCAAAACACATAAGTATAATCTCATTAATGCTATTGAAATCTTATTAAAATCTTATTCAAGATGGTGCCAGCGTGTTCGGCAGGCCGTCTATCCCTCCCTGGACTCTATTTTTTATCTTCTAGGTTATGTTCTCTCCCTGGTATCAACTCTCATGACCTATGACAGACTTACCCTTCTGGATCTTCGCTATTCTGTGTGTTTTCCCCTGTGTGGCAGCAGTAACCTTCGGGAAACGCTCCAACAGCAGTTTCCCTGTGTTCCTGTCACTCTATGGAGGATACATCCCCATCGTGGCCGCCGGTTTCGACTTCGATCGGCTCTGGATAGCGCTGTCAGAGCGCAGCAACTCCGTCTGATATCTAGGCCTCGATGTCGCTCCATCGTCCGTCCTTCCCATCTCCTGGAGCTGCTGTCCTGGACCTGTGACAGATGCCGGCGTGGAGTGATGGCATCTAACCTCTGACGTGTTAACAACTGCCACACCTCTGGAGGTCCTGTCATCCGACCGGCGGCGCCGTTGTGGTGCGCTTTGATCAACGCCCGTTCGATCCGGAATAAAACATTAAATTGAAAAGCCTAATCAGGGGCTTGTCTACAATTAAACCTTAAAATATAGAACTTATTGACAGAACAACTGTTTCTAAACTAGTTTTATGACGTAGCAGTGCTCAAATATATCTAGATAAAAACAAATATTCTTCTTAAAATCTTACTCCTCTTGCCCTGTTAAGTACAATTTCCAGTATGGGATAATGAGGTGATCTCAGGTTATTTTGACAACGCGTTTTGGCATTGGACCCTCATCAGTGGGCCCTTGGGGGACCTTGGGATGCCTCTGGGTCTTAGAACCTTAAAAACATGTATTTTAATTCTTTGAAATTGCCTCTCACTTTTGTAGCATGTAGCATTTTTGCCCTTCTTAGCATATAAAAGTGATACAATGCATATTGCTTTTTAATCTACAAAAGGCGATGTGTAACTTTCTTCATCAGATCAAATCTACTATACTCTTTGGCTTCTTAGCATCTGTTCTAGTTCCATTTACAAAAACTGTGTCGCATTGTAAGTCAGGTCATTATAAAAACTTTCTGAAATTCAACTGATTCAAAGGCCTCTCCCATTCTGGATAACGTCCAAACCTATAAACCCCTTCATCTGTTGTAAAGGCCTGTAAAGTTTTTTGTTTGTTTTTTTCATGAAAATTACTATTTACTTGGTCTTTTTGTAATATAGTCACTTTTCATATAAAAGGCGGATATGAACCAAACAGAATAAGAAGCTTTAGTTTTCAGTCCAAAACTAATCTTATTCCTGAAACAATTTCCTGCTAATTACAATTTGTTATTTCACATGAACCTGTTTTGATTTAATATAACTGCTGTTTTAATCAGGATTCCTTAGTATCTGCTTTTAAGAGAGTGGTAGAATTTTTTCATTTCTCCATAAAATTTCTCTTAGAAAACTACAGAATGCTGTTAAGGAGTTAACAGCCTTTTGTCTGGCAATCTTTATCTCACTTATGAGTAACCATTGAACCTTCTTGGCGTTTCCTGTGACATATTTTTGACTTGCAATACCACCATAAATTCCACACATTTTATAAAAGATTAAACGTTAATTTCACTTTTTTGAAACCAATATTTTTTTAATACTGGAGAAATATTATTAAGGAAATAATTTCTTAAACGTATAATCCACATAGTTAACTATCCTCACTGCCAACTGTGCAAAGGTCTCAGAGCTATATGATAATCAGATAAAAACCTGACAACTAATACAAAAGATATTTGTTATCCTTAACCTTGACCTTGACACGGTTACAGTTGTCAAGGATAGTACCTGTTGCTTTCTATCAGCAATTTAAACGGAGCAATTTCAAATCAATAATACACTGATTTTGTAACTTAGCTTAAGTATACTGGTAACTGCTATGATTCCTCTAATGCAAAAGTGCATCCATCAACCAAATGGTTATTATTAAATAAGCAGTCCTATTTCCTTCCAGAAGAAAACCAGCAGAGCTTGGCAGTATTTGACCACATGATGAAGTACATAAGCTAATTAATACAAGTGGATGAAAAGTATTGTGAGAGACATGTCCTTCTAAAGATTTTTTCTCTAAATAAACAGTAAGTTAGGTAACTTGTTTGACCTGTGTCAGCTTTACAGAAAGCTCTCTAAATAACTGTTTCTTAGAATTCACTCTGATGAAAGTTTGGTGGAATCTAACTATTTTATTAAAAAGGATAGTTTACTTTTTTGGGGTAATATGTCACACATACTAGCATCTTTTTTTTGTATTAGCAGCAGTTTCATACTCAATAAACTATTTTATTTCCCATGTAAAGATATATATTTTTTTACTTTTATTCAAGAACCCTTGAATTAAGTAGTCAGTCAAGGTGGATCCACAGTCTGTTTGACCTTTGCAAGCCACCTGATGATGTATTTTTCTTATCTTATTTGATCACTGTTCTTTGTGTTGCTGTGAGTTATAGTCTTGCTCAAAATCACAAGTTTGTTTGTTCAAAAACTAAGTGGGTGAAATGGATTTGGAAGTCTTATATGCATAGAAATTGTCTTAAATCTTTTTTCTCTGTTGTATTACAATTTGGAAATAAACAGTTTATTGTGTCTGAAAAACAATTATTTGGGTTCAGAGCATGCAGAGCAGGCAGTGCTAGGCATACTCCAGAGGAACCTTATTGTAATTGTAGTTTTGCATTTGGGTTGTATTCTTCTCTGATAAAAGGTGTGGACAAAAAAATATATATTTTTGGTTTTTTATTTTGAAGAACTTAGTGGAGATGATGTGGAGAGTCACCTTTGGTTAATGAACACTTTTCCCAAAGTGCTAATCAGCTCAACGCAGTCAACTGTGAAACAAAGAGTTTCAAACAGGGTATGAAAACAAAGTGTGCCTTTAGCTAAAGGGACACTTTGTGTCCTAAAATGCTAATCAACTTAATGTAATCAACTCTGTCAAACAAAGAACAGGGGAGTGTCCCTTTGGCACTGTGGGACACAAAGTGTCCCTTTAGCTAATCAGTATGCAATTTTCAGAATGAGCTGTTTATAAAAACAGTTGAGCTATTTACTTTGCAGCAGAGTATTTTGCAGTTTTCTATCAAATAAAATAAGCGTAAATTATTTGGCTAGCTAACGTCAGAGTAGTATTATGATTGGGATGTTTCTGTGTATTAATTATACAGTCTGTGGTATTATCCTATTATACTAAAGAAGAGAGTCTGTATTTATGTTGTTGGACGACATGTTACCATACCATACCTATTTGTAGAGCACATTTTATAAGGTATAAACCATCCAAAGTGCTGAACATTAAGTACCAGATGCAGCATTATCAAAACATAATTGAACAATAAACCAATCACGGATGAAATATAAAAGGTTGCTAGTTTATTATCTGAATCTGTCAATCAGGGGCTGAAAACCGGAACCACAAGCCAAATATCAAATCATTGAAGATGTGGTCTGGATCTGGAGGCCTATATTGCACAAAACTAGCATAATGGAAAAAACTGGGATATCTTGGTTATCCTGTGTCCATTTAGCCGTATTCACAAAGACTCTTATCTTACCGCTAGGTGTTACTCCTAACTCGCGCTAAAAGGTCTTACGTAGGAGTTGTCGTCTAAAACCTATTCACAAACGCACTAAGAGCTACTTTTACGTAGGACAAATCCCTAAAAGTAAGCTAAGAGTGACGTCCCGTTGCTATGCAAAACGTCATTTCCTATGCAGGAGTAAATAGACGGACAGCAGTGTGATTGGTTGTTGAATGACACGTGTGAAACCAGGAAATTGAAAACTTCAATGTCGATAAAAGCGTAATAATGAACAGCGCAAAAAGCAGAAATAATGCATGATGACATCTTTGTGTCGGCCACGAGACTGACACTTCATACAACTTACACACAATAGTCTACTTACAGAGAGGGTGAAGTTTAAAAAGAAAAAAACGTGAAACGCATCATATTACCCTGCCTAACGCCTGCTAATAGCTGGGATAAGCTCCAGACAGCCCCCCACGCGACAATGAATTGGATGAAAGCTGTATAGATAATGCATGGATGCACCATATTAAGGGAGTGATTGCAAGTAGGCTGTAAACAATTAGGCTGTCTAATGCGCACATCAGACACATCTAAAATAGACCCTCCCCCCCACCACTACCGTGAAAAGCACCTTGTGACCTGAAAATGGGTGGCGAGAAAAGAACAAGGAAATCTAACTGGTCGCAGGACCAGTTACTACTGCCACAGTTGGTACTGGTGAGGAGGACGGCCCTCAAAGGGCGATTCGGAGCCGGGATTACGAATAAGAAGAAAAGGGAGGCATGGGTGGAAATGAGCAGAAACATAAATGCATCTTATCCTGTGGTGTCTCGAACGTCGAATGTCTAATGGGAAACAGATGAATTGTTGGATAATGTGTGGTCAACAGAGCGCTTTAAGAGTTTGGTGGATTGATCGGCTGATAGATGGTTGTGATATAACCAAGTCCGCGTTGCAAAGTTGCATTTTCTCTGTGGCTAAATATCTTACTTTCGCTAAACATTTAATTTCTGGACTGATCGGGTTGTTACGTTTAGTTGGAGACGTGATTGCATCCCACACCACATCTGCAATAAACGATTTAGTCGGTATTGTTTGGTTAATTCAGAATCATCCAGAGTGTCCAACACATTGCGTCTGTCTGCAGCCATTTTGGGAGTCTTTGTGAATAGGTCTTAGGGTGTTAGGAGTCCTCTTGACTTCTTTTAAGGACTCCCAGACTTAGGAGCTACTTTTAGGCCTAAAAGTGGTTGTGAATTACTTTTATCTTAAGAAACTAGGAGTCCTAAATTTAAGAGTGGCACGCCCACAGTGAATTTCCCCCTGTCCTGGTTGCACAGAACCAGGACAGGGGGAAAAAGGATATGTTATGATATAAATTACCATGGATATAGTTTCTGTGGAGCTGGGAATGCCCCTGACCAGAATATAAATATGCATCAGTGTTAAATTATGTTCATTTATTGAATAAGGACTAAACAAACAGGTAAAACATTAGCTCCGTTGAAAACTGAAGTCACACTCTTCAAGATAGAAGCCACAGAATCGCCACATGTCTGTACACTGAAAGAAATGCAGGATAAATCCATCCTCATCAAATGAATAGACAAATGAATGGCTACGGCATGGGCGGCGTCAGGAGGGGGGGAAGTTAGGACGATTCTGAGGGCCCGGCACAGACAGGGGGCCCTTTGAGGGCCATCAAAATGTATTGTCTTGTGTATGTTTTTTAAATGAAATATTTTATTTGATCTGTTAAAATAAGCAAATTATATATGGTTGGGATTCGATATAAAAAGAATCCTTGGATTATGTATGATATAATCATTTCACCCCTCTCCCTTACGAATGGTATCGTCTGACGCTGGCAGCGGCACATGCGAAATGTGTACAGCACGCTTCGCCTCCGTGAACAATTCCTTCCCTTCAATGCTGTAGAAGATCTTTTCTTTTAAACTGTTGCTCAATTTAGGTCAAAGTAGGATTAGCTTCTAAAACCCAGTGTTAAAACTTTTCAGTTTTGTGTGTCAGCCGCTGTGAGATGTATGGATGCTGCACTAGCCACGTTGCCACTGGATTGGTAAGTAATAAATGCTTGCTCCTGGGTTATTTGGGCATGATTATGCGATACAGTGCCAGGAAAATTGTTTGATAGTTTACCAACTGACATGCTGTCAGTTTGATGTTTTTTTCTTTTGACTGTACTTGTAAACTTGTTCAGAAGCGCTCCATAGAGATTCCCTCATCTGCTTCGGCTGTCGGCTCGTCTTGCTGATAGCCAGCAGCTCCTATGTCGAGATGCAAAGAGTATAAAACCACTGTATTTATGTTTTTTTATGTGTTTTGGTTCACCATATGGTTTCAGCACATTTTGTTGTGAGTTACCGCTGAATTAACGTGCGCATTATTCAGTTAAAGTGATGTTTTCGGACTTAAATTAGTGCTAACTCATTAGCCAAGTAGCTCTGTATATCTTCATGTCATGGTGATGTGATACAGCAGCTTTGCTCAAATTTCTCCACGTTAGCTCAATAACCCCCTTTTGTTCTCTGTTAACTTATAAATTTAGTCAAACATAAGATGTTATATTGACTATGAGTTGACCTTGCCTCTGTCAAAATGAGGTCTTGATCCTTCTGAACAGTCAAATACACATTTTGACCCTTTTGAAATATGCATATTAAATAACTTTGCCAAATTAAGTAACAAAGCCTTGTTGGTCCCTGACGTTTCCTAAAACTATGTGAATTTTAATAAAACTATTTTGAATATTTATGGTGTGAATAATAATATGATCATTTCTGCAAAGGATTTTGCACCGTTTCAATTTAGTTTGCTGGATCAGATAATATGAAAGTATTCTGTGAAGGGTGGTTGGCAGAGATGGATCATACTGTATTTGACAACATAGGGGATCGTGTAGTAACACAATTCCACATCATCTTCAAGAGATGCACTGAAACCTCCCAAACAGCTCAAAGTAGTTTGTACAGTAGCTGGCAGAGGATTTCTATCAGAGTTTCTGCCTGCAACCAGGAGTTGAGTATAGATTTACTTTTTTATTACAGGTAAAATATTTATGTCTTTTCTGGTTTTAGTATTTTTAGTTATAATCGTTCCCAAAGATTTTGCCTCATTTTAACTGGAATCCCATATAAGTCAGTTTGCTCCATATCATGTATTGACATAAGCTCACATTTTTTAAATGTAAATAGAATCCCAATGCTTTAGAAATAATTCAAAAATTTTTATTATTACCAAAGGGATCTGGGCAGTTTTTTAAGAGATACAGCTAATAACTCAGCAGCTAAAATAAATAATTAGGGAGAAAAGGGACAACCCTGCCGGATTCCACGATTGATATTGAATCCTTTAGGTGTTCCTTGGGGGAGAGAACCCGAATTAATATCCTCATACATTATATGTATCGCTTTAATAAACTCTGTACAGAATCCAAAATATTCTGACGTTTTTATAATGCATGTATGTTCAACAGAATCAAATGCTAAAGATCCAAAAATTAAAATGAAACCCTTATCTTCAATCAAAGAATTATAATCTACTAAATCAAGGACTAATCGGATTTTATTATGTATAGACCTATCTTTTATAAATCCTAATTGTGTTTTACCATCTGTCCAACAGCTTTTTTCAAACAATTTGCAAAAATAAGAGTAAATAATTTGTAATCGTCTTACATTGCTAGTGCAATCACAAAACAATGAATTTAAGGTGGTCTATCAGTACAGAAGCAGTTATACGTGATTCACAAAGTCTGATTGACTTAAATATATGAGCATGATAGTAAAAATACCATAAAATGCATGATTTTATATAAATTAATATGAAAAAAATAATCTCAGCTGTGTTGGGGGCTCTGCCAAGATTCTTGTCATGGGGCCCAAAATTCTTAGCAGCCCCCTGGGCTACGGTAGCCTCCTTGTACACACACAGTAAAGGCTATGGCACAAACATAAGAAGCCAAATAAAATGTACATTTCTAAAAAAAAAAAAATCTGCCTCTGCAGGACATATTTAACTGATATCTCACATTAGCTTTAACAGAAAGTTTGTTTGCAATGAGTCTGAGGTGTATGAAGCTAGATATGTTTCAAAACATCTGCGGTTGTAATTTGGATCCACATGTCTGTAAATTGATCTGCACGTCTGTAAATAGAATCCATACGCTTGTATTTTAAATATGAGCTTGTATTTTGGATGCCTAAATCTGTGTATTGCGATGTGAGAAGTTGCACATTAAATCTGAATTTGTACAGCTGAATTTTTACGTGTATCAAATTGGTCAAAAACATGCAAAATAAATTTCAGTGTGTGTGTAAAATTTTGACCAGTGAAAAATGTTCTCACAAATTTGCTTTGCATTTTAAATTGTAGAAAAGAAAGCACAAAATGCCTAAAACTTTATTTCCACGAGTCAATTTTCCCACTACAACTACGAGTCAGTGAACACAACTTCTCGAATGTCCTGCTGCGCACACTTTTGCTACTACTTCGAGTTTTGATACAAACATTTCACCAGTTTGTTTCAAAACCCGCCTGTGTCTCCTAGCTGCAGGCACTACAAACCACTTCCCTACAAAACACGTCCTCAGGCGTCTCAGCCACAAATTAAGCAACATGGCTGCCGCAAGCCGTGTCTCTCACGGCTGGAGAAATCACTCTCCTCGCTCTTCAGAGAGCTTCTCCTTCGGCCCCAACCCCTGGAATGATGGTAAGTTAAGCGTGTTTTCTTCTCTATTTAGTTGTATACTTTTGTAAGTCTAATACACTATATAAAGTTATTTTAGGCTTGCTAACATATCAATTCCGAAGGCTGCAAATTCAGCTAGGACGTGCTGTGGGCTACTCAAGCCACCTTAAATTTAGTTAATCCTTTATTCAAAAATAAATATAAGCATGTCAAGAAACAATAACAGACTTTTGTCCACTGTAGTATCAGTTTTGAGCTTGATAACTTTGCCTGAATTAAAGCTAAGCAACGAGAGGTAAGGGAAAAGTTACCATAGCAACTCTTAGGCACACTCGATCCGGTAAATCTCTGTTACAGAGTAACGTGAGGTTACAGACTTAAGTAGGCCTACATTCTTTATGTTTTGTTAGAAATCAAATCCCTATTTCATGAATCGTAAAGATACTGCTACGGGCAGAACTTTGTCATCAGAAACTGAATTTGAATAACTCCTTTTAAAATGGGAATGGGAATCTGAATATATCTAATTGGAAATTATAATTTTTTTCTTACAAAACCAAGTGGCAAAATCTAACAATTTTTGTTTTACATCAGTACAGGTCATCTCAGCATGCAGGCTTCTCCACATCTGCTTCAGCGCTGGTGATGGTGTGGTCCCTGAGGTTGAGCTTGAAGAAAAGCAGAAGATGAGGATGAGGTGGTTTGGAGGCAAATTGTCCTGTTAAAATATTTTACCGATATGGCAACTTTGGATTGAGAAATTCCAAAGTTTGTTGATGGAGGATGCAGTGGACAATATAATGAAACTACCCAGAGCACTCTCTGCAGAACTGCTTGTATGATATCCCACTTCTATGTCACAGCTCCTCATCCAAATCTGATTTTTCTTTAGTAGATCCAGCACATCTACCAGATACTTCCTGTTTATTCTATTAAAGGTTAAAGAAAGTTCCAGCAAACGTTTATTAAGGTTCATCCTGTATGTAAAAAAAAATATCAAATAAGCCAGCAAGTTTTCCATCTCTAATTATTTTATGTCTTTTACGTTTTAATGTTTTTATTTACATTAATTTGACATTTTTAAATTGTTCAGTTAGTTAGCTTTATGGTCATGTTAAAACCAATTGTAAATAAACTGTGAAAATAAGAATGAGAATCACTAGTTGTTTCAGTTAGTTTATTCATATCAAATATAAAACTAAACAAAAATATGACAAGAATAAACAGAATTGTTTATCCATCCTGTCTCTCCTCTCTCATCAGCCTCCCATTGCCGTTTCATGTCTGAAACAGAAGAAATAAAGAAACACAGACTACAAACACAAAGAGGGGAAACAGGCAACTCTGTAAGTCTGTGAAAGCAAGACTATTCTTTACGACAGACCACTAGAGGAACTACAATATACTGAGATCACAGGTTCTGTGGTGTTTGAAGGTTTATACTGTATTTTAAGCACAAGGGGAATAACTGGATTTATTCCACCTTCAGTCTTCCCTTAGGCCCCTAAAACATAACAAAATGTTTAATTAGCAAAAATCTAAATTTCTGAAAAAGTTCTGCCTGTAGCAGTGTCTTTATGGTTCGTGAAATAATTCAAACGCAGTAAAAAGTCTGTACGTTTAAAGATAAAATTGGAAGAAGTAATTGGTTTGGACAAAAGTGTATCTATCTTTAGTTGACTTTAGTTTCTACAACAACAGGAAAAAATTGGGATACTGGGTGTCATGTTTCAGCATTAGCAGAGCTCATGCTTTAATTTGATTTCTAACAAAACATAAAGAATGTACTTAAGTCTGTAACCTCACAGTACTCTGTAACAGAGATTTACCAGTTCGAGTGCAGAGCCATGTAAAGAGAGTTCGGACACTCCCATAGACTTCTATAGAAAGAATGGAATGCAGAAGTCACATGGTTCATGCAGCTGCGAATAGTTCCAAATAGCAGCACCCCATCATTGAACGCAGTTCATTTTCCGTACTTAAAAATAATTTTCTGTGGTAAATCGATGAAATTACAACATTTTCAGCATTGTAAAGCGTTAACTGAGTGCTCTGTGCCAGAATAAGTCAACGGGGATATTTAATGTAGCCAGTTTTAGTTAATTAAGTGTGTTAATGAACTCACTGTAGTTTAGCTGCAGCTAGCGAAATGTAAGCAGGAGGGGCTAGACAAGCTTGATGAGCTGGAGACTGTTTTATTTCAGTCTGGAATTTTGCTTTTTAGGAATATTCAGCACTGTTTAAAATAGGCTATAAATTCTAATATATTTTACTAATTTTATTTTTGTTTTTCATGCATTTGGTGTGTTGCTGGTCACTATATCATTAGTCTTTAACTATTGAATCAGAGATTGAAGCGTAAATTGAGATACTATCAGTAAAGAAAAATGTGAATTAAGATGAGTAATTATTTCATGTTTATCAGTTATATCACATAAGACTGACTACAACGACCTTCTGAAGCATATATGACATCAACAGGATTAACAGACTATGTTGGTTTCTTGTGTCCTCCAAAAGTAATAAGAGCTGAATCAAGATATTTGATACTTGAGCAGCATAACCTTTGCAACGTTTCATTTGCACTTGTTTTATAAAATTATTGCAATCATTTGATTGAGTTGAGAGTACATGAAATTAAGAATTATTAACAATAATGTAAATGTTTTTCTTCCTTTCTCAATCTCTAAAAATATAATCACACTGTTGATATGAAGATTAATTCTTTAATACTAATGATAATAATAATTGTCTTTGTAAACTGTTTGGGCATTTACAATTTAATTGGGGGAATAGTAAGACATGCTGAGCCCTGATAGAAAATGTTTGACTGTCATGGAGGTTATTTCCAGATTATTTCAGCCTCAGAACTCATTATGTTCTTTTCCAAGGTTTATCTCTGTGTTGTTTCCTGGACACTCCCATAGCTGGAGACCTGTCTGTTCTCCATGCCAGGCTGAATGACAGCAGTGAAGTAGTGGACATGGCTGCACAGGACCAGGCCTGGAGCATCAGAGATCCACCACAGCAGGCAGCATCCCAAGTTCAGGCTGTGTGAAGACGCCCCGGGGGAAAAAAGTCCAGCATCTCCCAGCAGGGTTGAAGATACGATCAAAGGGAGCTGCTGTCACTGATACCAAGGATGAACTGACATTAAGACAAATTTCAACACTGTCCAAATTTTATTATGATAAAGGCAGTAAAAGGACTTCTTCACTGAAGCGTTTTACATTTTACACGATATTGTTTAATAAAATGTTTGGTAGTTTCTTGTTTTTGCATTATTTGGATACACTTCTTTACCCCTTAATATGTATTTAACTGAAACAGTTTGATTTAAATATAGTTTTTAATCAATTAACTATTTTACAAGTTTCTGGCTAGAAGCACAATCAACTGGGTTACACATAGATTTTCTCAGATCAAAGGAAAAACAAAAAATGAAATGCTGAATCATTAGGTTGTCCAGAGAAAAACGGTTGATTCTCATATCAAACATCTACACTCATGGTATCCTCCTAATTATTTAAAACTTTTTAAAATTAGTAGTTTAGATTAGTTCTGCCATTCAGCATTCAACTCTCCATTTGATATCGGCCAGAGAGGAGACAGATCTATATCTACACATGGGTTGTGTGGGACTATAAATTTATCCTATTAACAGTAATATAGCATGTTTTAGTAAAGGATGAACATCTGAAGGTAAGCTGGAGCAGAGCTCTTAACCACTGGTATATTTATAGGAGAATATATATATATATATATATGTGGCCGACTGTGGTCGAGTAGGTGCCTTGCAATCGGGGTCGTAGGTTCAATTCCAACTTCCTCCAGTCACATGTGCCATTGGGCAAGGCACTCAACCGCTATATTGGTGTAAGACTGTGTGTGCAAATGGGTGAATGTGGCTCCAGTGTAAAGCACTTTGAGTGGTCAACATGACTAGAAAAGTGCTATATAAATTCAGTCCATTTACCATATAGCATCTAAATGCCACCAGAAAGCTCTATATTATATATTTACACTACAGTTTGGTTTTAAGTGCATAATATTATAAAACATGGCAGACATGCTTATATTGAGTGCAGTGGAACAATATATGTAGTCAAAACGTATTCTGCAATTTCTTTACAGTCCTATTTCTACTAATATACAGTAACAAATGTCATTTGTCCGACAAAAAGAACCATAATCATGAAATATATAGTGAAGTAATCAGCGCACATGATATAATTTAGAGAAAATCGCAGGAAAAGTTAGGAAAAATCCTTTATCAAGCCCTTTACCACTAGAAATCAATGACGGCGCTGGGATGTTTGGAACTATTGAGGGCTCCATGAACCACGTGATCGCGTCCCGGAGTGTTCAAAGTGTGTCGTAACTCTACTCAATAGCGCTGGTGTGCCTAAACGTTGCTATGGTAACGTTTCCCTTGCCTCTCGTTGCTTAGCGTTATTCAGGCAAAGTTATCAGGCTCAAAACTGAGCAGGGAGCTCTGTGTTACTATCTACTAACACAGAGCTCCCTGCTTGTTAAATGGAATAAGAATTTTGTAATCTCTTTAATTAAAACATCAAAATATAGAAAACATGAGATATCTAAATTATTGAGTAGCAACGACTCACCTATGGTCAAGGAGAACAATGGAACCGTACAAGTCCTTGACGATTCACTACATAGACAGAGATTTCCAAATGAAAAGTTGGTGCTTGCAAACTTCAGTTTTCCCAGTAGACCACACAGGAGAACCGATTGCGGAGAGACTGGGATGCACTGGCTTCTTGGAGCCTGCAAGAAGACAGACTTGTATGCATCACAACAGACAGTGGGTCTAATGTCATCAAGGCCTCTCTTAATTTAACAAGACTACAATGCTTTGGCCATAGGCTCCATCTAGCAATTGGTGAGTTGTAAACTACTAATAATAACAATAATAATAATGAATAGCCTACTGTTAAATATAGTTTTTTTTTTGTGCTTTATTTCGAGCAGACAAAACAAAAAATATTATGAGCAATAAGAAAAGTATATATTTTTAGAGAAAAAAAGAAAGAAAAATAACACTGAAACATGTATGAAAAATACTGTAAACAAATAGATTTTATGCATATTCATCTAGTCTATTCTGTTTGGTTTTACTTTAACATGATTTATGCTCTTTATATAGAGACGGCAATGAAAGATCCACGGCTTGACCATGCAGTGGATGTGCAAAAAGATTGTTAGCAGTTTCTCCCACAGCTGGAGGCAAAAAAACGAATTTCACTTTTGTTAGATATTGGAAATGTTGTGTCCTCAACACTCTAAAACGCTAAACGTAGCAATGATAACCCAAATAAAATACTACGGTCAGTTGTCTTAAGCAGAACTTCCCTCCCCCGGCTCGCTACTGATCACTGTTATGAGAGACACGGGAAACGTACCCAGGTTGTGCTGCTAAACTACACATGTGGCTTTTAAAATGTCCCCCTGGTCCTCTTAAGCAAAAAAAACTTTAAAAGAACACAGCTGAGGGTGGATAGACAAGCTGGATTCAGCGCTCAGTGACTGGACTGAGCTTTAGTGTTCTGGGCTTTGTCTACACTCTGGTATTGGTGAGTAGCTGGTTAGGTCCAGCTTTTGCAGCTGAACTGAATTAGAATCACCTTTGACAAACTAAACCAAAGGTTTCAGCCATTAACACAATAGTGTCGTAAAATTTTCAAAAGATTATAAAGTCTTTAATTTTATAAGCCTCTAATTTAAATTCATTCAATTCAATTCACTTTTATTTATATAGCGCCAATTCACAACAAATGTCATCTCAAGGCACCGATGTTACTCTGGTCTCCTGATTTGTTTCCATGTCTTACAAACTTAGTAATGATTTTAAAAAAAGTTTTTGAAAAATGTATCTATTTAATTCCAAGTTAAAATTAGTTCATAGAAAAATGACAAAATGACCAGGGAAGCACTTACATTTTATTTTCTTTATTTGTGATAGTTATCGATAATTAGCGATATTGATCAATATCAATATGACTATTCCCTTTATTGATATGCTCTTTTCCTATATTGTCCAGCCCTATTGAAAGGACAGTTTAACTTTTGGCAATTTTTAACACAAGGAGGTATGCAGAACGACAAAACAGACTGCTGTTTGTTTAGATGTGTATTTAGATAATTCTATTAGCTGCACTTCTCTTAACAGCTTTCCAGCTCAAATAAAAACCCCTTTCTGAACACATTCCCCCTCAAGTAGCAACGGATGACAGAAAGTAAAGAAAATAAATTAGCAGTTAACCAGAAACAACACTGCAATAGAGCTCCGGACTTCACGTGACTCTCAGAGAACGTAGCCGCCGTTTTGGTAGGAATTATAAAATAAAAATGAATGTCGCTGGCTGGTGTTTTACTCCGTTGGAGTTTTTTTCAGATTTTAGAACTGAAGATATCATTGTGTATATACCGGGAAATTAAAAATGTTAAACATCTCAGACCCTTACCATGCCCCTGGGATACTTTTTAAAGCTTCAGAAGACATCAGCACGGACCTTTACCGGACCTGAGATACCTCGACATACAACTTCCTGATCAATTTTCCCTTGTCCTACACTGAAGCATCGCTTAAAGGACATAAATGAACACAATTGGGGTTTGTTAACGAAATTCAGATCTGGAATCTTCCTGCCAAGGACTGCGCGCCGGAAGAGTAAGTGGAGCAACAAGCAGCTAGATTATGCCTGTGTGCTTTTTATGTGTGACAATATCTGACCATTAGTCCATCAAATAAAAATAACTCACTGAGATCGCAAAACATGTTAACAGCAGCAAGCAGACATCACAAAGATTATGGTCTGCAAAGTTCTACGTGATGTTAGCTACTTGTTGCTATGTGAGCAACAAGACAGAAAATTCCACGCCAAAATAACTGTAGGAAGTCCGCTAAGAATCTTAGTATAAGCTTAAAGGGATGCTAAGAATATTAATAAAGCAAAATCTGTTTAGTTTACTGTTCTGTTCTTTCTGTTACACTGCCACGGATAACTTTTCAGCATTCATAAACCATTGATCCATGTCCCTGCTTATCTTAGCCGCAGCGATGCCTGATATGAGCTTCCATGTTGGTGACTGCTTAAGATATTGAGTACAAACTCCTGTGTTTGTACTTTATACTTAAAATGAACTAAATCAAGTGGCCCTTTCATTGTTGTTTTTGACAAAGATCTCAACCCTATTTTATATTTTATTTGATCTCGGGTAACAGGTGATTCGACTAGGACTGCAACATTATGTTTGGAAATCAACTTTCAAGCCGACTTTACCATTCCATTGGTTACTGAGTTGAATGTAGTTTAGTCACCTTGCTTTATTCAGATATATACTAGTTTGGCTTCAACAGATTTAAGGAAGAAGATTAATCATTTACATGAACAAAATGGAATCAGTCAGACAGATGATTTTAACCAGCCTAATGCTGTTCCCTTAAACCCTGCAACATGTTCAAGCCTTTCTAAGAGAAAATTATGATCGACTGTCAAAAGCAGCACTAAGATTCAACAAGACCAAAACAGTCACAAATCCATTACCTGAGGCCATGAGAATATCATTGCTAACTTTCAGCAGTGCTGTTTCAGTGCTATGATGAGCTCTAAAACCTGACTGAAATTCTTCAAAACATGTTGCTGTTTAGATGCTCACATACTTGATAGCAACCATTTACTCCGTTGGAGTTTTTTTCAGATTTTAGAACTGAAGATATCATTGTGTATATACCGGGAAATTAAAAATGTTAAACATCTCAGACCCTTACCATGCCCCTGGGATACTTTTTAAAATTTCAGAAGACATCAGCACGGACCTTTACCGGACCTGAGATACCTCGACATACAACTTCCTGATCAATTTTCCATGAGAATATCATTGCTAACTTTCAGCAGTGCTGTTTCAGTGCTATGATGAGCTCTAAAACCTGACTGAAATTCTTCAAAACATGTTGCTGTTTAGATGCTCACATACTTGATAGCAACCATTTTCTCAAGAATTTTGGATAAGAAGGGAAGGTTAGATATAGGTATGTAGTTAGCTAAGTCATCTTGATCAAGGCTTTCTTAAGTAACTGTTTAATTACAGTAACTTTAAGTTCTTGTGGTATATATCCCGTTTTTAAAGACTCATTCTGTAACTTTTACACCCTAAAAACGTGTTTTCAAACGTTTATGTGATATGCACCATTATTGATGTTCGTTTTTGGAGTTGTCATTACATGGGAGGGTCCTCCAGCTGTTTACCGCACTATTGAACTTTTCACCTGCAGACCAATTCTCTGGATGTACTGACTGAGTTTCGCTTTATGGCAGTATGCTTACGTGCTACCTAAATAAAGAAACCCGCGGTATTGAGACGTAAGCCATGGCAGATCCACCTAAAGAAATAAAAAGACACTATCAGAAGTGAAGAAAAGAAACTGGGCTGCTGGAGCTGAAAGCTGCTAGAGCTTCACCGCTGGAGGCTTGTTAACTTCTACACACTAGCAGGCGAACGGATGCGCCCACCACAGAACTGGACACTGCAACTGAGCCAGCTTCTCTACCCCAAAGAAGAAGACGCCATTATAAGAAGCGAGGAAAAGAAAGAAACTGGGCTGCAAAAGCAGCTGAGAACTGCTGGAGCTTCACTGCTGCAGAAGGCTCGTTAACCTTCTGATTCATGCCCGAACCCGTTCTGTGCCTTGGTATGAATTGGGATCACATGCTGAGCCGCGTAGCTGGAACATGGGAGAAAACCATAGAAAACACATCTCAGAGAAAACTATCTTCAGTGACGTTGTGCATTTGATTGTGTGTGTGCCATGAGAGGGAGGCAGAGGGCAAATATTTGAAAAGTTACAGAGTGTCTTTAAGAATAGATTAATCATATCTAAAATAGGGCCAGTAACCAGAGGGAACTCTCCCTTAAATAATTTGGTTGGGATTGGGTCTAGAATACAAGTTGATGGTTTAAATGAAGCGAATGTTTGTGATAATTCAGGAAGTTCAACGGAATCAAAATGGTACAGACACAAATATGGTTATACATTTCTCTCATTTATTGAGAGAGAAGTAATCATGTTTTGGAGAATGCCGATAATTTTATTTTTAATAGAATTTATTATGTTTATGAAGAATCCTGTGACGTCATCACTACTGAGAGAAGGGTGAATAGTTGGCTCAACAGGGATATGACTCTGTCTAAGTTTGGCGATTGTTATAAAAAGAAACCTAGGATTTTTATTTACCTCTATTATCGACAGAAAATATGCTGCTCTAGCTTGTTAAAGGGTGTTTTTTACAGAGCAATAGACTATTTTTTCAGGTTAAATAGGAATCTGTGTGTAAAGCATTATTTTATCTCCAGTTTCCTAGTATTTTGCTTTAAAGTATGCAACTCTGTTTTAAACCAGGGAGCCAACCTCCTATGGCTGATTACCTTCTTTTTTAAGGGGGCAACACTGTGTAACGCCAAATGCAATGAGGAAGTAGTGCTTTGAACCAGAAAATCTATTTCTGAAGGGTTAGTGATGGAATTGCTGCCGTCCACTGTCTTAGCCTGAGACATAAGGAAGCAGGAGTGGAACAGATTCTTTAAAACTTGTTACAGCATTGTCTAATACAATTCCTCTGTAATGAAATGTTCTTTCAGATTTGGTAAAGTCATGTAAAGTAAATTCAAAAGTTATCAGAAAATGGTCAGATAGGACTGGATTATTTGGGAGGATTGTTACTTCCTCACACGCAATGCCATATGTCATTACAACGTCTAAGGTGTGCTGAACCAGGTGCGCGTAGGAACTTTCACTTTCTCAGTTAATTCAACTGAGTCTACGGTAACATTAAAGGCTGCAAGTTAGGCTATCACTATCTCACCAACTCGGTTTAAACAATTTTCTTTTTCTCCAGTTTCCCCAGGAATTTAGGTGAGGGTCTCTCACAGTTTTTTTTTTTTTTTTAACAATACCAGACATGCCTCAGTAGTCTAAACATGGCTCTGTCTTTCTCTCCCACACACACTTGTTCGACTTCTTCCAGCAGGAGAAGGGCATAAGGAAAACTAACAATTCTGCATATTCTCATCTTTGACACCATCAAATGCAATCTTATCCATAGCGGTATTTTAAGAAGTGGCCACGTTTCCCCTCCTGCTTCAGAGAAAAGGACAGTATCATTGCAAAATAATGTAATATTATTCCTCACAGCTCTTATCTGCAATAATCACTTTTGAAAACAGAAATTATTCAGCTCTCTTAATGTTTATCCCCAAGTGCATGGACCTTTGAGCAAAATATTAACGATGTATCAGCAAGCAAGCCATACTTTATTGCATGAGCTACGAATGTGTGATCAATGTGATGTTTTGAACTTTCAAAAATGAATTGTGCATAAAAACCTAATTCCCCCCAGTTACAAATTAACAAAAAGAAATAAAAATTATCTCTCACCCAGCCCATGTTGAATAAAACCTACTGCTCTCTTCGATCACTGAACATGACAGTGTCAGCTCATTGCGCAAACTGTCTGTGCTACTGGACATTGCTGACCAAAGGTCAAATGTAGTGTGTCAATTATCACAGCAGCATTTTTCTTTTCTTGTTTTCTTGTTCTGGGACTTTACAGTCTCACATGGAAGAGATATGCAAGATAGGGGGAGAGTTGTTTTCTCCTCAGTTTCTTCCTCGTTAGACATCGAAAAAAGAAAAAAAACATAAAAATAAAGAAAGATGTTCAATACCACTGGCTGCAAGTTCTTCCTTCTATTCCAGGATTGGTTCCCTGCAAAAGTGAGTTCGATCCATTTGTTCCACCATCAGCTGCTGGCCTCTCTTGCACACTCCAGTGGGTCTCGGACACCAAAAGAACCTGCCATCATTTCAGAACATCAACCTAATGTAGTGGGATGTAGATATTGGTATGTAAAGGACAGCCATTTCATTCCAATTGAAATGGCTTTAGGACCCAGGGCAGCGAGAACAATGATTTATTGTCTACCTGGTTGCAGTTCACCAACACTCCAGCAGTATGGTTGAGGCTGTGCTGATTACAGCAGGTGGGGTGGTGAAATTTGTTTGGAGTGGGTTCATCACTTCCCTCCAGTGTTGAACAGTAATCAGGTTGGAGAATGTTAAAAGTTATCTATAGCCAGGACCACGCTACGGATGGAATCAACTATTTACGAGCAAAGAACAATGCTACAGATTCTGAATTTGAACAGTTTATTGAAGGCGTGGAGGATCGAAAGGTCTGGGGAGACATATCACAGGAGACCCGGAGGAAGACTCAGTGTGGGGGCGCAGTCTTCAGGAAGAAACCGTCTTTCCAAGCCTGCTCAGAACCCCCCCAGACAGGACCTAGAAGAGAGAGATGTACAGGTGGTACAGGAGTGAAAGAAAGCGCGGAACCGCGATGCTGCGAACAGTGGATGCTGCGAAAGAAAGGGGGAGGGGGAGTGGGCGACTGTGGCTCAGTGGTAGAGTAGTTGGCTTGCAATCGGGAGGTCGTAGGTTCGATTCCAGCTTCCTCCAGTCACATGTCGATGTGCCCCTGGGCAAGGCACTTAACCCCCAAATTTTACATTGTCCTACCGAGCCATGTTGGGTGTCGGTGTATGAATGCGAGTGTGAATGGGTGAATGTGGCTTCAATGTAAAGCGCTTTGAGTGGTCAGTAAGACTAGAAAAGCGCTATATAAGTTCAGTCCATTTACCATTTAAATAAGGACGGGTCGGCAGGACCCAGAGAGAGAGAGAGAGAAAGAGAGGGCGGGTCGCAGGACCCAGAGAGAGAAAGAGAAGGCGGGTCGGCAGGACCCAGAAAGAGAAAGAGAAGGCGGGTCGGCAGGACCCATAGAGTGAAAGACAGGGCGGGTCGGCAGGACCCGGAAGGAGACAGAGAAAGAGAGGGCGGGTCGGCAGGACCCAGAAAGAGAAAGAAGGCGGGTCGGCAGGACCCAGAGAGAGAAAGAGAAAGAGAGGGCGGGTCAGCAGGACCAGGCGACCTATAGGGATGGGAAGGGAGGGGCGAAAAAACGAACGACACAGAAGAGAAATGAGAGGTAGGCAGGGTTTATATGTGTATCGCAGCGTGAATAGAAGCGCAAGGGAGGCCGGTGATGCCAGGACGATCAAAGCGAGTTTGAAGCGTGGCCTTGCTCCTGAACTTCAGTTAACTTTGTTAACTAAATTTCACTAGCCAGGACCACTCTACGGATGGAATCAACTATTCACGAGCAAAGAACAATGCTACAGATTCTGAATTTGAACAGTTTATTGAAGGCGTGGAGGATCGAAAGGTCTGGGGAGACATATCATCGGAGACCTGGAGGAAGACTCAGTGTGGGGGCGCAGTCTTCAGGAAGAAACCGTCTTTCCGAGCCTGCTCAGAACCCCCAAAAAGGTCTTGATAACGTGATTAACTAGGAAGCGAATGCATATGGTGTATATCAGATTATTTTGGATTGATATGCTGAAGAATGCCACCAGGCTAGAATCTGGATTAATGTTGTTAGAAACCCCTGAATGGGTGACTGAGGTAGCTGTACCTATGTGGATGGAATGAACAGAGTAGAATTATGGGGGAGATGCCAGACCGGCGGAGAACCAGAACCTGGTAGCTGGGCTTCCAATTCGGTGATGAACCGCGGCTTAAATTGGGAGGCGTTAGCTGATAACCAGGAGTTAACATAACGGGGACTGAGGTCAGAACCCCAAAAAAGGTCTGGAGAGATTAACCCAGTAAGGAATGGGCAACATGGATTGTCTAGATTATTGCAGATGTAGGTTCAATGCACGGAAGGGGAGCGATGGCCTAAAATTGGATGAGGTTTGCGATCCCTGATCAGGCTGCTGAGGTGCCAATGCAGACAGAATTAATGTAAAAGAACTCTGGTGAGATACTGGACTAGCAGAGAATCTGGCGAGAGCGACTAGCAAATCAGAACCTGGTAACAGGGCTATTTGATTCACCTTTCTGTATAGCACCGATTCACGAAGTTCTCTATGAAAGGAACCCCAGCAGATTGCATGAAACAGGGTTAACATGGGGTCTGGTTGCATTGATGCAGACCTGCAATCACGGCAATCCATTCAGCAATCTCTCATACTGAGCAAGCATGGAGCGACTGTGGAGAGGAAAAACTCCCCTTTAACGGGAAGAAACCTCTGGCAGAACCTGGCTCAGTACAAGCAGTCATCTGCCGCAACCGTCTGGGGGTCTGAGAAGACAGAAGAGACCATGGAGGATGTACAGTCGCTTTGAGCATCATCTGAGCAGATGCTAACCAACAAGCGGATGGAGCTTCTATGAAGAGAAAAACGCTGAGAGAAACAAGGCCAGAAGTTGCAATGACAGCTCTGTTAGGAACAATCAGATTAGATTAAGAATATAGCTTGATTATTAAGGGCTTTGTACTTACCCGGCTTTATACTTACCTTATTCTGAAATGAGACGTGGGTCAAATGATGAGGTGTTAGCAGATAATCAGGACTGAACATAGCAGGGATTGGTTTGTAAGGGGCTGCAGAACTGAGGGAATAGGTAGATTCGGACGGAAATGCAGAGCTGGTCTGTTTTGTTTCAGCATAGGATGCAAATGAGTGTCCTGACTGAAATTGAGATGTCAGAGATTGGATTGCATAAGAATGCAATGGGTGAAAAGGTTGGAGGAGAGCGTAAGCGATTAGTAGCTAAGGGAGGTTCTAGCTTTTAAAACCTTTCGATAAAATATGTGGCTATGGTCGAGGGCTGGACAGGGGCTACCTGTCGGCAGCGAAATGAAGTTGCTGATCTGAGTCATGAATGAAAGACCATACGTTTCGGGAGAGGCATCAAAGACGTTCCAGCCGGACAGGTAGACTGAGAGGGTACCAGGTGAAAGACTGTTTGAGAAGGACTTCGAAGATACGGCGTGGTCGTGACGCTGAGGAGGCAATTGAAGATTGTGGCTCGAACTGTTAGGACTGGAGTTTAGTTGAGATCTGCTGTCGGAGCCTATGAGCCAGATTTCAGGTGAGAGCCTGTTGAAGATGGACTTCTGAGATGCGTTGGTGAGGTCGAACCAAGGCTCTGAATTTCTGAAAAGAGAATCAGCAATTTGGTTTAGGTGACCGGGGACAGAAGCTGCATAGAGTGTGAACTGATGTTGGGCTGATGGGGAGAGAGAGTGCGGAAGAGCTGCCTTATGGTGGGTGGATGAGATCGACCTTCATCGATAATTTCCATAATGGCTGCATTGTCTGAGTGGATGGAGAATTGAGTTTTGCGACCATTTGTGTCCCACATGTGGATTAACCGAAAGTATGTCACTAGTGATGTTTGTCCTTTAACAGATTGTATATTGTGCATCTATTGAATTAAAAAGGCATTTAAGTGAGCTGCATTTCTGAAAAGCATGAATGGTGTAGACACCTGCAGAAAACGCAGAAAAACAGCGTAGAAGAAGAAACGGCTCTCCGCTGCAGACGACCGTGGCTGTGCCGATTTGAGTTGGAGGACTGATATTTAATTTATTTATGTCGTGTTTTTTTATTTATTCATAATTTTTTTTTTTTTATAAGCTTGAGCATTCATTTTTACGTATGAAATCGAATTATGAGCTGAATCTCTTTAATTGAGACGACGGATTTCAACGCATGACCTAGACTTCTGTAGGAAACACTTGTATTTGGAATGGGAGTTTACATGCACTGTGAACGAAAAACTATCGGAATAACTTCTCGAGCGGAAGGAAACATGATTAGAATGAATTAGATCGGGTCAGAGTAATCTGAATGATATGTTTACATTAACCATTCAGGCATGTAATGCAATTTCTTGAGTCTAAGGAATGATGGGTTTACCGGCCTACCAGATTACTCGGTGCAGGGTGACATGTCAGCTTGCTCCTGGCAGGGGGCGCCGTGAGTGCTTGGGCCGAAGCCATAGAGAAGGGAACTGTGTCACCGGAATAACCGCCTGATGGGGAAGCTTGAACGGCAGAAGCGGGAAGTTATGGACGGAACAGGGGTTGCACTGGCGGAGGAGATGAAAAGAGAAGCCTAACAATAACCTTGTAAGCAGAGCGGCTGAGGTGAGGCAGGTGAAGCGGAACAATGAGGAGGGTGGCCCGAGCAGCCACCAGAGGTAGAGCCAAGCGGCGTGGGAACTCCTGCTGGGAGTTCTGAGGAGAAGAGGCCGACGCTGGGGGAGATGGATTTGAATCTGGCTCGACTCAAGGGGAGCCGAACACGGCGAGAAGCATGGCGGACCAAGGGCTGAGGAGAAGCCCCTGCAGATATGCGGATCGACGCCCGAGCGTGAGGAGATCCATGCTGGGTACGACGAAGCGAAGACATAGAGCGAGGTAAGCGAGCGAAACGCACGCAAAGTCCGAGCTGATCGCGAAAACGAACGAGACAGAAGAGAAATGAGAGGTAAGCAGGGTTTATATGTGTATCGCAGCGTGAATAGAAGCGCCTGGGTGATGCCAGGTGCGGCAAGTTTAGGGCTGATTAGGACGAACGAAGCGAGTTTGAAGCGTGGCCTTGCTCCTGAACTTCAGTTAATTTTGTTAACTACATGTTTGTTTTTTTTGTTGATTTTACTGACATGTTTGTTAATATAGTTCTAGCCTGAGACATCGGCACCTGTGGATAATGCCTGGCAAATGAGAAATTGGTATGATCGCATGACAAACATTTCAACAGAATAGAATGCACCGTTAAGAGGTACTATTGTATTTTCTTTTATGACAAAAGTTGTCCATTTATATTTGAATGTATTCTTTCTAATATGTTGTTTATTTTAACAGGACGGTGCTAATAAGCTGTTGCTGTTTTTTTCTTTTTCTTCCCCTCCTCTGTTTTATTTGTATTGGTTTTCTAGAGGGTTGGACAGAGTGCAATATCCTGGGGCTCCAGTCCTTATAGTGCAGGTGAATCCAGTTACGGTCGAAATATAGAGGACCATGTTCTTTTGTTGTACAAACAACCCTGAGTTGGTTTTGGTGGTGTCTGAATTAGAAGTGATTTAAGTTATGTGGATTTGGAATATATTTGCATGTACTTATGTATTTTGTTTTGGGTCCTGTGATGTGTTAGGCCTTCTAGCAAAACAGACCAGCTCTAGTTTATGCCTGACTATCCCATGATTGGCTAAGTAAATCTGAGCCAAATAGTCTTTTTATGGCACCTGTCTATAATCTGCTTTTGATTTTTTTGTAATTTTCTTCTTATCCTAGAATTTATTAAATAAAATTATTGTATTTGAAAATCCTAGCCTTTTGTTCTGTTTATTCCGGACACTAACCTGGTATCTTGGTGGTTCCACTTTACGGGTTGATTAGTGTTATTTTTTTAACAATACAGTAAGAAAACTGAGTTCTTCTTCAGGCACCAGCCAGTGGGACCCTGAGGAATAATGAATTGGAATAAATTACAATTCTTATCACAATAATTTTTCCACTGATTAATATTGTTCATTATGTAAAAGTGCATTATACTGTTCCAAGGCATGTCAGTATGAACATTGGGCTGTTCATAAAACTAATGGTAAATGGACTGAATTTATATAGCGCTTTTCTAGTCATGTTGACCACTCAAAGCACTTTACACTGGAGCCACATTCACCCATTCACACTCACAAACGCACACACCGATATAATTATCGGTAGGCAATTTGGGGTTAAGTGCCTTGCCCAGGGGCACAACGACATGTGACTGGAGGAAGCTGGAATCAAACCTACGACCCTCCGATTGCAAGACAACTACTCAACCTACTGAGCCACAGTCGCCCATAATTGTTTAACAGTTTCATGTAGCACTGTCAGAGCCACACCACAAAGAAAGAAACAAGTTAAAGTCGCCCCCCTAGCTGAAAAAATATCTGATTGACTGCCATATTTGGGGTCAGCAAATTAAAGCTTTGTTGGTTCACAGGACTGTAGTAAGTGAATAGTGGAAAGCAGAACGCTTACCAAATGTGAAATTTGAGAGACATATCTGAAATCATTGAAAACAATGATACTTTAAATCTCATTGCAGCTAATGGTGAAAACATGCCATATTTCGGTTGGATTAGAGGTCACCTTTAAACTGTCTAAATTTGTTGTTCCAACTCTGGTAATTAAAGGTAACAGACTTTCTCAGCCCATTATTGGCTCAAATGTTATTAGACTTATAGTTGATACTGAGCTACAAGAGAGCAAAAACACAGACATTAACAGCAGTTAATCAGAGCTGTCCAAGCAACATTTTCTAATTTTGAAATGGATGATGGTGAAGGTTTTGTGGCTAGAGTTGTTGCTTTACAGCAATCTCTGGAGTATAGTGTCAAGATGACCAGAGAACATGTGAACGTCCCAAAGCACAGTTCAGTAAAAGTAGAGTGCTGTGTGTCGACACTCTCTTTGCAGGAGGATAGAACCCTTATCTCTGAACCTAGCGTCAGTCCACAGTGGTCAGAAGTCCTAGAGTTCACTGACATACTCATGAAGCTGAGAAAACATACAAAACCATTCATAATTGTGGATGTGCAGAACCCAACAGATCATGACAGTACTCGCTTGAAGGACTGTTATTGGAACAGCGCAGCCAGTCTAAGCAGTTTACCCATAAACAATATTTAAACAGCCCTGCTCCAGATCCTATGTAACAGTAAATAATGTTGAGGTTAAACAGGAACAAATCCCTGAAGGCGACTCGGTTCCTCCAGTTGAGTTGGACCACTTTAGTCCCCCTGAAAGAGAAAGAGTTAAACAGAGGTTAAGAGAAGAGTCGGGCTCCTTTTCCCGTTCTAATAACGATATTGGCCGCATTCAGAACCTGCGACTGTCAATCTCACTGAAAGACACTGTACCTGTGGCTAAAACATATCTCTCTGTACCAAAACCATTATATCAAGAAATGAAGAGTTATCTACATTATCTCATCATGCAAGGTTGGGTTTGCAAATCTAATTCCCCCTATGCCTCCCTGGTTGTGTGTGTCTGAAAAAAAGATGGAAGCTTGCGCCTTTGTATAGACTATCATGAGTTTAACTGTACCAGACCGCCAGCCCATCCCAAGAGTACAGGACATCATGGATGGTCTAGGAGGCAACTCCTGTTCTCATTGTTGGATCAAGGTAAAGCTTACCATCGAGGGTTCATGGCAGTACAGAGTCAGCCCCTCGCTACTTTTGTAACCCCCTGGGGTTTATATGAATAGATTTGTATACCATTTGGTTTAATGAATGCGCCAGCTGCCTTCCAGAATTTCATTCCTCAGCTGAGGAATGAAATTTGAGATTGAGAGTGCATGTAATACAGTTGAAGCCAGCCAAATGTGAAATGTTTCAATGAGAATTTTGTTATCTTGGGCCGGTCATTTCATCAGAATATGCAATGGTTTCGCTTAACAGAGGACGAGGCCTGAGACATCACCTATCTCCAATTTACAATGCTGCCCTTTCATCCCTACCCAGGAGACTCAACAATTTAACCTCTAATAAGAAAAACAACTGTGACTCCAACAACTGTTGTTATAACACAATAGGGCAATAATGAAGCCGAAACCTAACCTTCACCAAAAGGCGACACGCCAACGACCGTCGTTAAGACGTGGAGCCCAAAGGATCCAATGGCATAATCTGTCTTGTAAGAGCCCTCCAAGAGGTTAAATAGCTGAGTCCCCACACCAGTTAGTTGGACCAGTCCCAGCCTGGTCAGCGGCGAGCATGAACTGATGAAGCCTCTTGGATAAGAGGTGAAACGTCTTCCAAGACAAATTACCAAGTCCAGTTGCGTTCGATTGACATTTCCTTGAGATAACCATGACCTGGATGAATGAGAATATTCATAGGCTGTTTGGACATAGAATCACCAGCACCTGCTAGAGGAACTTTTAGACCATCTGGTGGAGCCACCAATTCTCGCCTTTCCTGATTTTAGTAAGGCCTTTGTTCTACACACGGATACTTCTAACCTGAGCCTGGGGGTAGTTTTGTGTAAGGAACCGGAATGGAAAAATGTGTAACAGCATACGCCTCTGGTACTCTCACTGGAACTAAAAAGAACTACCAGTTCCTTTCTGGAAAACTGAGTGAAAAATTCTGTCTGTGAAAAATTCAGGGACTACCTGATTGGTTCGTCCTGCACTGTATACATGGACAATAATCCACTAACTTAAGTTTTGTCTACAGCAAAATCAAATGCAGTGGGTGGTGGAACTGCCAGACTATCACCTCATCGGATTTCGACCAGGGAAAGAAAAGATGGATGCTGACTGTCTCTCAAGGATGCCAGTGGATATTGACACCCTGATGAAACACTGCACCGAGGAAATGTCATCTCATTCAGTATGTCACGGCCGTTAAACTTTCAAAACCAAAATAATCTAACAATAGGCCACTGGTGGGGACAGCAGGTTTGCTTAAGCACCCTAACTTCATTACTTAAAAAATTATACTCTGTTTATTCTTACAAAAACACAGCTTCAAAAAAAATCAGTCCAGGTTCTTGCATATTTGACAAAAATGAAAAGTTAACTGAAACTAAGTCATCAAGTCCAAACAGTGGTCAAAAAATCATTTTACAACACCCTCCCTTCTCACCTGACAATTGGCAAACAAAAACATATCCACCACGCCTACTAGCGTGCTATGAATCTACTTGATTAGTGGGAGGGTCCTAATGTTTACTATTCACATATTTTAAAAAGCAAAACTTACTAATTTAAACAGAAAACAAAAAAATCTATTCTATGTATTCTTAATCTTTTAAAAGAAAAACAATAATGAATAGATTTGTAAGAGCTAACCAAAAGAAATGGCCACAACATTCCGGCCCCTAATTCATGTACAACAAGAATTATATCTACAAAATTGCATTAAATTGCAATATCAATATTAAGGTTAGCAAGTTTAACTTTTAGTAGTTTTTTTATTTATATAATTCAATTAAACAACAATGCATAATATTCCATGTAATATACAAAATACTTTTTTGTTTTGTTTTCATCCGTCCATAAAGTCCTTCTTAAAGAATCAAAAAAATGAATCAATGTTCAAAGAATTCAAGTCCTTATCTTCTTTCCTGTATTTTTTCTATTTTGTGCGCATGGACTGTGTGTGATCAAAAAAAAAAAAGGTATGTTGTGTAGTGAGATGTGAAGCATATCAGTAAATGAGTATCAGTGTAAATGTAGAGCCAGAGGTTCCCGAACTTAGCTCCAGTGGAGGCTAACATTCGCTGCTCCCCCCTCAATCAAGAGGTATATTTTGTTGATGGGCCTCTCCACAATTCATTTATCCGTGTCTTGACTCGAACACGTCGGACAATTCCATTTACATCTGCTATGGTTTCAGTGATGCGTCCAATGGTCCAAGAATTTCTTGGTGATGATTCATCGACGACTAGTACAACATCACCAACTGTAAAGTTCCTGCAAATCTTACTCCACTTCTGTCGTTTTTCTAAATTTGTCCCCATCTCCTTCGAACATACAGATCATCCCCTTTGAACGGACCTGGAGGCAGCATAGGGTTTCCCTTTTAAGTAGAGTAAATGATTTGAGTCAGAGCTTCCATATCACTTGGATCGTCAGAAGAAGGTGTAATTGGACTGTCATCCAGGATAGCTTCCACTTCGCACAAAACTGTGTGCAAGGCTTCTTCATCATCTAGTAGTTGTTGGTTTGTGATGGAACATAATATTATTTTTATGTCCTGCACCAGCCGCTCCCATACTCCACCATGATGGAGGTGGATTGAAAGTCAATTTTATGCCATCCTGCACAGAATTCTTTTGGATTTTACTTCGATTAGAGCTGATGAAGTTTGTTCCATTGTCTGAACTTATTTCCTTGACTTGTCCTCTCCTGCAGATAAATCTCCTGATGGCATTTATGCAGGAATCTGTATCAATAGAATGTGCCACCTCGAGGTGAAGTGCACGACAGGTTAGACATGTGAAGAGAACCCCATATCTTTTAACAAAACTTCTGCCTCTTTTTACCTCTATTGGTCCAAAGTAATCAGCACCAACATAAGTAAATGGTGGAAGATGAGCTGAGATTCTGTAAATAGGAAGGTCGGTAACACTTTAAAATAAGGTACACAAAAAATGCTTGGTTACCTGATTAGTTCCCTAAGGAGTTCCCTAGTAACTAAGCATTCTTTGTGTGACTTATTGTAAAGTCACACTAGTTACTTACTAGGGAATTAATAAGGAACTACTGGGCAGTTAACCTGTACTTACTGGTGAACACCCAACTCAGCCTTATTAGGGGACTACTGGTTAGTTACCGGGGAAAACAAAGAGGAACTAATCAGGAGCTACTGGTTACTTACTAAAGAACACTTTAGGGAAATAATCAGGAACTAATGGATATTTAACCTGGTGAATCATACCAAGTACGTTTTGAGGAACTAATCATTACTTAATAAGTACCTCCCCATTACTTACTGTTTTTGTGTACCCTAAAGTAAAGTGAAACATCATACCCAGTCCTTCCTGAGGAACTAACCATTATTTAATCAGTACCTCACCATTATTTATTGTTTTTGTGTACCCTAAAGTAAAGTAAAACATCATACCAAGTGCTAACTGGGGAACTAACCATTACTTGATTAGTACCTGACCATTACTTACTGTTTTTATGGATTTATACAATATTGACAAATAACTATTTTATCTTACAAATAAAATATATCTTTACCTGATCCCTATGTTGGATATTTTTGTATTATATATTTATAATATTTCTTGTGAAATTATGTGTATACCTTCCTAGGTATCTAAATATCTGTGTAAATAATTCAAGACTAATGAAAATTGCAGAACAAAACAGGCAGTTTTTATTCATGAAACTGTACTTTAAAGTTAAAAAACAAATACAAACAGACACACACACTTCCCTCCACCCTAAAGAGAAAGCATTATTTCCATTCATTTTACACTTTGTACAGTTTGGGTATGCCATGAAACATACGTCCAAGTGTACCATTCTTGTGTGATTTGGCCAGCCAATGTGTCCATTCTATTGAGGCAAGGTGTTTTTTTAGTGCCTTCTCAGTTCAATTTCCACGCAGTCTCCACACCTGGGATTTATAGGTACAGTGGGGCAAAAAAGTATTTAGTCAGCCACCAATTGTGCAAGTTCTCCCACTTAAAATGATGACAGAGGTCAGTAATTTTCATCATACGTACACTTCAACTGTGAGAGACAGAATGTGAAAAAAAAATCCAGGAATTCACATTGTAGGATTTTTAAAGAATTTATTTGTAAATTATGGTGGAAAATAATTATTTGGTCAATAACAAAAATTCAACTCAATACCTTGTAATATAACCTTTGTTGGCAATAACAGAGGTCAAACGATTACTATAGGTCTTTACCAGGTTTGGACACACAGTAGCTGGTATTTTGGCCCATTCCTCCATGCAGATCTTCTCGAGAGCAGTGATGTTTTGGGGCTGTCGCCGAGCAACACGGACTTTCAACTCCCTCCACAGATTTTCTATGGGGTTGAGGTCTGGAGACTGGCTAGGCCACTCCAGGACTTTCAAATGCTTCTTAAAACACTCCTTCGTTTGGGATCATTCTCATGTTGGAAGACCCAGCCACGTTTCATCTTCAAAGCTCTCACTGATGGAAGGAAGTTTTGGCTCAAAATCTCACGATACATGGCCCCATTCATTCTTTCCTTAACACGGATCAGTCGTCCTGTCCCCTTAGCAGAAAAATAGCCCGAAAGCATGATGTTTCCACCCCCATGCTTCACAGTAGGTATGGTGTTCTTGGGATGCAACTCAGTATTCTTCTTCCTCCAAACAGGACGAGTTAAGTTTATACCAAAAAGTTCTACTTTGGTTTCATCTGACCACATGACATTCTCCCAATCCTCTGCTGTATCATCCATGTGCTCTCTTGCAAACTTCAGACGGGCCTGGACATGCACTGGCTTAAGCAGGGGGACACGTCTGGCACTGCAGGATTTGATTCCCTGTCGTTGTAGTGTGTTACTGATATTACCTTTGTTACTTTGGTCCCAGCTCTCTTCAGGTCATTCACCAGGTCCCCCCGTGTGGTTCTGGGATTTTTGCTCACCGTTGTCATGATCATTTTGACCCCACGGGATGAGATCTTGCGTGGAGTCCCAGATCAAGGGAGATTATCAGTGGTCTTGTATGTCTTCCATTTTCTGATGATTGCTCCCACAGTTTATTTTTTCACACCAAGCTGCTTGCCTATTGTAGATTCACTCTTCCCAGTCAGGTGCAGGTCTACAATTCTTTTCCTGGTGTCCTTCGAAAGCTCTTTGGTCTTGGCCATAATGGAGTTTGGAGTCTGACTGTTTGAGGCTGTGGACAGGTGTCTTTTATACAGGTAACAAGTGGAGGACAGAAGAGCTGCTTAAAGAAGAAGTTACAGGTCTGTGAGAGCCAGAGATCTTCCTTGTTTGAAGTGACCAAATACTTTTCCGCCATAATTTACAAATAAATTCTTTAAAAATCCTACAATGTGAATTCCTGGATTTATTTTTTAAATTCTGTCTCTCACAGTTGAAGTGTACCTATGATGAAAATTACTGACCTCTATCATTATTTTATTGCAAAATCGGTGGCTGACTAAATACTTTTTTGCCCCACTGTATACCAGGCACGCTCAACGTTCTGCATGTGGGCACCTGTGTCTGTGTTTACAAATGACCTGCTGTGATTAAATGAAAAGTGAACATATCCATCATCAGCCAATGCTCTCATGTACACCCTCCACTGATCTGTGATTATAGTGGTCCTTTGGCGAACATTATGACTGAGCCTTATGACTGGGATGAGGTGCCGCCGGGTTATTTTTTTACAAGCCTCCGAATCGGCCGCCTTCTAGTGTCTTTTATCCCAAGCATCCCAAAGACCCATGTTTGCCTCCTCCAAGTTCGTCCAAATTGTCCTCGACCATACTGTTTAAAAGCTAAAAACATTGTCGTAAAAGAAAATGTAATGCTGTTAAGAACTTCACAAAGTTCTTAACATTTATTTATAAAAGCACACAAATCTCATATAATTGGATATACTATTTGATTAGATAATTTTATTAGCTATAAAAATTTTGATAATAATGTACAAAAATAATACATAAAAATAAAACAATTATACATGGCCTTTACAAGATATTAACATTCCATCTTCAGATAACAAAACCAAAGTGTGATTTTTTTTTAAATATCTTTTCAAGTGAAGACAAAGTTATTCGATTTCACCAATGTTCAACAACATTATAACACAAATGTCTGAAATAACATTATGTAGTTACAACAGCATGAAACTGTTCAATAGCTGTAAGATTTTATTTTTTTAAACTTTTGAAGTTCATCTCTTGGAAACAGGAAACAGTTAGGGACCATTCAAGAAAGCAGGTTAAACTCCGGGCTTTTCATTCCAGAAAGAGAGGTCGGTTGGCTATGCTCACACTGCAGGTCTTAATGCTGAAATGCCATATTGCTGAAAATTGTAGAACTGTGTCGTTGTGTGTGGAGTGTCTTGTATCTAACTGAGCCATGCTGTTGTAAGTATTCAGTGCTCAGATTTGAACACATATAGTAGTTATGTATATTCAGTATATCGTATAGTTTACGATATACTGAAGCAGACTGATCTCAATCACAGAAGGAGGAAGAAGATAGTGAGGAGACATTGTGTGCTGAGATCCAGAGAAGCAGACAGAGGTATTTTAAAATGTGTAACAAACAGTAGATCTGTACCCATTCACATTGGATTATCTAAGGGATTATGATTTCAAACATCTGTAACTCATGACTCAACATACCTCTGTCTTTCTAGAATGTTCTTTATTGCCAGTGTTATGAAGCAAGTTCCCATTTATTAAAAATCAAATATATCCCAACTCAAAGCATAAAGCTTGCTGTGACATTATCTCATTAACACTGTGTTATGTTGGATATCTACTGTTGGTCAGAGTTGTTTTGAGTGTACAATACCGTTTGATGAGACCATGATCAGTAAATGATGGCATATATATATATATATATATATATATATATATATATATATATATATATATATATATATATATATATATATATTCATGTTGTGAAAGTCATTTCATTATATAAAGCATTGTGAGCATTATATAAAGCATTTAAATTAACTCCTAAACTTATGGAATCGCTTTTGTACAGAAAACAATTCTAACAGCTGCTTTAGGTGGGAGGAGACTGGTAGAACCTCAGGGTTTCTTTATAGTGAAACTACCAGCGAGTAGGTTTACCTGATGGAGTCAGTTGCCATAGAAAATACGGGTTCAGGGTATGACTTACATCTTTCTAGAGGGGAAAACCTTGAGTTTCTCTCTATATACTCAGTTTCAACATAATCTGTTTTCTGGAATAGGACTGTGATGTGCTTTCCTTTGAAAAGGACTGTTGCAGTCCTACCTAGTTTACACTACACAAATGACAGGTGGCATGCATTTACACACACATTTTAATCAGACTCCACCCCTGACTCGTCCAACTATTTCTGTATATTGTCTGATTATGACCAACACTCAACAATTCAATTCAATTCAGTTTATTTATATAGCGCCATTTCACAACAGATGTCATCTCAAGGCACTTTACAAAAAGAGTTATTACAATACAATGTTTAGTGTAGAAATTACAGAACCACAGAAGATTGCGTCGTGGAATTCTCAGCAATCCCTCATACTGAGCAAGCATGCAGCGACAGTGGGAAGGAAAAACTCCCTTTTAACAGGAAGAAACCTCCGGCAGAACCGGGCTCAGCACAAGCAGTTATCTGCCGCGACCGTCTGTGGCTCAACAAAAATATAAACGCAACACCTTTGTTTCTGCTCCCATTTTTCATGAGATGGACTTAAAGATCTAAAATTCATTCCAGATACACAATATTACCATTTCTCTCAAACATTGTTCACGAATCAGTCTAAATGGGTGATAGTGAGCACTTCTGCTTTGATGAGATAATCCATCCCACCTCACAGGTGTGCTACATCAAGATGCTGATCTGACATCATGATTAGTGCACAGGTGTACCTTATACTGCCCACAATAAAAGGCCACCCTGGAATGTGCAGTTTTGTCTCACAGCAAAATGCCACAGATGCCACAAGCATTGAGGGAGCGTGCAATTGGCTTGCTGACAGCAGGAATGTCAACCAGATCTGTTGCTCGTGCGTTGAATGTTCATGTCTCCACCATAAGCTGTCTCCAAAGGCGTTTCAGAGAATATGGCAGTACATCCAACTGGCCTCACAACCGCAGACCACGTGTAACCACAACAGCCCAGGACCTCCACATCCAGCAGGTTCACCTCCAAGATCGTCTGAGACCAGCCACTCAGACAGCTGCTGAAACAATTGGTTTGCATAAGCAAACAATTTCTGCACAAACTCTCAGAAACCATCTCAGGGGAGCTCAACTGCATGCTCGTCGTCCTCATCGGGGTCTTGACCTGACTCCAGCTCGTCGCCGTAACAGACCTGAGTGGGCAAATGCTCACATTCGATGGTGTCTGGCATCTCTTCACGGATGAATCTCGGTTTACATTGTTCAGGGCAGTTGCCAGACAGCGTGTGTGGCGTCGTGTGGGTGAGCGCTTTGCTGATGTCAATTGTTGTGGATCGAGTGGCCCATGGTGGTGGTAGGGTTAAGGTATGGGCAGGCATCTGTTATGGACGAAGAACATAGGTGCATTTTATTGATGGCATTTTGAATGCACAGAGATACCATGATGAGATTCTGAGGCCCATTGTTGTGCCATACATCCATGAACATCACCTCATGTTTCAGCAAGATAATGCACGGCCCCATGTTGCAAGGATCTGTACACAATTCTTGGAAGCTGAAAATGTCCCAGTTCTTGCATGGCCAGCATACTCACCGGACATGTCACCCATTGAGCATGTTTGGGATGTGCTTGACCGGCGTGTACGACAGTGTGTACCAGTTCCCACTAATATCCAACAACTTCGCACAGCCATTGAAGAGGAGTGGACCAACATTCCACAGGCCACAATTGACAATTTGATAAACTCTATGCGAAGAAGATGTGTTGCACTGCATGAGGCAAATGGTGATCACACTAGATACTGACCGGTTCTGAGTCCCCAGACCCCCAATAAAGCAAGAAACTGCACATTCCGGGGTGGCCTTTTATTGTGGGCAGTATAAGGTACACCTGTGCACTAATCATGATGTCAGAACAGCATCTTGATGTGGCACACCTGTGAGGTGGGATGGATTATCTCAGCAAAGCAGAAGTGCTCACTATCAGACATTTAGACTAATTTGTGAACAATGTTTGAGGGAAATGGTAATATTGTGTATCTGGAATGAATTTTAGTTCTTTAAGTCCATCTCATGAAAAATGGGAGCAGAAACAAAGGTGTTTATATTTTTGTTAAGTGTAAATATGTTCTGAATTGGATAATCCGACCTGCAACCAGTGCTTGACAGGTGTTTTGTTATGATACTAGGTGGCGCTGTGCAGGTATTAGGCCAAATATTTCCATCCATATGTTTAGGACAGGAGTAGAATGCATGTTGTTGAATTTGGAGCAGATCAGATGTGTGTGGAAAATAGAGCCAAACGTATTTCCATGGCGTGATATGAGGATTCGCCATGCTGCTACAGCCCCACCCTCCTTCCAAACATCTCAGCTCTGGACAAAAACATTAAAGCAGCCTCTCCCGTCACTGTCCACAGGGAGTTTTAAGGTGGTAAAGGAAGCCAAATAACCACCTTCTTTACTGAAACATTGCACTTCCTATTGGCAGGGGGCGGGGTTAGATGACTAAATGACTTCAATACCATGTTCATTGGTGGTATGTGATGACAGCCCTGAAGCATGGTAGAGCTGTGACCTTTAATGTGCAAGATAATAGAGTTTGTAATTATGTGGCGAAAAGGTATGATTGTGGACATGGCCACACCCACATGCTATGATAGAACCATCTAGAAAAATCTTGTCCCCTAAGCTTGTGAAGATACTCAGTTATTTGTAAGTGTGTAAGTCATGAATTGAAAGATGAGGGTTTTTTTCATGTGACATGTATATATAGAAGAAAATGGCAGCTTTGGTACAAAATGGCTGACTTTCTGTGATGTTTTTAAAGTTGGTTCAAAATAATTTTTGGTCAAGGCAATCACAACCTACATATGCCTACTGAATTTCAATTTGTTATATAAAAGCAAAGAGGAATGCTGATCATTTTAATACTCCTAGGGGGCGCTGTTCAGGAATTAGACCCCAACCAGGAAATAAATGCATGTATATCCCGAATGAAAGTAATGGATTTAGAAGATAAAATATCATCAGCAATAGAAAATAAAAACTATTTCATTAATATTTTTATTGACTTAAAGAAAGCATTTCATGTCATTGATCATTCAAGGTTACTTCATAAATGACATCAGTATGGAATAAGAGGTGTGGCTCATCAATGGCTAAATAGTTATTTAGACAATAGGAAATAGTTTGTTCAAATAAATGTTGCTAGATCTGAATTCACTGATATAAGGCACCACAGAGGACGTACTTCCTGAGGCAGTTTCAGCTTCCACAAACAATGGTGATCCACTTCTACACTTCAATCAGAGTCCATCCTCACCTGGCCCATCACCGTCTAGTACACTGCTGCCTCTGCCAGAGACAGGTGCAGACTGCAACGCATCATTCGCTCTGCAGAGAGGGTGATTGGCTGTAACCTTCCTTCTCTTCAAGAACTGTACTCCTCCAGGACCTTGAAGAGGGCTAGTAAAAAGCTGCTGACGCCTCTCACCTCGACACAGGTGAGGTGTCGAGGCCTCCCCTCTGGCCAAAGGCTGCGGTCCATTAGGGCCAAAACCTCCTGCCACAAGGACAGTTTTTACCCCTCTGCCATCAGGCTTTGGAACTCAGGGGGGCTGGTGCCTATCTCTAGCTGTCAACGGGCGAGAGGCGGGGTACACCCTGGACAGGTCACCAGTCCATCAAAACAGTTTATTATGCTTACGTTTTTATTTCTCATGCCTATGTTTGTTTCTTGTTTTTATGTCAGCACCGTCAAATCACGACAAATTCCTTGTAATGTAAATTACTTGGTAATAAATCGGATTCTGATGCTGATATTCATTATGGGGTGCCACTAGGGTCCGTCCTCGGACCTAAACTGTTCATATTGTTTATTAATGACCTTATAAATGTATCTAATCTACTTGGTACAGTTTTATTTACAGATGATACCACATTGTTTAATTCAGGATTAAATATACATGAAGTGTGATAAACAGTGAAATGATTAAAGTTTTAAAATGGTTTGATATAAACAGACTGTCACTGAACCTGAACAAAACAAACTTTATACTGTTTAATAACAAAAATGCTTTAAGAATAGATGGAAAGGAAATTCAAAGAGTAAAAGAAACCAAATTTCTAGGATGCATGTTTGATGAGGATCTCACTTGGCAATCACATATAAGTTATATGAAAGGGAAAGTTGCCAAAGCCATAGCAGTATTATATAAAGTCAAGTTTCAAATAAATTATTCTGGATTATTAACATTGTATCTCTCACTGGTTGAACCATGTTTAATTGCAAAACCTTTACAGTTGTAGGGGGCGCTGTGAAGTAATTAGGCCACGCCCACCAGATATGAGCCTGCATAATTCATGTTGAATCTGGTAAAGATTTGATGAGTTTTGTGGAAATTAGAGCCAAACGTATGTCCATGTCTTGACGCTGCAATTCGCCACACTGCCAAAGCCACACCCTTTTGTGAAGATCCTCAGCATTGGACACAGAGTTACCCCAACTGGTTTCCAGCTGCTGTGCTGCACTGCTACGCTAATTTGCTCAACTGTGTAGTCTGGAACTTTCAAGGCAAAACATTACACTTCCTATTCTGAGGGGTTTATGTGATGTCAAGATTTAACCTTCTAGGATCATCAGGGACCTGATGAACATTTACCAGAGAAGGGTTCTACAAACTGTGACTTTCTGAAGAGGAGTTGTAACTGTTTCAAGATTTATGGCGAGAAGTTTGAGGCCTAGCCACGCCACCTGGTTTGATTTAGAAAAAATCCTTTGATAACTTTTGATCCCCAATGCCTTCTGTCTCTGTTCCCTGGTTTAGAAGTCTCTAGGTCAAAACCTGTAGGAGGAGTTCGATCAAATACGACGTGTACAAATGGCACAAAATGGCATGTTTGATTCAAAATGGCTGACTTCCTGATGGGTTTGGACCATGGCTCCAAGAGACTTTTTTTGTATATCTTTAGGCACTACATACGTGTGTTGAAGGACATTGTGCTCAGATAAAGTATGGCTTGGGGCTGGTGTTTTTAAGGGTTTTAGGGTTCAAAAAGGGTGCTGTGGAGTTATTAGGCCACGCCCACCAGATATTAGGCTACATAACTCTCCAGGGATGGACTATTATCCATCATTTCAAATCTGGCTAGGATTGGATAATTTTTGTGGATATTAGAGCCAAACGTATGGCCATGGCGTGATGACTCACTTCTCCACTCCGCCACAGCCTTTTATGAAAACCCTCACTACTGGACAAAGAGTTCCCCAAACTGATGTCCAGCTGCTGTGCTGCAGCTTCCTCACCCGGACACCCAGACCTGGTAATGTCTCCACCAAAAGCACGTCCCCTTATTATAAACTTTTACTAACAGCAGACAGATGAACAGCCACTCAGCTTGGTAGTTGGTGTGGTGGAGGGGCAAAGCTTAGACCTTCACAGCACAAACTGGGTGAGGAGCTGGAGTGTTTACTGATCCTTCCGTCGCTGCTGGACTGGATCTACCCCAGTAGCAGCGGTCCCAACATTTAACGTGGTCAGCTCATAGACCACTGGGAGCTCCCGGAGGGTCAGGAAGAGGCCAGTGGAGCAGTCCCCGCCAGGATACTTCCACATTTCAGGTTCACGGACGTGAAAATTGCATATTTTAAACCACGGTCAGTTCACTTTGGACACGCTTCAAGGTGCGAATGTGCAAGCGACCAGCTGGAGGTGTGTCACGCTTTTTGGTCGTGTCTATCACGTCAGTGTGTACATTTTTACCCTAAATCAATATTTTGCACAGATTATACTTTTTAAAGTAGACTTTAAGTTTTTCCTTTTTACACCTAAATCTATATAAAGCTGAACTGCAATTGTTAGGTAAATGGACTGAACTTATTTAGCGCTTTTATAGTCGTACTGACCACTCAAAGCGCTTTACATTGAAGCCACATTCACCCATTCACACACCCCAACATGGCTCAGTAGGTTTTTTGGGGTTAAGTGCCTTGCCCAGGGGCACATCAATATGTGACTGGAGGAAGCAGGAATCGAACCTACAACCCTCCGATTGCAAGCCAACTCTACTCTACCACTGAGCCACAGTCGCCCTAAATTCTGAATTCCTCATTATTGTAACTCTACAGGCTCTTCTTCCAGCCCTGTTCCAAGGAATCTAGATAAGTTGTTTTTGTGTGGTCTCTTTATATCCAGTTGGGGGCACTGCACACCCTGCCCACATCCAGGTTGCAGAACCTTCCATGCACCGTCAGCCATTTTTGTAGTTTGGTAGAGACACAGCAATCTAACAAAGCAGAAACTTTCCCTGCATCCGAAACCACTGAATGTTAGCCTCTAAGCACTAACACTAGCAATTAATCCTTAACCTTTCATGGGGTCAACAGTGAGAACACTATGGCTAGTAGTCTAGGGAGCCGTTCGCGAATGTGCCCATTTCGAACAGCCTTTCTACCCGACGTCATTACACGACGTAAACGCACATGAATGATGCATATCAAAAGAAACCTTCGGAAGAGGTTGTTGTACTCTTTTTTTTTTTACAGTCTATGACTCACATGCGCACATCTTTTCCTTTTAAAAAACAAACAAAAAAAAGCGTATTTTCCCTTTCGGCCATTTTCATTATTTTACGTGAGGTGGGCCAGGCGACTTGTATTGATGGCGTCTTGTGGAGCAAGGGATTGTGGGATGGCACATAGCTCCTAATCGCCAGTTAGTTAGCATCAGAGGTCCCTATGCTAAAGTGGCTATGATAGTTAGCATACAGGCCACTTTCCCTAACTCCTTCCTAACTGGAAGCCCAATTCGGATGCGTCTTATCTTGGCGGACGCTGACGCACATCCGGTTTGGCGTAAGACCTCTTACCAATTTAGTGGTTTCGGCTGCAGCCTTACTATTCATAAGTGTGATGTAACCCCAAGCAACTTTAGTCCCTCTAGTGGTATATTTTGTTACTGCAGCAGATTAAATTTACAGTCTTTTAAAGACAGTTTCTCATTGGATGTTTGTGATCACATGAAGAGGTCATAGGTCAGGTCGGCAATTTTCTTTGTAGAAAGGAATCTGTGAAATCTGTTTGCATCCAACCTGTTGGGACTTGAAGAAGCTAGGTTTGTGAGTTAATATTTTATATCTTATGTTAATGGATTAGGATTGATGTATATTTTGGTCCTAGTTCTAAATTTGAGTAAGTTTAACCGATGATTGATCTAGCGTTGTGTTACCATGTGTTCCTTAGTTAATAATGATACAGTAAATAGATGTACTGTGAAAGTTCTTGAATAGCAACAGGATGTTAAATGTACAGCTTTTTGTTTTATTTACAGTTTCACAAATTGTTCTGGAAACACTGTAAGAAACTTAGCAATGAAGATAAAGACAGACAAGTAAACAGCGTTCAACTTTACTTCCACGTCTCAGTTATCATTCAACTCCTACAGTATTCAGGACACCTGTTTAGCTATCTGTCACTACGTGTTCAGCTACATGCATAGGGGAAAGAATAATAGGATCTCAGAAGACTGTGGAGTCTTGTACCACACTCCATCTTGCTAATAGCTGTTTTACCTAGCAGCAAGCATGGTAACCTACAAACTTGGAGTAGTTTGATCTAGTCCTGTGCGGCAGCAAAGGCTCATGGGATTTTTTGTAATTTCTTCAATATCACTATTTATGATCTTATAAAGTACATGCCTCTTCTAATTCCTTATAATTAATCTTAAACCTAATTTGTGATATTTTAATTATAATGTTATCGCTATGGCGTGAGGACTATATGCAGCCCAATAAATACTCATAGGGCCCATAACACAAGTGAAAGAATAATCATTTTGCAAGTTTAGCTGTATGTTTGTAAAATGTTAACTTTACGTAAGACCCAGAGAAACCCTTGGCAATGTTGCAGGAACATATGCTGACCTCATTACTGGCAAAACCTCAAAACAAAACAATTTTCAGTTAGCTCATTATTATAGTTAACGCTACCAAAATGAGATTAAAATGTCTTGAGTTTTATTCAGTTTATGTATATAGCGCCGATTCACAACAGATGTTCTACACAAGACCCCAAGGTGCTACCGTTAACGTCATGCTAATGTGTTAGGATTAGGAATTGTACATGACTAAAAACTGAAAAATAATACAATATCGTTTCTGTGATGGTACTAATAAAAGACGTATGACATCGGGGAGCAATAATAACGAACACATAGCCCTAACATAAGTTGAACATCCAATGCTAACAGTTGGCCATTCTTTGACAATACAATGGCCAAGAGGCAATAAATTACGGTCACATTACATATTGCAATATTCCTCAAGTATGTAATGTTTTCTTCTTTTTTTGTTTTTCTTCCAAAATGAATAGACCGGATGTATGGTCAATGTTGCAAGTAAAAACTATGATTTAAAGTAAAAGTTTTAAGTCAAACACTGCTGGACAATGCACATCTTCGCCTAAATGAGCAAGAAATCTAATTTGTACATCCAGCTTTGCCCCAAATTCCAATCAGCTATTATCCCTGTACTCACCCTTTACATTTCACTTAATCTCTTTTAATAATAAAGCACCTTGATAAAAAATATATAACATTAGACCTCATTTCTACTGATTTGTTGGTCAGTCAAAATTAATATTTATTGGACTCATTAAACTACATTTCTGTATAGTAGATTATGAGTTTACAAAACATCTCTTTATTGAAAGCAGCTTATACTCCCAAAAAGTCAGGGACAAATCTAATAAAACTGATAACATTTGAAAAAAGGATTAAATTAATCCACAATTCACACACTTTTGATTGTCATTAAACTGTTAAGACACTCCATTGACACTCTGTTTTAGGATATTTAGTCAATTGTTAGCTGGCAGTCTTGAGAATCTTTACTGCCGCTTTCATAGTCTTTATTCACATCAAGATCACCATACAGTCCCTCTAGTACAGCCAAAATTCTTTTCTGGACTGAATCCACCTGCTCAGCTGGACAGTATTCATCTAAACTGGACCTGTTGAGACAAACAGATGATTACATTCACTCCTTTTTCTCTCCAGTTAGATCTCTCAGATGACTGTTTTATCTTTACCTGGACATAGTCACCAGAGTGGGTGTGGGCAAAGCCTTCAGGACAAGTTGCACAGCAGTAATCAGTCTATCAATCTCCTCCTCAGAGCTGATGTGGTGCGGCAGCTCAACTGAGTCACAGGTGAGACCTGCCTGGTGAACCTAAGTTATGCGGTAATGGTTAAAAGTAAGAAAATATTCAGTGAAACAAGATTTACAGAAGAGTAGGAATTCAGCAGGTAGCAAAATGTGCCCTGCACATTGCATATGCATTTAAATATGTATCAGCTAATGTTAGTATGTTTTAATAAAGCTAGACTGATATTAAGAACTGATTTTGTCGAGTTTTGTGTTCTTGGGAGGGGGGATGAGCATTAGCCATAAATGCTCCTGTGATCAGCAGAAGAATAAAATACTAAACAAGCAAAAACATTACATTTCAGTTGAAGCTTGTATATGGAATATTTTCATTAAAAGCTACATTTAAAAAAATACATCCACAGGGCTTTTAGAGGGGTGCAGAATGAAAATACAGCATTTCCTTAAGAAATTGTATTTGAATTAAAATATTATAAAATGTCCATCTAAAATGGGCACAACAATGATGTTATGTTTACATCTACAAGCCAGTAGGTCAAGGAGCTGCTTCACAGCCCTAGAGATCTGTCTGTGAGGTTACAGCATGTCAAGGAGAAGCGATAGCGCTGTAGCTTCTAACAATAAACCTACTATAAAGGTAGGCAAAATCTTTAAAGCTGTTTGCAATTTTGAGGACTGGCCAGTCCCTCACTGCTGACATGTCACATGGGTTCTTACAGATCCTGCGGGGGTCATAGTGAGGCCAAGAAAAGATGCTGTTGACCAATGAAACTCCTATTTCTCTGCATTTATGTATAATTTGCTCTGGAGTATGACAAACTGTACGTGGTCCAGATGGGATGTGAGATCCTTGAAGAAGATAAGAGTGTTATCAAGTGTGCAAACATGACACTTACCATTTCATAGTCAGGAGAAGGATTCCTGGACTTCAAACTGGAAACCAGTTGGGCTAATGATGACATGCTGTAAAATTAAAAGAGAAGTGACACACAGGCTAATGACTGATGAGTGAGTGCTCTTTGATAGTGGAGCAAGGCAGCACGTCTTCCACAACACTGGAACGTTCTCCTGGGTTAAGAGAAGGGTGAAGAAATGCTGCAGAATCCCAAGATTCCAATACTCTACATGCAAAATCTCATAACTTAGGATTCCTTTAAACGAATGTGATGCCCCAAGTTGTTAAAAAATAAAATCTCAAACTGCATTAATAATTCAATTAATGTTATTGATCATAATTATTAATGGTTATGTTAGACAAACGTTATTGCACTTCCTGTGCACAACACGGTCATTTGAGGAAAAAAAGACAAGAATCACTGATTCAACAACAGACAAACACAAGGCCCATATCAGTCAAGAGTCAGACAGAAAGAAATACGTAAGTCAGGGTAGTCAGATGAAAAGAGTAGATGTAACATAGATGAAGAGAAAATTTAGAAGAGCTGAAGCCTCAGATGTCTGAAAATCTTGATCAGTGTTCTAATACGATTGAGCCATTACCCACCTAGATATGTGTGTCACACTTGTGGAGGATGTGTGTGTTTGAACATTCCTACTTCTCAAAGTGAGATCTATGGAATAATATTTTAGTCAAAGGTCCTGAGCATCTGCACGTATTCAACAAGCCATAATCGCTTATGCATGTACAAAAACATACGTGCCTAGACTTAATTTCACAAGCATTCAACAACGTCAAGGTGTGGTTTTCAGTTCCACTCTGCATGTAGCTTTCATACAAGCCTAAGTGGAAACCTTAGGAGAGGCCATGCTCCTAAAAGGAAACTCTGCTTGCGCAAATACTAATCACTAAATACTAATATTACTGTTTGGAGACAGAGCCTACGGTAGGCACTGACCCTATGTAAATAGGTATTTTAACATCAGTAACCTGCAAGATTTTTTCACAAGAGTTCACCAAACAGGACATCATTTTTGGCATACTACGAAAAGAAAAAAAAAATCATAATGAGAGTATAATTTATTCTGGGAAAGGGTTTTTCATTAATGAATGTAAATTGACAACAAAGCTATGAATGGGTTTTTATGTGAAACGGTCCAGTTACACAGACAAGGCCAGTGTTAGGATAGTTCACTTTTTATATGAACTAGTTTGATCTTCTGTTCACATATTCATTATGACATGAACTAGTTCAGTTCATAATTCATATTATTTGAACTAAGTTCACAGTTTCAAAAATAAACTAGTACATAATAATTTTTCCCCAAAAAAATTTTTGTGGGGAGTTAGAATCCTGGCATTTTCCAACTGTTGTCTGTACCCGGCTGCAGCTTTTACCCCACAAAAAAAAATATTTGTATTGTTTTTTTTGAGGAATTATCAAACAGTAGATATGAACCATGGTGGGGTAGGAAACTAAGGCTGTGCCTCAAAGTGAAATATTCAAAGTGCAAAACGTTTAAACAATTAACTCTAGTCAGTTTGGAACTTTTTTGTGAATGCATTTCTGACTATTAACAAATGCCAGAATGAGTGCGTTCACTGTACCGGTCATAAGACCAAAAGTGAGTGAGTTCAGTTCACATTCACAAAAAATATGGAAAATGGAAATTTATTCACTGAACTTGTTCAAGAACAACAATGGACAAGACTGTTTTCAAACTCAGTCATTCTATACTATTTTCACATTGTCACCTCTTACAAACAGAAAGGCACAAAACGTGGTGTGTTAAGGTGTCAGAAAGTTAGATCTTATACTAAATTTTTCTGTAAAGCACTTACGTTTTCTAGAGTATAATTTGTGTTGTAAAACCTTGACATGCCTATCGGGTTGAAGATGAAAAATATGCAGGCAAAAAAAGCTAAGATGCTAAACTTTTATAACAAATTCTACCACATGGATAAATATGCAGTTTAACTACAAGCATTTCTAGTCTCATACAAGGAGAGGAACCTTACCCTGGGTTAGCTGCCCATTGTGCAACTGTCTGTTCTTTGTCATCCTCCAGCAGATCAGCAAATGCTGCTTCTAGGTCTTCTAACTGATGTATACGACGAGCTACACATTCCTCCAACTCTGCCTTCAGAAATATATTTACACGTAAGTCATGTTAATCAGTTCGGAGGGAAAAAAATGTAAAACTTTTTTTCCATCAGAGGAATCACCATGGCATTATTAAATTACAAGATTACATCTATTACTTCTCCTCCTACAGTTAGAAAATTTAAGATAATTTGCCAGATAACAAGTTTAACACGTTTTCTCATAGTTTATATTTTCTATAGTTGAAAGAAGTTCTGACCTTATCAGCTCCCACGCTAGGTTCTCTGAAGCTGTAGAGCTGCTTAAGGATAGAATACTCTTCCTGGAGAAGCAGTACAGATATTAGGTTAATATAACACATTTTTCAAGATCAGTGTTATGTGTCACAAATAAATTAATCACATAGGTATACATAGGTAAATTTCTTCTTTTAACACATTTTTTTGTTCTGTTTTGTTATGTTAGGGTGGGGAAACAAAATAAACAAGTCAACTGTTTAAAAAAAAACAAGGTTTGAGTGTACAAATTTGAATTTATAGAGGCCTGTGAATATTCTCATTCATCCAGGTCATGGTTATCTCAAGGAAATTTCAATCGAACGCAACTGGACTTGGTAATTTGTCTTGGAAGACGTTTCACCTCTTATCCAAGAGGCTTCATCAGTTCATGCTCGCCGCTGACCAGGCTGGGACTGGTCCAACTAACTGGTGTGGAGACTCAGCTATTTAACCTCTTGGAAGGCTCTTACAAGACAGATTATGCCATTGGATCCTTTGTGCTCCACGTCTTAACGACGGTCGTTGGCGTGTCGCCTTTTGGTGAAGGTTAGGTTTCGGCTTCATTAGTGCCCTATTGTGTTATAACGACAGTTGTTGAAGTCACAGTTGTTTTTCTTATTAAATTGTTGAGTCTCCTCAACAATTTAATGGTTTGAGAGATGGTTTCTCTACTTTTACATAGATGGCTTCTTTTACTCCTCTTTCAAACCATCTGTTATCTCTGTCTAATATCTGGACATTGCTGTCCTCAAAGGAGTGGGCTTTATCCTTGAGATGTAAATGAACAGCAGAGTCAATGCCTGAGGAGTTAGCTCTCCTGTGTTGGGCCATGCGTTTGTACAGTGGTTGTTTGGTTTCACCAATGTAGAGGTCCTTGCATTCTTCGTTGCATTGGATTGCATACACCAGGTTGCTTTTGTGTGCATGTGGTGTTCTGTCCTTGGGATGTACTAGTCTCTGTCCGAGTGTGTTGCTGGGTTTGAAATACACAGTGATACTGGTTGTTAAAAATCCTCCTGAGTTTTCAGAAATCCCAGACACATATGGAATGACTACATTGTTTCGTTTGTTTTCTTTTTCAACAACTTTGTTGGCTTTCCTTCTGCAACTAGCTGCAGTTTTCACCAAAGTCCAGCTGGGGTAACCACATGTGAGGGTGTCTCTCACGTGCTTGCGTTCTTCCCCTTGGGCCTGTGAGCTGGTGGGTATGTTATCAGCTCTGTGTTGCAGGGTCCTGATAACACTAAGCTTGTGTTCCAGTGGGTGGTGTGAGTCAAAAAGTAGGTATTGGTCTGTGTGTGGGGGTTTTCTAAAAGCCTTCCAAGAGGGCAAGCAGGAACTGATGAAGCCTCTTGGATAAGAAGTGAAACGTCTTCCAAGACAAATTACCAAGTCCAGTTGCGTTCGCTTGAAATTTCCTTGAGAATTTATAGAGAATTTTCTCTGAACCCATTATTTTTTACATAATTTTCAGGAAGAGAAACGGTCAGAAGAAGACAGATATTCACACAGGCTCAAATAGATACGTACACCCTCACTAATATTATAACTATATACTAAAAATTAGGGTGAGGCCAGAGAAAACGTCCGACATATGAGTCTTGGATCTCGCTGTAGTAGCTGAATGGCCAAAGACACGTGGAGTTATTCAAAAAGCCTTTTGAATTACAAGTCTTTTGTGAGATGCCATCTCATTTGACAGTAAGAAACCAACTTCTTTTTTTGAATGGAAATATGGAAGTGTCAATCTGTCGGGGTTATGAATAATAATACAAATAAGCAGACAATTTCACCAAAAAAGTGACATTGACATTACTTTCAGGAAACATTTAGAAGACAAATTTGTCGAAAGAACAACATTCAAGGATAGATGAAGTACCTGTGTATATATTTCTTTAAATGGGTTTTTACAGGAGAAGAAATCCAAATCAATATCCAGGATGTATGGATGTTTTTCACCAAGAAATTTAGTTAATCTCTCAACAACATAACTAGTTGATCCTTCATCTCCATCCCCGTCTCCAAAGTCTGTGCCATTGCGGTTTAGCTCTTCTGGCCAGTTGCCGCCCTCTGCTGGCAGCACTGTACCAGTTTGTAGAGGGGAGGGTTCCGCAACCTTACTTGGATCAGTTCGAGCCTTTTTTGCTAAACATGTCACCGAGTCTCTCTCCATGTCATGCCCTGAAATTCAGAGTCAGAAAATCAATTGTTAGATAGAATAAATACATCTAATTGAAAAACTAAAAGTTCTTGTTAGATAAAAAGAACAAACCAAAGTTTATCAGTTTATTTTTTATCATTTACATTGTTTAACAGAAAGTTATTGCTTATACAAAGAAACAAAGTTCATAAAAAATATTACCAATTTTATATCTATATCTATATAATTCAACAGAAAAATATAAGATAAAATAAATGTTTAGGTAAAATTTTAAAAATATGGCTCCAAAAACCCATTGACAAAATGCTCTTGAGTTGAAATATTAAGCGTGAAGAACCTGATACTCTCTTGAAGAATCAGTTAGTATGTGGTGTGTTCCATACTGCACACCACACATTATAAGATCAGCAGAAAGAGATCTTGTGTGATCGGCTTTTTGTTGTCTTAAAGTGTGTCGTCTCTAAATCTGTGAAGGTGTGAAGAATCTTGTAGTGCGTGCCAGTCTTTACCGTTTCGGCCACATTTGAGTAAAATAATCGATGTCTAGGTTCATTAAATTTAATTATAGAGTTTAAAGTTATTTAAAGTTTATTTAGAAAATGAACCACAGCCTGTCTAGGTTTTTCAATTCCATTGGAACAAATTGAGAAAGTGCTAGAGTTTAGTAGATATTTTCTGATTTTCATTTTGAAATGTAACTCTCTTTCTATCCTTGGTAAATGAAGCATTACTCCTTGACTGCATTGCATTTTCAATTCAATTCAATTAACTTTATTTATATAGCGCCAATTTACAACAAATGTCATCTCTACAACAAAAGTAATTTTAATACAATTATACAAACATTCCAAACAGTTGAAAGTTTTCTATGTAAGGAATCCCAGCAGATTGCGATGAGTCATCAACATGAGGTTGTGCCCGGATCATGCAGACTCCAACCACAGCAATTCCTCAGCAATCCCTCATCCTGAGCAAGCATGTAGCGACAGTGGAGAGGAAAAACTCCCCTTTAACAGGAAGAAAGCTCCAGCAGAACCAGGCTCAGTACAAGCGGTCATCTGCCACGACCATGTGGGGGTCTAACAAGACAGAGAAGAGACAGCATGGAGGATGCTCTGTGACTTTGAGCATCATCTGGACCGATATTCCCCATTCAGCTGGGGACTTTATAGTTGAGCAGGGTAATAGACCGTGTGGAGCTTCTATGGGGAGAAAAATACTGAGAGAAAACTGGGTTAAAAATCGTAATAAAAGCAGGAAAAATATGTATCTGGAGAGTGGTAGCAGAGAAAAGTAGAGGAGAGAAGAAAAGTGGTCAGTCTGCCCTCCAACAGCATAACTAAAAAATAGCTCAGGATAATCTAAGCCACACTAACTATAAGCTTTATCAGAAAGGAAGGTTTTAACCCTAGTCTTGAAAATAGGGTATCTGCCTCTCCGACTCAAACTGGGAGCTGGTTCCACAGGAGAGGAGCCTGATAACTAAAAGATCTGCCTCCCATTCTACTTTTAGAAATTCTAGGAACTACCAGTAAACCTGCATTCTGAGAAAGAAGTGCTCTGATGTACGATGCAGCTTGATTATTAAGGGCTTTATAAGTAAGGAGGAGGATTTTAAACTCTATTCTGGATTTCACAGGAACCCAGTGGAGAGAAGCCAAAACAGGATAAATGTGATCTCTTTGTAAAATTCATCAGAACTCTTGCTGCAGCGAAGAGAAGACGGATTTTAAATTGCGGGAGATGCGCTTACCGGTAGCTTTGGTAGCGATTAGATGTGTTTCTCAGACCAGTGTCAGGATTATTAGCACTGGATGACAGAAGACTACGTTCTAAAGGGCATCTTTTTTTTTTAAACATGTATTTATTGGTTTTTTGTGTTAATACAACAACATCCAACAATTAAAACATCCCAAATATATGGCAGTATTGAAAATAATAATTAAAATATTAATAATACTGAAAATGACAAAAATACAAGAATAATTAAATAAGTTTAAATAGCAACAAATATATAATAAATAAATTAATAAAATTAAATTAAATAAATAAATAAACTGCACTAATTAGTCAACCAATTACTGTGCAATTAATACTTGGTTACAACTTTCATTCTCAGCAACAAATTAGATATTTTCATTATCTTATTCTCCCACTGATTCTTATTCTCCTCCATATCTGCATTCCTCAACAGTTCCAGAAATAACTTCCAAATGTTGTAAAATTCAGAAGCCCTCTTTTTAACAATATAGGTCAGTTTCTCAAGAGCCAAACTCGATGTCACGTTATTTAACCAGTGCTTAAAAGAGGGGTAACCAACATTCTTCCAACACAATGCAATTCACCGTTTGGCCTGTAGTAAACAGAGGTCAACCATTTTTCTTTCCTTACAAGATAAAGTACAGTCATCTGGATAAATGCCTAAAATACATAACTTAGGGCAAAAAGGTACAGGGGAAGTTGTGATCTGAGAGATATACCTTATCACTGAGCTCCAAAAATTTTTAATCTCTTCACATTTCCATAAACAGTGAAATAATGTTCCCTGGTGACTGTTACACTTATAAAATAGATCAAGTATATTAGGATCAAATTTATTTAATTGTCCAGTGGAGATGTATGTTCGCATTATCCAATTAAATTGTATCATTCTCAATCTAGTGTTGATGGTTTGAGTGTGTCTTTAAACATATTTTACTCCATTCACTGAGTGAAATATCTTCTTCTCGTATCCACTCATGTCTTTTACTATCAGAATTTTCCTTATGGTTCTCAACAAACATGTTATAAAACCGGGACATCAGTCTTTTACCAAAACAGTTTTTTGTAACATGTGTTTCTAAGATGGTGAATGGAGGTTGTTGCACTGAATTGTTTAAGTGTGCCAGACTAGAACTTCTAAGTTGTAAATACTTTAAAAAGTGCTCCTGTGGTATATCAAAATATGCCTTTAACTCATTGAATGACAGAGTATAATCCTCCTACACATCCTTTATTTTTCCTATGCCCTTATTCAACCATGCTTTAAAACCCATATTGTTCTTTGCCGAAGTGATCATTACCCTAGATTGGGGAGAAACAGGACAACCCTGGGAAGTCATCCAACATTTTTTGTACTACATGCCAAACAACAATAGTGTTTTTTACAAAAGGATTAGTAGCACTTTTCTTTAATGTTTTAAAATATGCTGAGTATAGATAGCTATTCAACGACAAACCTTTTGAGGACAGTTTTTCAATTTCTAACCAGGGCATGAAAACATCTTTCGAAAACCAGAACATTGTGGACCTCAACTGAGCACCCCAATAATACCATTCTAGATTTGGCAACTGTAGCCCTCCTCCTCCGGGAGAGCTTGGACAGCTGCACTGGGGTTTGGTGAGCTACGGATACAGTCTAGGTACAGCAGAGGGATCCATAAACAGCAGCGAGCCTCTGATAAACACCGGCTCTTTGCCGCCTGGAGAACGTGACCTGCTCGCCCAATTTGTGCCGTGAAGGTCCAAGATTCGCCTGCCGAAACACCAACCACATTTCTGAGCAGCTGTCCATCTGTCTGCGGTTCGTAAAAGTTTATAATATTTGAGCAGTGTGGGACGTGGTGCGGGACCTGCTACCAGGAAACCAGGTGAGGAGGCTGTTTCAAGTCTCATTTCTAGGCCGACAGGTGCTTTTACAGCAACAACGGCTCTTTTAAGAGCCACCCACAAACCTCTTAAGAGCATTCCTGTCTAAATGGTTTATTTTATATTTTCTGTCTCTGTATTGAAAACTGCTTGTCGTGTAGCTCGGGATAATTAGCCACGGTATTTATCAGTATTTCCTCCATGTCCTGCTGAGGCTGTGACAATCACTGAAACTCTGTCCCCTGATTGGTTGTCGCGGCGCGATTTGACGCTGGAGTTCAGATTTTTCCAACTCGAGCGATAGACGCCATGAGCGCGAATGCACAAAATGCACCAGATAAAATGCAGCGCGAATTTTCCATTGCATCTGTAGCGTGAATTGTTCGCGCAAATCAGGCAGAAAAGCTTTTTCGCGATGCAAATCTGCTTCTGAAGTGTCGCGGGACACCAAGTCGCGCTTCATCGTGCTCCTCCATTGATTTTACATGTAAACCTGAAGCTCTAGTCGCTCCTATCGCGTTTGGTCTGGACACACAGTAAGAGAGATGGTATCGATTCTGCAACATGTGATAAAAACACAATAGTATCATCAGCGTACAGTGCTGTATTGTGTACCATGTCCCCAATCTTAATACCATGAATTGAGGGGTGTGATCTAATCGCTATTGCTAATGGTTCCATGGCTATTACAAAAAGTAGAGGTGAAATAGATGACCCTTGCCTTGTGCCTCGAAATAATTCAAAAGGCTGAGAGATTAGGTTATTAGTAGATACCACTGCAGAAGAATCAACAAGAAAAATTTTGACCCATCTATAAAAGTAATCACCAAATCCAAAACGCTTAAGCACCTCGAATAGATAGGGCCATTCGACACGGTCAAACGCCTTTTCCGCGTCGAGTGATAGTATTGCGGAATCAGTGGCATCTTCACACTTGTGAATTATATTAAGAACTCTCCTCACATTGCTGAACCCCTGACGATTTTGCACAAAACCATTTTGGTCTCCATGTATAATGGCTGGTAGAACCTTCTCTAGTCTCATAGCTAGAACCTTAGCTATAATCTTTGCATCAGAATTTAAAAGTGATATGGGTCTGTAAGAACCGCTTTTGGTTGAAGCTTTGCCTGGTTTTAGAATAAGAGTGATCAGAGCACTACGTAATGAAGCGGGGAGACAACCTGTTTTAAAGGATTCCAAATAAACATCTAATAATGGGGCTATTAATTTCGCTTTAAATAATTTATAAATATCTATCGGTAGCCCGTCTGGACCTGAAGCCTTACCTCCTCTCATGTTTGTAATGGCGTTGGAGATGTCATTCAAATTTAATTCCCTCTCCAATTCAGTTTTTGTACTCTCAGAAATACAGGGAATTACCAATCCATCCAGGAAACTATTTTGATTTTCCTGGTCTAGTGGGCTATCAAAACTATAAAGGGTTTTATAATATGAGACCAAGGTGTTATTAATTTCTGTGGGATCTGCAGTTACTTCTCCTTGTTCGTTCCTAATTACATTAATGGCTCTGTCAGATTCAAGTTTCTTTATCTGCCAAGCTAGCAATTTACCCGGCTTTTCACCCTGATCATAGAAAGTTTGTTTCAGTCTTATTAGACCATCTTCAGCCTTAAGCATGGAAAGCTCATCGTATTTTGCTTTCAGGGTCAGTAATTTCTGTTTTTTTTTTGTGTCAAATAATCTATAATAACCTCTCTCTCTCTAATTCTCTAATTTTGGAGTCTAATTCGTTCATTGTCTGTTTGAATTTATTAAATTTAGAGCTGGTGAAGCTTATCATTTGTCCTCTAATATATGCTTTAAAAGCTTCCCACCTAATGACTGCAGTTGTTTGATTCGTATTTATTGAGAAGTAAAGATCAATTTGTTCTCCTACAAATTTTATAAAGTCAGAATCTTGTAGCAATTTAGGGTGTAAGCTCCAATTAATAGAGTGTCTATTTAATTGTTCAACATTGTAAAATAGTGATATTGGGGCATGATCTTATAAAACTATACTATCATATATACACTTAGTTATACTGGGTAACAAAGATTAGGAAACTAAAAAATAATCTATTCGGGAGTGGGTGTTAAATACTGCTGAGTAGCATGAGAATTCCCTTTTGTTGGGGTTTTGAGTCCTCCACGGATCACAGAGATTCAGATCTTTCATATATTGTTGAATTTTCTTACTTGTTTGAGAATGAGATGTATCCATCCCTGACGAGCGATCAAGCTTTGGATCTATAGCACAATTTAAGTCCCCTGCCAATATTATCTTACCAGGGAGGGTGGCCATCAACAGAAATAAATTCTGAAAAAATGATTGGTTATCATCATTGGGGCCATATACATTAACCAGATTAATATTTTCTCTCAAGAGAGTTCCTTGAACCACCAAAAATCTACCAGCTTTATCATAAATATTGTGAATTACTCGGAAAGGCACCGAACTATGAATAAACACCATAACCCCTCTTGAATGGGAAGGGAAACACGATGCCAACACTTTGCCCGGCCATCTCCTACGTACTTTCACCAGGTCCTCTTTGAGTAAGTGAGTCTCCTGGATAAACACTATTGCTGACTTAAGTTGCTTAAGCCTGGTAATAACCTGTTTTAGTTTAGTCAACTTCACCATTCCTCTAACATTCCAAGACGTAAATTTAAAAATCTTATTTGAAGTCATCTAATCTTAATAATACAGCAGATTGTGCAGCATAGAATCATCTTTTACTTGTTGGGAAACCCGTTGAGTATCTCTATGTATTGTATTGGGAGTGCACCAGTAAAATGCTACAAGTTGCGAAAAGTACAGAAAAACCAACACAAATCCCAAAACCTGCCATTTTCAAACTTCACCACCCTCCCCCTGACCTTGGGGTGCAGGTAAACAAGTGTAAACAAGGGAGCAGGTAGACCAAACCCGGCAGTCTTTATAACAAAACAGAACTAACTGGCCAACTGTGTCCCCTGCTAAAGTATATAATCTACACAAACAATTATATATGAAATGTTCATCATAATCTTTCTTGCAGCTTAACTCTTAACCAGGAAAGCCGATATTATAGTGAATAACCACTTCTCCAATAAACAAACAAAAGTCCACTTATATAGGGAGGGTGGCAGTTTCTATTTAAAGAGTAAATGAAACACGTATTACATCTGAGAAGATAAAAGGAATGGTAAAATGAAAAAAAAAACAAAAGCAGAAAAGTCTCCGCAAAAATAGGAAAGCATTGCCATTTCACATGTGTGTTACTGGCCCATAACGCCAGCAATATCAAACTATAACTGTTATAGGTGGATAATAAAGCATTAAGCGGTTCACTTTACTTAACCTGTGAGTCCTCTGTGTTATGTAAACCCAGGATGAATTTTTCAGCATCTGCCGGGGTTTCAAACTCACGTGTTTGTCCATCAGACAACACTCGTAGCTTAGCTGGGTAAATCAATCCGTAACTTATGCTAATCGATCTCAGCTGTTGTTTTACCCGATCAAAACCCCTTCTTCGTCGGTGGAGCTCCGTCGAAAAATCCGGGAAGAACATGATCTCTTGACCACCGCAGAAAACTTTGCCTTTGGCCCTGGCTGCTTGCATCACTCAGACTTTGTCCTGGAAGTTTAAAAACTTCACGATGAGGACTCTCGGTATTGTTGATCGATTAGGTTGAGTCCGGCCCGGCAACCTGTGCGCTCTTTTGATGAAAGGCGGACTCGGGAATGTTGCTGGTCCCAGCACTTTGGGGAGCCACTTCTCCAGGAAAGCCACCGCATCATTTCCTTCCATCTTCTCTGGCACGTCAACTAGTCGCAGGTTGGATCGACGAGAGCGGTTTTCTAGCTCGTCGAGCTTGTTCGTGAGGAGAGTCACTTGTTTAACCAGCGCCTCAGTCTGTCCTTTCTCTGAGTTCATTGTGTCTTCTACGCTGCTAATGCGCACTTCTGCTTCATCCATGCGCGCTGAGAAGTCCTGCACATCTCTCTTAACATCTTGAATCACTTTCAGGACCACAGCAATCTTTGTGGAAAAGTCATTTCTGATCCCGTTGAGTATCTGAATAACATCCATGTTGTGGGCCATTCCAGTTGCCACGTCTGCGTGAAGCACGAGGCTAGCATCACCTGTTGAGTTAGCTAGGCTGCTAGCATCTGAGATGTTGTCTTCTTCACTCGGAGAACAGTGTGCTTTAGAATTGTTTTGTGCTTTCTTCGCCGGCATATTGTCGCGAGTATTCATTAAAAAGTCGTCACAAACAATAATTGTCACTGTTCATGCAGTTAAAGGAAAATTTACAGGATTTTAGTAGAATATCGCCAGGAGCTCAAAAAAAGACGCATGCCTAGTTCAGCGCCATAACCACTCCTCCCTCTAAAGGGCATCTTAGATGAATGACAAAAATCAGGAGTTTCTAGGGCGTGTGAGTCCTAAGGCCCAGACTCAACAAAAATACTGAAGAGAGGAAAGGTGGAGCGTAATAGTAATGCACTATGTCTGTACAACATGACACGCGCAAAGGCAGCGAGTTAGAAAATGCTGTGAGCTGCATCAAACATGTTTACTAGACACCCTTGTAGCCTAGTGTTTTTCCAAACAAAATTTCGCAAAGACCAATAATTGTACATCGTTGCATATAAAAAAAACTGTTCATATTGATATTTTTTTGCACTACCCGTGATCTTTCCAAAACTCTAAAGCGTGTTCCATCAAATCTAGCGCATACACTGACCTGATCAAAACTAAATTCTGACTGAAAGAACGGTAAAGCAAATACTATAAAATAAATAAATAAATAAATAAATTACAGTATTTGAAAGATCTTAATTCGTTCCCCTATTAAAAAGAATGGAGGGGAAGAAAAGCTATTTCAGTTTAGCACGTGGGGCTTATTTTAATTTCGGAATTAAAAAAATTATATAGAGATTACTAACCACACACTAACCTCAGAGTTCACCTGGACAACAGACTGTACTGGAGAATCAACAGTGCGACAGAGCAGACTGTACTTTTTGAGGAAGCTGAGGTCTTTCAAGTCTGTGGTGGAGAGTGTCTTCTCTTCATCCATCATATGTTGGGGTAGCAGCATCAGAGCCAGGGACTTGAAACGGCTAGGAAATTCTGTTTCCCATCAAGCGATCCAACTCTGGGGTCTTTTGAGGTTCAAGTTTTTTTATTTAGTTTAATCAAGAGTCAATTTTATTCCTTTACTACTACATTGTCATGGTTTTGGCAGTCTATCATTTATATACAACTGCTTTAGTTCCGGTTTAGGTAGACTTGATATCATCATGGTTTTGTCCTTATATAATGATACATTTTCTGGGATAAATGTTAACAAATATTTTGTGCTTGTTGATTGTTGAAAGACTGATCATTTGATAACTTTTTTGCAGGGGTTCCACTCTTACATTTTTATTTAATCATAAAACTGGCTAATCAAGAACCATGTGGTGAAACCATACACAAAAAGGCCCTCTGTTGCCCTCCTTGAAGATGATATACAAAGTAGCTTGGAATTAAAACAGTTTAAAAGGACATCTTTTAATTGTCTGACAGTAAAATAAGATTTTAAAAATCTGGGGACAAATTTAAGACCCATTTAAAGCAAGATGAGATCTCTTTTAAATATTGTGAGGAGCCTAATAGGAGCCTTTGTTCCTTTACTGACGAGGAGCAATAGATAAAAAGTAATTCTGGGGTCTGTGTGCATGTGTGTGCACCTAAACATTTGGGAGTGGTCATGTACCAGCAAAGACCTGCTGAGGACATAGACCAGATAACAGACTCAATTGATTAACAAACTGCAACAGCCACTGATGGAAACTTGAGCCTTAATTCCATTCTTGCTCCATCCGCTCTTTTGGAGGGTTTAAAAACACAAACAACATCCTGCATAGAATTTTTTTTCGATTCCATTGACACGATTTTAGAATGTGCCAGAGCTGATGAAGAAGAGAATTCTAGCTTGCAGCTTTTTTTTTTAGCAAAGCTTTTTTGAAACTGCCTATGGAGCTCTAAAACGGAATAAAAACCACTTCTTCCTGAAGCAAATCACACTACATATATATTTGTATATATATATGTATGTATGTATGTATATATATATTATGATATGCAACAGTTGTACGGAATGAGCCATTAACATATTTTGATTGTTTTAGATTTAACCTTCTTTTAATACAGGTTATTCATTTTGTTACTTATACTGCTCACTTCTTTGTGACTTCTGTGTCTGTGAAACGTTCTCTTTAAATAAGCTATATAGATAAACTTTAAATAACTTTAATTAAACTTAAACTTTAAATTAATTATTTTGACGCACCCATCCCACCCTAGGGTCAGGAATTATTTTTGACATGCCTATCCCCCACCCTAGGGGAACTTTCGTTAAATGCAATAAACTTTCAATTAATTATTTTGACACACCCCGCCCCCACCCTAGAGGGAACTTTATTTAAACATAAACTTTAAAATATATAAATAAAGTTTAAATAACTAGACCATATACATTTTAATTAAAATTTAAATAACTTTAGTAAAACCTAATAAACTATTAATTAATCATTTTGACATGCCCATCACCCACCCTAGGGGAACTTTACATAAACTTAATGAACCTTAAATAACTAACCCTAACTCTATAAATGAACTTTACATAACTTTAAACTCTATAAACTTTAAACTTTAATAAAACTTAATACATTTTCAATTAATCATTTAACGCATCCATCCCTCACCCGTGCCCCTCCCCCCAGGGTCATAAATCACTTTATGACACAATAACGCCTCTGCTGACACCCTCTGCTCTGCCAGAGGGCATAGATTCAGAACCTTCACGCTTATTTTGTACAGGAATTTTCTCCACAAATTCAAAACAACCCAGTGAAGAGGTTTGAAGTGACAACAAATTTTGTGGCTCATCCTGCCACTGATCCACTGCAGGAGCAACAGCCAATACTAACACATACTAATTTTCTTCATCCCACTGGTCAGACAGAGTATTGTTTACTGCAAACGTTCTGATGGATATCTGATGGATATCTGTGGCAGAGAAGCACAGACTTGTTCTATGAGTCTGGATGCAACTCTGTCGGATTGCAGACCTAAATGCTCAGCAGGATTAGACAACTTCAACAGATGACCCAGCTTCACACAGCCCACTTCTCTCATTTCAGATCTCGGCTTAACAGATGAGAGCAGCGTTGACGAGATAAAACCGTTTTCAAACAGGGTTTCTCAAAAACCCACAGCCCTGGTATTACTGTCCTACTTTCAAAGCTGAAGATCTGCCAAGCATTTAACACGGATCTATAGAACGGAGTGAGACCCGATAGGTCCAACGATCCTGGCCGCAACAGAAACAGATGTTTGTTGTATCCGAGGTGTCCCACTTTCATCAGACGAAGACGCGCGGATATCCATCCAGGGTAGTCAACACAGGGTAGTCCACCACCGTAGAGTAGCCTCAGAGCCTTCTGAAGCCTGAAAGTTGTGACTCTGGAGGTCACATCTATGAGTCCTTGGCCTCCCTCCTCCGCTGGCAGGTACAGGGCTGCAGCTTTCACCCAGTATTGTCCTGACCAGAAGAAATCCACCAGAGTCCTTTGTAATTGTCGTAGCAGAGATGGTGGCGGAGTTAGCACAGTCAGTTTATGCCAGAAGGGCCGAAGCAGCCAAGTTATTAACAACCAGAACTCTTCCCCTACGGGAGAACTGAGACAGCAACCATTTCCATTTAGACAGTCTGTCACACACTTTCTCCATGACACCCTCCCAATTCTTCTCCACAAAACTGTCTGTGCCTAAAAACACTACCAAGAATTTTAAACCTGCTGCGCTACGCAAAATACCGGTATTCACAGCGAGCAAACCGCTGGATGCTGTGCAAAGGAGCCGTTGCTTTGTTAAAAGCTTATGTAAGGCTTGAGGGAAAAGGTCCAGTCTCCAAAAGAGGTTAGTCTGTGTGGTTAAATAGGAAAAAAAAAAAGGAAATACAGTTGTGAGTGTATGTGAGTGTGTGGAGATCTCAACTCTGTGTAAAAAGCAGAGTCTTACCATTGAAAACTCGAGTATAAAGTATTATCTAGGAAAATATATAAATATATAAGTGTGAAGTGGTGGATAAGTGAACTATATATATATATTAACACAGAAAGGATTACACTTGTCGTGGCTGCGAGAGGAAAGCTGTGTGGGAAGCTCGTTGCTGTTGGGAGATCCTTTGCTTCTGGCTTCAGTTTGACACCCACGAGTAGTTGTACATTTCACAGCATTCATTAAACGTATCGGGTATCAGTTGAGAAGAGCGGTCTTGTTGGAAGGATTCTCTGCTGTCGGCTTGCGGTTTTGTTTCCGTCCACGTATGGTGGTCATTTTAAAGCAGTCACTAAAAGAGTCAGTTGTTGGAGCTGTTGCCAGGTAAACGGCACTGCTTTGTTGAAAAGAAGCTGGAGACGTGCCCTGAGGAGCGCTATGGTGCATTTTGAGCTGAAAAGCAAGGTTGAAACTAACAAGCTTTAAATATATGCTTTAATGATAGACAAAAAGGGTTTTGTGGCCACAAGTTATAATGACAGTCTAAAAGTTAGCGCTTAGTTGGTAGTGTTAAACGTTGTTCCGAATGCGGAACTGATGTTGGGCACGTATTTCAGTCCGTGCTGAATTTGTGACGGATACGTCTATTTTTGTGCCAAATTAAAGTCTGGAAAAAGTGGTGTGAATCACGCTGACAAGTACTGAAATTGAGGTGTGGAGTTCTCCGTTTACCGAAAGGTATGCTGCTATTTTCTTGAGTATACTCGCCGCAGAGTTTAAGTGTTTTAAGCGACGTTGGCCGAAAGGGCTAACGTTAGCACCAGGCTGCCGGCTACAGTGCCTCGCTGAAAGCTAGCAGTGAGCGGAGCTGTTCTTCGCCGATGAAAGGGCTAGTTTGGCACGAATCCAGTCGCTGTTGTGCACAGTTATGACGCAAGGTTGTTCTAAGAATAGCTAATCACGGACCAGTCCTAAGTAGCAGTGTTGTAGAGAGTAGAAGTCTCTCGTAATACCTCTGGCTATATGATAGCAGAGATGACTGAACTGCATAACTGCATTTGTGATACAGGGTGACTTGATTCCTCCGTCTAACTAGAGATGACATTTTTCAAGCAGCATTTGTGAATAAAGGCGTTAATAATCGCTCCTCTGTCCGCCTCTGGGTGGCCGAGTTGTAGCTGAAAGAAATTCCTCTCCTTATTACCTTGAAGAGAAAGTAGAGCCCGTGAAACTCCTCTAGAAGGGCTAACTTGATTTTCCCCTAGCTATTGAAAAGCAGGGATGAATTCCAGTGCAGTCAAACTGACCTTTGAATAAGTATAAGCCTTTTGAGGCTTGCAAACTGATCTTGGCTCCCATAATCGTTGAAGCGCTGTGTAGATAAATACGTGCTCTGTTAATTTCTTCTGCGAGGAAAAGCTGTTGTTAACAATATAGACTTTCGTGTCTCTGTGAAACAGAAATTTGTTCCCGGTGCTGATAGCATGTGGCAGTGTTGCGGTTTCTTTGATAGACCTTACAGGTGCATTTATTAAAAAAAAAAAAAAAAGGGACGTTGAGAAACTTTGTTGTTGGTCTCTGGTGATCCCAAAGCATAAAAAAAAAACAGATCGATATGCATTGTGATAGGAGGGAACAGTAAGTGTCTAAAGATAGTCATCAGTGGATGAGGTGCTGAGGTCATGACATCATCATGAGGCCTGCAATTCCCATTTTAAGCTGGGTTTTAAGTATTGGTATAGCACAGGAAGCCAGTGTAATTAAATGGAAGTGGTACATCTCTGAAAGGGTGAAAGCAGGTGTAAAAGGTGTAGTGCATGAACAGGTAGCTTAAGGAGGAAGTTGTTGCTGACACTTTACAGATGGCTCAGCTGAGTAGAAAGCTGGACAGAGGAACTGCAAGGTCAGATTCACAGGGGGAAAGCACCTGGTCAGATCTGGCAGATGGATTTTGTTGAACCATTGTCATGGTCACAGGTACATCTGTACAGCTGTTGACACCTATTCAGGTGTGTTGGTCACATTCCCCTGCAAATATGCAAATCAGCATTCAACTCTGAAATGTTTGAAAAAATGTTGTGATCAAAGAATGGTCACAGGACCACAATGTGGAATGGATTTATCATGTGTCATATCATAACGAATGAATGGTATATATAAATACACAAAAAATAAAAAATAAAAAAAATACACACAATTTCAACAACCTCGATTAACGATTTCAACGACACTCTGGACCTACTTATTAGCAAAGACTAAAATATCTCCAACATCACGGTAACATTTCAGCCTCTCTTTTGCAAGCACCATCTTATCGCCTCTTCAAAGAAAATTCAGCCGAAAACTCTAAAATGTATAGGGCCCAACCGATATGGATGTTTGGGGTCCGATACCGCTATAAAACAGTAGCAAAGGCCGATAGCCGATATAATGGCCGATAAATTTCAATCCCAAAAAAAAAAGTACCTTAAGCTTAAAACCTGCCTTCTCTGCCCATTTTAATGCTCACACATTTCTCCCTGGTCTATTCTGCACATTCTGTACATGTTTTTAAATTGTTTTAATTATTTGAACATCTTTAAGTAACCTGCTCTGTTGAACATTACAACCTGAGTATGCCACTTTATCTGTCTTTATTATCTTAATAACTGCACAGTTCTCTGTTTTTGTAACTATGTCCACAATGGTTTTTTTGTTTTTTTTCTGGACCTTTAAATTGTGTTCGGTTCTTGCATTTGCTGCTGCTACAACCACATTTCTCCTTATGGGACAATAAAGGAGAGTTCTATTCTATTCTACACACCAATTAACAGTCTCAGTAACTCACTGTGGATGCCAAATAATGCAAATAAGATTTATTTAGCAATGATTTTCAAAAACAACATAGAACACACAATGTTCCTTGGATGTACCAAGTGTGCATGCAGCTTAGTGCGGATAAGCTTCTGCAAATATGAAGAACAAGCCGGCTGTCTAATCTAAAGGGAATATCAGCGACAAAATTTTTTCACAGAAAGCAGCAAACGGTGGTCAGAAATGTTGCCAGATTTGTCGCTAGTCACTTTTAAGGAAAAGAAATTGCGACATCGAAAGCTCAGGACCAGCACTGCTGCTGCTGTTGTTTGTCTAACTGCAGTCAAATCCCGACCATGGAGCGCACAGACCCGACAGACAGCGCTGAAAGTACTTATTTCTTTATATCCCCATCGTGATCCGGTGGCTGCAATAAAGACAGTGCCGGCAACCTCTGAGCTTCCTATGTATGAAAAACCTTGGTAAAGTAAAAAGCATGCAGCCACCAACTTCTAAGTATTCTCATTTAAGAACTGGGCTCTGCGTTTATTTTTATAAAACACCACTCTAGCGCTCTTCCCGGTATTTTCTTCTCAAGCGTCACACTGTTATTCATATTCAAATTTATGGATCTAAACGGATTATAGAGATAAGATAGAGAGCTTTCCTCCTGTCTAATTCACTGGGAAACAGAAAAAGAGAATATATATTTATTAAATGTGAAGAGTAGATCAACAAATATGTGTATTTCAACAGTCATGTTTTCTTTCTTTTCTTGATGTATATGTATTGAAAAATCTTTATTAGTGATTACTGAGGGTTTAATTTCCTGAAGTCATGGACACGAAACCGAGACAAGGAAGAAAGGAAGAAGGTGAAGAAAAGAAACCGCACCAGCAGAGGCGCGAACTGACGACACAAGACAGGGAGGCAAACAAAGAACACAAGAAAACATCCCAGTCCTCCGCCTCTGCCGGATGGCAGAGAAGGGGTAAAACAAAACAAACAAAAACAACAAACTGAACAGAACCACACCAATAGTTCAGATCAAGTAATAAAAACTAAGAATTATACATTCACTACACACAAGCATGGATTAATGAATACAATACAAATGTTTCTGGTAAGCTCCTGGTAAAAGCTAACTAATGACGATAACCATAGCTCAAGATATGTCCGTCCACATCAATGTCCCCACACCTATGTGTGTGTGCGAGCATGCAGGTCTGAATAAGGTTTCCCCATGCAAGTGATTGATAACTGGTGTAAGGAACCGTCAATCCGTCCTACAGGAATCGACACAGACATGAAGTAGGCAGGATACGCATGCATCCAGAGTCCCACAGAGCGAAGGAGCCGCAGGCGGACCAGCGCAGGGCCGATCACCCACCAAGAGAGGAACAGATGGAAGCCCCAGGGGAACACCAAGCAGCCGCAATGCTGGGGCCCGAGAGATCGCAGGGACGAGCCCACGGGCTCCGCCGGAAACCGGCTACGCCAGGACGGGCCCGGAACAGGACCCGGAGGCCACGGGGATCAGGGTCACCCCGCCCCCCAGCAGGGCCCCGACCAGGGACCCGCCGAGAGGGGTCCCCCGCCGCCGGGCAGGAGGCGCCCGCAGCCGACCGACGGACAATACACGCCGCCGCCAACCCGGACCAATACCCACCGCCAACAACCCGGCCCCCACCACACACCCACATGCCAAGGAGCCACAGTAAAAGCCACAGCAGATGTACGCCCTCCCCAGGCCCCGCCCAGCCGGCACCTGGACATCCAGATCTACCAGCTCCCGGGTCCAGATCCCGCCCCATGCAGAGCGCCGAAATCTGGGGCCCAGCCAATGCCGGACAGCCCCCCCAGATGAACCGACCAGGCAGTAGAACTCATGGAACTGGCAGGAGCTTGGGCGCCTGGCACGGTCCCCACCGATCCACCGGACGGCACCAATCTTCTTTACAACCCCGGCACCCCCATAAGAGGTGCCCCAGTCAATCAAAGGAGGATGGATGCCCGAAACAGCGGCCGCCCGACACACCGGCCCACCCAGGACCAGCCAGGCATGCACCAGGACCGAGCCGGGCCGCACCCGGGACCCCCGGCCGCAGGCATCGAAAGCCATCATCGACCAGCGGTCAGGAGAATCCATCACCGACGGGGAGTGACGGAGGGGAAGAAGATGCACCAGGCCAGAGGGCAGCCAAACACCCAACCTGACAAGTAGACATAGACAGACAGAGACACTCATACGTACCCTCCCTCTGATGCGCATACATTCTTACATATACAGGACACACGAAAAAAGGACGCTGTACACTCATTCATACACTCCATACATACTCTATACTCCCAGGCCCAGGGACAGACGCCCCGATAGAGCACCCTGCCTCTGCACCCGGGAGACGGACCCCTTTCCCACCAGGAAGGGGACAAGCAGACCGCCAAGGCCCGCAAGAGTAGCCCACCAGCATAGGTCCCCGACCAGACGGCCTGATAATCTACCCGGGCTCCAACCCCTGATGGTCCAACGAACAGGGGTGTGGAAAGACCCCCAGTCTCTCTCCCCCTGCTCAATTGTGATGTTGTTGCGTGTTGTTCTAGTGTGCACTTAAAACAGAGGGGTGGGACATGGGAATACTGCCAGGTACCCCCATCTCCCTCCCCGGGCCCTCAGTGTGTAGATGCATTTAAACAGTGGGTACCGGCACCACAGGCGAGGCCCCTTATAAGGGGCCCCGCTTCCAGTACCGAGGCGCACCCACCGCCAGGTCCCTACACGTACGTGTGTCATGTAAATGTTGCAAGTCTAAGTGTCTAAGTTGCTCAATAAAATTGGGACCCAGGCCGCCACCGGGTAGCGAAGACGGAAACTCCAACTCCATCTTAAAAGACGGAAACTCCAACTCCATCTTATTCAAGTGAAACACTTGAATAAGATTTTATCAACTCAATTACCTGAGAGAAGGAAGTTTGTGAATGCTGTAGAAAGAGTAATACATCATCTGCAAACAGACTAATCTTATGTTCTATTTTGTTGCATTGTATACCTTTAACATTATTATTTTTGCCTGATTGCTGCTGCTAATGGTTCAATAAAAATAGCAAAGAGGGAGGGAGAAAGTGGACATCCCTGCCTGGTACCTCTCTGAAGGAAAAACCTTGATGTTTGATTATTAGTCCTAATACATGCTGTTGGTGAGCTGTATAATATTTTTAACCAGTTTAAAAAAGAATTACTGAACCCGAATTTATGTAAGGTTGCAAATAAAAATTTCCAGTTAAGTCTATCAAATGCTTTTTCTGCATCTAACGATAATATATTGGTTTGGACGTTTTTACAGTAGGAATAATCTATTAAATCTATTAATCTACGTGAATTTGTGGAAGAGAGCCTACCTTTTATAAAACCTGTTTGATCAGGATGGATTATTAGAGGTGTTATTTTCTCAATCCTTCTTGCAAGAGCTTTGCAAATTATTTTAAGATCAACATTGATAAGAGAAATGGGACGATAACTTAGGGTCGAAGACATAGGGTCTTTTCCTGGTTTTAATAGAAGATTGATGTTGGCAGAGTTCATGTTTGGTGGTAATCGACCATTTTCCTTTGTTTCCTGTAACATTTTGTAAAATGTTGGTGCCAGAATATTCCAGAATTCTTTATAGAACTCTCCTGGAAATCCATCTGGGCCTGGAGCTTTATTATTAGGCATGGATTGGAGGGCCTCCTGGAGTTAAGTCACTGTTAGCGGTGAATCGAGGGCCTTTGCTTGATTGTCTGAAAGTTTAGGAATAGTTATTTTATCCAGAAATTGTTCAATTTCATTATCTGAATTTAAACCAAAAACGCCTCTGAGAAAATGTGAGCAATCCAACTGTCCAGAAAGTGCAGTGAAACAGGTATGAAAGACTGAGGGGGTCATCAACATTTTAGCAATATATACTGACAATAAATAACTTTTGGTTACCCCATAAAACATGTCTAACATAATTCAATGGAATTCATATACCCACTCAATAACCAATTGACACAGTGTCTTGCTCACGGCTAAAAACAAATAGACTAAAAGTTAACCTGACAAAAGCAAACTATGAAAAGCTCATTAAAATAAATATAAACCGGGCCAAACAAGGAAATAGGGCAATTAGATGTGGTTTACTGAACATAAGATCCCGCTCCTTAAAGACTTTATTAGAAAATGACTTGATATGTGATCATAAAATTGATCTAGTTTGCCTATCAGAAACCTGGTTTCAGCAGGAGGATTTTGTAATTATAATTGAGTCAACTCCTTCCAATTAAAAAACATTTCACATTCCTAGAAGTACTGGGGGAGTTGCAACCATTTTTCATTCAGATTTGCAAATTTGCCCTAGACCAATTATTAACTACAAATCTTTTGAACATCTAATCCTTAGTTTTCCTCATCCAAACTGCAGAACATTAAAACCACTTTTGTTTTTGGTTTTGTATCGCCCACCAGGCCCTTACTCTCAATTCTTGGACCAGATCTCAGATTTTTTTTATCTGATTTAGTTTTAAACACTGATCTGGTAATTATAATAAGGGGTTTCAATATTCGCATGGACATTGAAAGTGACTGCAGCCTTTAATATTATCTTAGATCAATTGGCTTTACTCAGAAAGTGAAGGGACCCACAAACTCTGGTCAACACACTTTAGACATTGTACTGACATATGGCATTGAGTGTGATGAACTAATAGTCCTCCCACATAACCCAGTCCTATCTGACATTTTTTTTATAACCTTTGAATTTACTTTACCCAAGGCTCCAAAATTCGAAAGAAATTTTAATTACAGTAGAACTTTATCAGACAGTGCTGTAAAAAGTTTTAAAGAATCTGTTCTATTCTTGCACAGCAGTAATTCCAACACTAACCCTTCCGAAATTGATGGTCTGGTTCAAAGTATTAATTCCTCACTGCGTTTGGCACTAGACAGTGTAGCTCCCTTACAAAAAGAAGGTAATCAGCCATACAGTAGGAGTATGGTTCCCTGGTTAATGGCAGAGTTGCATACTTTAAAGCAGAATACTAGGAAACTGGAGAGAAAATGGCGCACTACACACTTAAATGATTCCTTGCTAACCTGGAAAAATAGTCTACTTTATAAAAACGCCCTTCGACAAGCTAGAACAGCATATTTCTCGTCATTAACAGAGCTAAATAAAAGCAATCCTAGGTTTCTTTTTTGTACAGTTGCCAAACTTACACAGAGTCATAGCTCTGTTGAGCCAACTATTCCCCATTCTCTCAGTAGTGATGACTTTATGGGATTCTTCATAAATAAAATAAATTCTATTAAAAATAAAATCATTGGCATTCTCCGAAACATGATTAACTCTCTTTCAGTAAATGAGGCAGTATCAGTGAGAACTGTAGAACCATGTTTATGTCTGTACGGATTTGATTCTGTTGAACTTTTGGAACTATCACAAATATTAGGTTCATCTAAACCCTCAACTTGTATGCTAGACTCAATACCAACCAAATTATTTAAGGAAGTGTTCCCTCTGGTTACTGGCCCTATTTTAGACATGATGAATGCATCTTTAATAAATGGATATGTGCCTATAATTAAACCTTTACTTAAGAAACCCTCCCTGGATCAAGATCATTTAGCTAACTACAGACCTATATCTAACCTTCCTTTCTTATCCAAAATTTTTGAGAAAATAGTTGCTAATCACGTATGTGAGCATCTAAACAGCAACAACCTGTTTGAGGAATTTCAGTCAGGTTTTAGAGCTCATCATAACACTGAAACAGCACTGGTAAAAGTTACTAATGATATTCTAATGGCCTCAGATAATGGATTTGTGACTGTTCTGGTCTTGTTAGATCTCAGTGCTGCTTTTGACACAGTCAATCATAAGATTATCTTAGAAAGGCTTGCACATGTTGTAGGGATCAAGGGAACAGCACTAGGCTGGTTTAAGTGATATCTGTCTGACAGATTCAAGTTTGTTCAGGTCAATGATAAATCTTCTTCACACTGAAGGGTTACATGTGGAGTACCACAAGGTTCTGTGCTTGGACCGATTCTCTTTACTATATGTATGCTTCCAATTGGTAAAATAATCAGAAAACATGGAACGAGTTTCCACAGTTGTGCTGATGATACACAATTATATTTATCCATAAATCCCGATGCAGAGAAAGTAGTCCATGCATTTGTTACTTCAAGGCTGGACTACTGTAATTCCTTATTATCAGGAAGTCCACAAAATGCAATTAAAAGCCTTCAGTTGATCCAAAATGCTGCATCGAGAGTTCTGATGAATATTAAAAAGAGAGATCACATTTCTACTGTTTTGGCTTCTCTCCACTGGCTCCCTGTTAAATCAAGAATAGTTTTAAGATCCTCCTCCTTACTTTTAAAGCCCTTAATAATCAAGCTCCATTGTACATCAGAGATCTGATTTTTCCATATGTTCCTAACAGAGCACTTCGTTCTCAGAATGCAGGTTTACTGGCAGTTCCTAGGATTTCTAAAAGTAGATTGGGAGGCAGATCTTTTAGTTATCAGGCTCCTCTCCTGTGGAACCAGCTCCCAGTTTTAGTCTGTGAGGCAGATACTCTGCCTGGTTTCAAGACTAGGCTTAAAACCTTCCTTTTTGATAAAGCTTATAGTTAAGAGTGGCTTGTTGGAGGACAGACTGACCACTTTTCTTCTCTCTTCTACTTTTCTCTTCTACCACTCTCCAGATATATTTTTTCTGCTGTTATTGCGATTGCTAACCCAGTTTTCTCTCAGTATTTTTTTGCCCATAGAAGCTCCGCACGGTCTGGTACACTTCTCAACTATAATGTCCACTGCTGGATGGGAAACATCCGTCCAGATGATGCTCAAAGTCACTGAGCATCCTCCATGCTGTCTCTTCTCTGTCTTCCCCAGACCCCCAGACGGTCGTGGCAGATGACCACTTGTACTGAGCCAGGTTCTGCCAGAGGTTTCTTCCTGTTAAAGGGGAGTTTTTCATCTCTACTGTCGCTACATGAGGGATTGCATGAAAAAAAATCTGTTCTCTACTAACGTTGGATGGTTAATGTTACCATAGAAACAAATAAACTCAAGTGCAGTCACATTTAGTGTCTGTGGTTGCCTGATTACATTACATAATCAGAGATATAATAAAAGGAAAAATAAAGTTGGGGAGGTGTTGGGGGTTGTTGGGAGAGGTGTATTGATATGTTGTGAAAAATTTCAACAATGACTGTTTTGAGAAAACGGGTCGACAACCACCCAACCTTTCCCATAATAATACATTTAGCTCAAATTAAACTCTTTTGAGTAAACAAATGTTTATGCTCCTTTGCTGGTACCTGATGGTTTGACAGGATTGACTCTGACAACATTCAGTCTGAGAGGCTTCGAGTTCCCCAGCTGCTCGTCACAAACATACAGACCATCGCTGAGGAAGTAGTTGTCTGTACTGGTCAACCTGCAAAGTAATAACAGAACAAAGAAAACTTAACTTTTAACTACTTTGAACTCTTCCTGGAAGCTATTTCTGTTATGGCGCTATGTATAGCTGTGACACCTTTGTGGAGGGGGGTATGAGCTGAGCTACTGCTGCCAACAACTTGCTACGTGAGTAGCCCTGTCTCTATCCTAGAAAAATCTATTGCCGGTGCTTTTGTTGTGACTATGTGCTGTTTTTCATTCTATAACCTTTAGAGGAAAGTTACTTTTTTTTCAACCTCGACCTTATTTTGAGCAATTTTTAGGCATTTTCACTCACCCTGAGAACTCTGGAGCCAGTTTGAGCCGTTCAATGGTACTTATACATCCAGTTTTGATCAGCATACATCCATAGAACGGGAATGCTCAGGGCAGTATAAAGCCGCTTGTAATAAGGTTTAATCTGCCCCAAACACCTTAATTTTACCATGTTTATATTCTCTGACTTTACAAAGACCTCATAAGTGCTTCTTCATCGTTTTACGGGCCAATTTTGGGGGCTTAACAATAAAACAATGACAAAAAGCTGACAAATCTGCCAGCAGGACTGTAAAGCTTGACAAATCTGCCGTGGTAAATCACATACTGCCAGTCCTGCTATGGTGTAATTGTGTATTACCTCCAAATCAGCCCGGAAGAAAATACACAAGCTTTAGGTCCAAGTGGACAATAAACATGGTAAAATTAAGGCGTTTGGGGCAGAATACACCTTATTACAAGCGGAATGTGGACTGCCCCTACCATTCCCGTTCTATGGATGTCCGCTGATGGAGGAAGTGGATATAAATACTTCTGAACTGCACAGACTGACTCCAAAATTCTAAGGGTGAGTAAGAAAACATAAAATTAGCTAAAAATAGTTTTTGTCATTAACTTCTTACTTTTCTATCTTTATTTAGCTCTTTAGCAAGACAGAAAAAATCTTAGTTTTATATCTTTTCTATCTTTAGAACTTTGAACTACTTTAAATAATTAACTTGATTGCACTGTTTCATAACTTCAATAACATCAATCAAAATGTATGTATGAATGGATTAAATTAACCTCTTTTGTAAAGTGACATGAGTTGTGAATTAGTAATATAACAAAGATAACCAGATGAAAAGTAAAAACTGGGACCGGTGTCCCTTTACTGACATGCTTGACATTTATAAATCCATAACTGAAGATGCCTTTGATTGTGGGACATTTTGGAATGGTAATCTAACAACAGGGATCAGCAACCATTTTTGTTTGTTTTTTTATAACAAAGAGCCACTTCTGGCCCACTGGTACAAAATCAAATTTGTCTAGAGGCGCAAACAAACAAAATTGTTAAAGATTCACTAATTGAAAAATTCTATTAAATTCAAAGCAACTAAGCAATTTTTTGATAACCTTTGCATTTATTTCAATTATGTACCCAAAACCTGACAGAAAATTATAGTATTTTTTTAATCAGATAATGCTCTAACAAGTTATAAAGAAATTGTTCCATTCTTAATTTCCTCAGTATCTCATAAAAAACAAAGCTGAGAGCAGACATCCATTTCCAAGTCGATCATGGCAGATGGCGGCTCACACTGAGCCAGGTTCTGCTGGAGGTTTATTTACGCAAGATTTCTTAATAAACTAAACATGCATGTCCAGTTTTTTATGTTTTTGAGTGATAAAGTGCTATAGACCAAAAAGAATGAGCCCAACCACATATCGTTCCATTTTCTTAAGCAGGCTGTATGCAGCAAAATATGCTTCAATTCGGGCCCGAATTTGGCGCGCTGTCCTATGGGTGTGATGTAAGTCATTGCTGCTTGCACGTTCTCAGCAGCTTCAAAACAGGAAGAAGATAGTCACGATATGCGGCTCATTCAGCTTTGGGAATGGATTCTCCCTCAACCGGCAAAAAAAACAAACACCACTGAACTAAACTAAAAGTGACACTAAGAAGAGGATGGTTTTATCAGCAACTCAACCTGGGTGTCTCGTGATTTGATAGTTGTTCGAATGCCAGGCGGGGACGGCCATGGGATTCGTGTTGTGTTGGTGGCTCTCGCTGTCTGGGGAGATCCTCCTTGGATTTGTTGGGGCACCTCCTTTGCCGGTTTTGAATCGTTGGGTGGTGTAGTTTGATGGCTCGGCGAGGTTTGGACCTGGCGCTCAGATCTACTGCCTGTTCTGTGGGTTCCGTGTCTGGTCGGTTCATTGTTGGGTTTGTCTGGCTTTGTGCTCATACCTCGTCCAACTGTTGCTGTCCTGCTGGTGCCCCAGTGTGGGTGGGGGGTTGGTGCTGGGGGTCGGGCACTCGTTGGGAAATCTTGTTGGCACCTGCATGCTCAGATACACACGGGCGTGGGGATGTCTGTGTTTGCGGATGTGTTCTTGGGCTGAGGTTGTCATCAATGGATGGTTGGTGCCAGGAGCTTTTCAGGGACATTGTTGTTGCATTCATATACCCATTTTTGTTTGTTGTGGATGTGTAGTTTTTTTGTTTATGTTGCTCCATTTTATTGTTGTTTATTCATCATCTTTTTTTCTTCTCCTTTGTTTTTCCATCTCTGTGTCCATAACCGTCCATATACGTGTGCCAAAAGAATCTGTAGAGGCGTTTCTGCCCACCGGGACCAAAGGAAGATTTGACTTATTTTGTCGAATGACATGGTGTTTGTTTGCATAATCCCAGTATATATGCAGTGGCCTGGCAGTACGTCACTTTGTTTGTTTCTTTTTTTTTCCGTAAGAGTTTGTGCTCGCTCTCTTGCCGGTCGCTGCAATTACTTCCAGCACCGGCCGTGTCCCTCTTGATTTTTGTTTCTTTATCCTGCCCACATGCTCCTTTAAAGCGCCTACGTGAAGTTTGAAAGTTTTGTGCTCATGAGTGCCCTCTCAGGCCAAATGCGAAACTGCAACCTGAATGGTAAGTTCGTACATGAGGCTCACACAGGCTGTCTGTGAGAGCTCACAAACGAACAAACAGAAACAACAGCTGAGTCATTCCCGTCCTGAACAATTTACAGATTTGCAGGAATGACTTCAGCTGATGTATGAAATGTTATTGTTGTGCACGTTTAGCCGGGGTTTCAGAGGGAGTTTTACTGGTGATAAAAGCCGAGCCTCTTCTTAGGCTCAGCTGTATCAATCCTTTGAAAGTTACCTCTAGCTCAGTGGTTATTTATGATGGAGATAGCTAACAACACACCTGAGTGTGAACGCACATGACGCCATTATGCTGGCCCTGGAAAGCAGAAGGAAAAAGTGCTTGTTCAAGCCGAGCGCTTGCTATCCAAGTGACCTTACAGGCATATAGAGGCAAACATGGTGAAAAGGCCAGGGCTCATTCTACTGAACAGTTCATTGCTGGAGCATATATGAGGAAGAAATTTGTAATTTTTCATATATTTAATTGTGGTTAAAATTATGTATAGTCCCTTTAAAGGGGAGCTTTTCCTCTCCACTGCCGCTACATGCATCTTCAGTAGGAGGGATTGCTGCTAAGACAACAACAACGTAGGGAACAGTCTACTGTTGCAACATGTTTGTCCCGTTGGAGAGAATTTTGCAGGTCAATCACTCAATGTAATCTGCTTGTTTTCTTTAGACAGAAAATGTTTAAACTGATTAAACTGAATGATTAATATGAATGGAATTGAAATTAATTTTCTTGTAAAGTGTATTGAGATTACATGTTGTGAAGTGGCACTATATAAATAAACTTTACTGCAATAATAACAAATCAAATGTGCTTGAACAAAAGTTGACATAAGTATTTATTATCAGTGTTTTTCCTACCTGATGGTGGTAGTAGATGAGTCTCTGCCAACAACAATTGTGTGCTCCCCTTCTCTGATCTGTTGAGCCCAGTAGGGATGCAGCCATGCCACAGAGCTCAGATGACCAGCATACACCATTGGCATTATCCAGTTTTCTATACTTAGCTCACTTAAAAAAAAGAAAGATAAGACACACAGTGATAATCACATCAATGATCCAAATATCTGAAAAGATCGAGCAGACTTAAAGGTGAGTGGGAGAAAAACCCTCTAAACAATAGTCTTTCATTCTTTTAAAGTTTTCCAAAAAGAAAAAAAAAGATGAACAGTTTAACTTAATTTAGTCTCCATTTCTCTGCTGTAATTTTTTCCAAAGGTCAGGTTTTTGAGATTTGCCAGACCATACCTTACAGAAAGGGTGTGAATGCTGTCACTTAAAAATAAGACAAAGAGAGACAAGTTCAGCTTTTGAAGTGTCTGTTTAGCCTTCAAACTGCATGCTCCAAGCACACTGTGTGTCTGTGTTGTCGTTCAAGTTCCGAACAATTATAAAGGAATTTACTTATGTATTCGCGGAAAGAACCCAACAGCATTTAAGTTCAATTACTTAAAATTTAGCACGAGCAAAAACTGTTAGGACTTCCAAAGACCAGCGGCCTCATTTATAAAACTTTGTATAGAATCCTTGCTAAAACTATAATTAAGCTCAGCAAGAAAGGAACTTGTACTAAGATATTTTTCTCCCTATAAAATGTATAGCAAGTTGCAAAACATTAAAGCCATGTTTGTGGTTTTGTATCATGCACCAGGCCCTTACTCAATATTCCTTACAGTTTTTGGATCAGAACTCAGATTTTTTATCTGATCTAGTATTAAATACTGATGAGGTAATTATAGCAGGGGATTTTTATATTCATGTGGACGATGAAAGGGATATCTTAACTGCAGCCTTTAATGATATCTGAGACTCAATTGGCTTTACTCAGAGGGTGCAGAATCATTGCTCTTTTGAGCCTACTATTGCCCCTTCTCTCAGTAGTGATGTCTTAATGGGATTCTTCAAGTAAACTAAATTCTATTTAAAAAAATTCTCTAAAACATGATTACTTCTCTAAAATTAAATGAGGAAGCATTGGAGAGAACTCCAGAACCAGGTTTCTGCCTGTACTGCTTTCAGAATTATCACAAATATTAGCTTAATCTGAAACTGCAACTTGTAAAAACTAAATTATTTAAGGAAGGGTTCTCTCTAGTAAATGAACCCATTATAGATATGTTGAATCTATCCCTAATGCTGGATACGTAGCATAGGAACTTAAGGTTGCTGTAATTAAACCTTTACTTAAGAAACCCTCCCTCAATCAAGATGACTTGACATACCTATAACTAACCTCCCTTTTGTTGGGTCTGTCCCTGAAAATATGAAAACGATATAATAGGGGCTCGTTAATAATGCCGTAGCGCCACCATTCCCAGCGCTGGCTTCCTGTCATTATCAGTGTGGAACGTTGCTCTGAAAAGAATATCTCTGTGGATGGGAAAAAGCGTAGCACCTTGGTTAAGCAAGAGCAGGGTTCTGATAAGCCCCTTCACGTCTGTTGGTCCAGGCGTCAATCAGCTTCATAGAAGTCTTCCTCCAATCTAACCCCTAAATTCCACTACATGCGCTTTGCTCCGCCACGCACGGCGCAGCAAAACCGATCCCGTTTTAATGAAAAATAACTATTCTCCTACCGCCGCCGTTTCGCACTGCGGCAAAAATTGGATTGAATCTAATTTTGCCGGACGCCGGAGCAAGTCCGCATTTAATCTACCAGGCAGGTTGCCGAAAATGCAGATCATCAAGTTTTTCAAAATAAATCAGTAAAGACAGACTTCTTTTTTTTTTTAAGACAAAATTTGTATTTGTCTGCATAGCAATATTTTTTTGATCTCACAGAAATTTATAAATATATGTTTTTTAAAATAATTGTGTGTGTTTATACATATATTACACACTTAAAATGACAGTGTGTAGTTTTTGCAGTACATCTTTGAAAATAGCCATTAAAATATTATGTAATATTGGCGATATTGTAAAATATTTTAAAATACATAGGCGCAGGTCCTCTTTTCAGGGGAAAGCCATATTAGATTACGTCTTTACTTCTACGAGAGTCCGGATGGACAAAGCGTACGGAACACGCCCGCCATTAAAACATTGATTTCCCCTCAAAATGCAAAAAAGTTTTGCCATAAATACATTTTTACCTCTTCGCTAGTTTCAAGCGATGAAAGAGATACTGATGTGCTCGTCATGTTGCTGCAAATAGATAATTCTCAGGGAATTGTGCATTTGAAAACAGCACTAGTTGGACCTCCGTTGTTGAGTTTCTTACTCGAAGACACAGATACCGCATGCTTGTGATAATTTAGGTATGCACTGCCCCCTACTGGCTGAAAATTACACACTGTGCTTTTAAAAAAAATAAAAACTTTTCGGCTATTTAATTCTGGAATTTCAATACCTGTCGCACATCATAGAAGGTGCGTCGGTCAACAAATACGTCTTCAGGTACGGGAGAAAACCAAACATGGATGAAGAGAAACTCACTGTCGAAGTGGAAAAACATAAAATACTCTATGATACAACTCATCCATTCTACAAAGACACAAAGAGAAAAGACGAAACCTGGGCCGAAATTGTCAAAGTTTTGGGAGTGACTGTTTTTTTTTTTTCGAGATCTCGCAATTCCGGAGCATGCTTGTTGTGCTTTAAGGGGAGAATCTGCCCGATCTCTCTAATGCGCGCTTTGGTCGGTAAGTATCTGATGAACCCACTCATTGCAAGAAAAACCTCATTCGAGATGGTTGGCCACCAGTCGTTCCCTTTTTTCTCTTCCCTCATCCAAGAGAGTGGATTAACCTTTTTCCCCCCGCGTTTTTCCGTTGTACTCAAAAAGGACTTAGCCCTGTTTTTCCTCTGAAACCCATCAACATGGACAAAAAGTAATATCATTCCATTTTTTTTTTTATTTAATCTGGGTTTGGAGCATATCTAGAAGATTTCTATGCATGCATGCTTCCTTTAACTCTTTCTAATTAGTGTTGTGTTGAAGTTAATTTGTTTCTTTTATTAGTAAGCAAGCAGTGTGTGATTGTGTTTTGATTTGCTGTGATCTCTGTTTTAAACCGCAAACCACAGAATTTCCAAGAGATGAGTGTTACAGATTTAGACTGGCCTTACACTTTGTTTCAATTCATAGTTCTTTGTTACCCAGAGCTAAATTAGCAATAAGCTGTGTTTCAAAGAGACCATGTGGTAAATTGCCCTGATCCATAAAACCCCCATGATGGTTTGCTCATCCACGTGCATACGTGTACACGTGCATGTTACGGCATAAGCATGTTCAGGAAATTCCCCGGGTGTCATGGTCATTGTCACATCCAGTGACCCGTCATTTTTGCAGTGGTGTTTACGTAGCATGTAGCCTAGCCATTTAGCTTAGCCATTAGCAAGGACCTAATCAGCCGAGAGTGAATTCAGGTGTTGTTTTGTGTGGACCATTTTAGTAATTAAAGTTGTTAATCTGAATCAAATCACCTTGCTTCTCTTATTGAGTGCATTTGATTAATTGCAAAAGGGCTCATCCTTCAGACAAATTATCTGGTAATTATAGCAACCTGCTATTTGACAATAGAGTTAATTCTGAGAAATATATATATTTACTGGGTTAATTTCCGGTTGGTGCCCCGATAATAAATAATTTAAAGGAATAATAAAATCAATAATTCATGAATTATCAAATTAATATTCCCCATATAGCCAGATAGACAATAACTTTCCTTAAGACTCAACACTTTCTTATCCATAATCCTTGAGAAAATAGTTGCTAATCAAGTGTGTGAGCATGAAGAATTTCATTCAGGTTTTAGAGCTCATCATAGCCCGAGTGAAAGTTACTAATGATATTCTCACGGTATTATCTCACGATAATGGACTTGTGAGTGTTCTGGTCTTGTTGGATCTCAGTGCATCACAATATTCTCTTAGAGAGCCTTGAACATGTTGCAGGGATCAAGGCAACAGCACCAGGCTGGTTTAAATCCTATCTGTCTGAGAGATTCCAGATTGCTTATGTAAATGATAAATCTTTTTCAAACTCAAGGGTTACTTGTGCCACAGGGTTATGTGCTTGGACTAGGGCTGGACGATATAGAAAAAAGCATATCGATAAAAAAAATAGTCATATTGATCGATATCGGGAAAAAAAATCACTTAATGTAAAAATATATTTTAAAGGCCTCCCCTGTCATTTTGTTATTCTTCAATGAACTAATTTTAACTAAAAATTAAATTAATTAAATTTTCAAACACTTCTTGTTATCATAAGTAAGTTTGTAAGACACAGAAACAAACCAAGAGACCTGCGTAACATCAGTAAATGCAAAGCAGCAAATTCTCTTCCAAACTCTTGAAGGCAAATTTGAGGGTTATCTGGCTAGAAATCAAAGCGAGCCCAGCAACCCAGAAACTTAATAATTAATGAAATTATCAACGGACGCACCAGCCTTATACTGTGTGTCATATAAAGCAATATTAATTATTGAACCATGTGAAAGATGAGCCCTTTGAACGACATATTGAAACACACTCAATAAAAAAAGCAGAGAGATTTAACTCAGTTTAAAAAATGTAATAACTAAATTGCTCACACAAACAAAAAATTTAGACAAAGGAAGACCGCGTGTTGATACTGCTAGCCTGGTGGCTAACATAGGATTATAAAATCAGACAAAGGCGGAAAGGAGTCTAACGTCTGTCCTTAGCTTGTCTCTATGGAAACACTGCAGTTCGTGGAACTTAACACAGAACAAACGCAAAAAAACACTACTTTGCTCAAAGATCAAAAAACTGAGTAAACCTTAACACAACACATTAAAACCAGTCAATCATTTCTTAGCACAACAGGTATGCATAATTATACTAAAGTGGCTCCACCCAGATTTAAGAGTAAAGAGAGGATTTTTCCTACTTTAGTCCACAATCAGAGGCTGGGCGTCGAACATGGGGAAATCATGGATTCAAAAAAGGGAGAAAGGAAAAAAAAAAACTTGTTCACTTGAGTTCAAATAATCCTAAATATGTACGATTTAGGATTAATTGATGTGTGGAGAGACGGCCATCCAACTGAGAGGGAGTATACCAATTATTCATGGCACATAATGTCTATTCAAGGCTAGACTGTATATTTATGTTTAAAAACGTCCTTCTGTTAAAAGACTGTGGAGTACATCCCTGTACTCTATCAGATCATAACTTAATGCTAACATCCACATGAATAGGAAGAAGAGATCCATCCTTTGGAGGTGGAACACAAATATTCGTAACCACCCAGGGATTAAAGAGCATTTGAAGGTAGACATAAAACGTTTAACTGGGTAATGGAAAAGAAAGCAATTCCTCCCTCGTGGAGTGAGGCAATAATTTATATTATTCCAAAGGAGGGAAAAAACAGAATGTAATGCAGTAACTACCGCCCAATCAGCGTCCTGAATATCAACTATAAGTTGTTCACTTCAACCATGTCGAGATTAGAAGGGATCTTACCAGGGCTAATACACAAGGAAACCGGTTTCATCAAAAAGAGGCAAACCCAGGACAGTATTAGAAAGGTCCTACATATAATGAGGCAGGTTGTTGAACAGAAAACAGAGATCGTAATACTGAGTTTGAATGCTGAAAAGGCATTTCACTCTGTGAGTTTGTCCTTTTTATATAAGTTGCTGGGCAAATTTGGTTTAAGTATGCCAGTAAATGAAATTATTTCGGGGTTATACACTAACCCAACTGCTACAATGCAATAACATGGATATTGGTCAAACACCAAAGAGATATACATGCATAAATTTATTGGGTGAGGCCTAATTCCTCATTAAGCATTGCTTTCATATAGGAATGTGAAATTCAGCAGACATGCAGTACAGACCAATAGTTTGGACACACCTTCTCATTCAATGAGTTTCCCTTCTTTTCATGACTACATTGTAGATTCTCAATTAAGGGCATCAAAACTATGAGAGTGTGGAATTACTGTATTTACTTAAAAATGGAGAAATAACCGAATACATGCGTTATATTTTAGATTCCTCAAAGTAGCCACCCTTTGCTCTGATTACTGCTTTGCATTCTCTTGAGCTTTAAGAGGTAGTCACTCGAAATGGTTTTCCAACAGTCTTGAAGGAGTTCCAAGAGATTCTTAATATTTGTTAGCCCTTTTGCCTTCACTTTGCAGTTCAGCTCACCCCAAATCATCTCGATTGGGTTTAGGTCCGGTGACTTTGGAGGCTGTTTTAGGAATTATTATTGCAGTTATAGGCTTTTTTACTTATTACTCACTGTACCTAGATAAAACATTAGTTAACTGAACATTGCTTATATTAGTTATGCTGATGCATTTATAATTTTGATTCTGTTACTCAGTGTTTAGAAAAACTATTATTTTGCTGTTCTGATTGGATACATGTACTGCAAGAAGTTTAGTTTATCTCATATGACACATCCCATATTGCCTCATGACAGATCTTGTGTTTACCTTTACCTTGTGTTTTTTCTTTTTTGGTTGCTATGCGCCGGTCAACTGGCAGCAAGTCAGAGTAGCTCCCAAATTTTAGTAATGTTTTTATGGTTTAATGACTTTAAAAAAAAAATTGTAGCTGACAAACTTTTTAAATACTCTTACTTTAAAGTCGTTTACACAAGGGAAAAACTGTTGTAACTATCAAGGACAAAACATGGACTGAAACATCCCATTCCAACAGAATTAAGGAGGACGATTCGTGGATGCAGAGCCGGAGCCAAGGTAAAGGTGAATATCAGCATTAAGAGGTGGAGATATAAGCCGGTCCTACCCTCTGTCATCATGGAATGTTAACACACTCTCAAAGAAGAGTGACAAATTGGAGGCGCTTGTGCGAAACCAACAGCTTTATAGAGAGTGCAGTCTGATCTGTTTAACGGAGTCCTGGCTGAATGACAACACACTGGACTCATGCGTGGACATAACTGGCTTCACAGCTGCGTGAGCAAATAGAGATCCACAGAAGAGCGGGAGGAGTAATTTTATTTTATTTTATTTATTTTTATTTTTTATTTATTTTTTAAAATTTTTTTACGTGTCCTGTCTAGCAGTATGCTACTCAGAATTGGTGTCGGAGTACCAAGTACAAGCCCAACAATTTTACTTTCCCAAGCAGAGTATTACAGCTTCGCTGTAGTACGCCACTTGATGTATATGTATGAAAAATCTTTATTAGTGATTACTGAGGGTTCAATTTTCCTCACCTGGACACTAAACCGAGACAAGAAGGGAGAAAGGAAGAAGGTGAAGAGAAGAAACCGGACCAGCAGAGGCGCGAACCGACGACACAAGACAGGGAGGCAAACAAAGAACACAAGAAAACATCCCAGTCCTCCGCCTCTGCCGGACGGCAGAGAAACAGTAATACAAAACAAAAACAACAAACTGTACAGAACCAAACCAATAGTTCGGATCTAGTAGAATAAACTAAGAATTACACATTCACTACACACAAGCATGGATTAATGAACATAATACAAATGTTTCTGGTAAGCTCCTGTGAACAACTAACTAATGATGATAACCTCAGCTTAAGATATGTCCGTCCACACCAATGTCCGCACACCTATGTGTGTGCGAGCATGCAGGTCTGAATAAGGTTTCCCCACCAAGAGAGGAACAGATGGAAGCCCCAGGGGAACACCCACGAGCCGCAATGCTGGGGCCCGAGAGATCGCAGTGACGAGCCCACGGGCTCCGCCGGAAACCGGCTACGCCAGGGCGGGCCCGGATCAGGACCCGGAGGACACGGGGACCAGGGGCTACCCGCCCCCAAGCGGGGCCCCAACCAGGGACCAGCCGAAAAGGGCCCCCCGCCGCCGCCGCAGGCAAGGGGGATCCGCAGCCAACCAGATCCCGCCCCACGCAGGGCGCTAAGATCAGGGGCCCAGCCAATGCCGGACAGCCCCCCCCCAGATGAACCGACCAGCCAGCAGAAGTCCTGGAACCGGCAGGAGGCCTGGGCGACAGGCACGGTCCCCACCGATCCACCGGACGGCACCAACCTACTCTACAACCCCGGCACCCCCATAAGAGGTGCCCCAGTCAATCCAAGGAGGACGTCGGCCCGAAACAGCGGCCGCCCGACACACCGGACCACCCAGGACCCGCCAGACATGCACCAGGACCGAGCCGGGACGCAACCGGGACCTCCGGCCCCAGGCATCGAGAGCCATCATCGACCAGCAGGCAGGAGCATCCATCACCGACGGGGAGTAACTGAGGGGAAGAAGACGCATCAGGCAAGAGGGAAGCCAAACACCCAACCTGACAGGTAGACATAGACAGACAGAGACACTCATACGTACCCTCCCTCTCATGCGTACACATTCTTACAAATACAGGACATACAACAAAAAAGGACGCTATACACTCATTCATACCCCTCATACGTACACTATACTCCATACTCCCAGGCCCAGGGACAGACGCCCCAATAGAGCAACCTGCCCCTGCACCCGGGAGACAGACCCCTTTGCCCACCAGGATGGGGACAAGCAGACCGCCAAGGCCCCCACACCGGCAAGAGCAGCCCACCAGCCCAGGTTGGGAGGCAACAGAACCCAGCACCTCCACCCACCAGCCCACACCCCACCAACCGGTCAGTCACCGGGGAGGCCGACCAACACCGGCCAGAGGCCCCCACCTCAGCACCCCCCCGAGCGCTAAGACCAAGACCCAGGAGCCATGTCCAGTGCCAAGGGGCCACCGGGGAGCAAGCGACAAGAACCAGCCCTGGGAGATGGAAAAGGCAGCAGCGCCCGCCAACCACCGGCCGACCATTAAATTTCAGACACTTTGATAGGTCTTCACATATCTGGTACCAATATTTCTTAACAGGTGGGCAGAACCAAAGAGCATGAATATAATTGTCTGGTAGATTGCTTGTACATTGTAAACAGGTATCAGACGGCGTATAACCCATCTTGAACATCCGTTGCCCTGTATAATGCACTCTATGAAGGATTTTATATTGTATTAATCGTAGATTAGGATTTTTAAGAAATTTAAAGGTTCTTAATGAAATTTGAGACCAGAGGTTTTGGTCTATTGAGATGGACAAGTCCATCTCCCATTTTGAAATAGGAAGGGCTATTGATTCATCTATTCTATTTAATGTTTTGTATATTTTAGATAGCAGTTTGGGAGGGTTAAGATTAAGGAAGTCTAAAACTTTTCCTGGAATTTGTAAATCAACTGTATTGAGCCTAAATTTATTTTTTATAATTGATTTAATTTGTTGGTATTCTAAGAATTTATTCTTGTTAATTCCGAATTGTGTAACCAATGTATTAAATTGGATAAAGTCTGTTCCATCAAATATATGCTCCAGGTATTCAATTCCTTTACAACTCCAGCCTGGAAAGTTGATCATGCATTTTTTTTGTAAGATATCCGGGTTATTCCAGATGGGTGTACGCCTGCATGGGACTAGTGAGGTCTTTGTCATTTTAAGAAATTCCCACCAAGCTGTCAGAGAGGAGCTGATATTAATACTTTTAAAACATTCATTTTGTTTTATATTTGAGCTAACAAAAGGTAGATCTGAAAGTTTTATCTTATTGCATAGTGTCTGTTCAACATCTACCCAGCACTCATCGATATAACTGTGTTTTACCCATCTTGATGTGTATTGGAGCCTGTTAGCTAAGAAATAATGACGAAAGTTTGGTAGGTCTAGACCTCCTTTATCTTTGGACTTCTGTAGTGTTTTTAAGCTGATACGTGGGGGTTTATCTTTCCAAAGAAATTTAGAAACAGAAGAGTCCAGAGATCTAAACCAATCAGGTGATGGTTTGCTTGGGATCATTGAGAATAAATAATTGATTCTAGGCAAAACCATCATTTTTATTGTAGCTACCCTTCCAATAAGTGATATTGGAAGGGATTTCCATCTTGCCAGATCATCTTCCACTTTTTTTAAAAGTGGGACGTAGTTTAGCTTAGATAAGTCTGCCAGTCTTGGTGAGATATGGATACCTAGATATGTAATATTTCCCGACCGGAGCTGTAAAGCAACAGGACTCTGGTAAGAACAGTTGATTGGAAGGACTGTAGATTTTAACCAATTTATGGAATAGTCTGAAACTCTTGAGTAAGATTTTATTAACTCAATTACCTGAGAGAAGGAAGTTTGTGAATGCTGTAGAAAAAGTAGTACATCATCTGCGTATAAACTGATTTTATGTTCTATTTTGTTGCATTGTATACCTTTAACATTATTATTTTGCCTGATTGCTGCTGCTAATGGTTCAATAAAAATAGCAAAGAGGGAGGGAGAAAGTGGACATCCCTGCCTGGTACCTCTCTGAAGGAAGAACCTTGATGATGTTTGATTATTGGTCCTAATACATGCTGTTGGTGAGCTGTATAATATTTTTAACCAGTTTACAAAAGAATTACTGAATCCGAATTTATTTAAGGCTGCAAATAAAAATTTCCAGTTAACTCTATCAAATGCTTTTTCTGCATCTAAAGATAATATATTGGTTTGGACGTTTTTACAGTAGGAATAATCTATTAAATCTATTAATCTACGTGAATTTGTTGAAGAGAGCCTACCTTTTATAAAACCTGTTTGATCAGGGTGGATTATTAGAGGTGTTATTTTCTCTATCCTTCTTGCAAGAGCTTTGCAAATTATTTTCAGATCCACATTGATAAGAGAAATGGGACGATAACTGGTCGGAGACATAGTGTCTTTTCCTGGTTTTAATAGAAGATTGATGTAGGCAGAATTCATGTTTGGTGGTATTCGACCATTTTCCTTTGTTTCCTGCAACATTTTGTAAAATGTTGCAGGAAATGTTGGTGCCAGAATATTCCAGAATTCTTTATAGAATGGTTCCTGGAAATCCATCTGGGTCTGGAGCTTTATTATTAGGCATGGATTGGAGGGCCTCCTGGAGTTCAGACACTGTTAGCGGCGAATCCAGGGCCTTTGCTTGACTTTCTGAAAGTTTAGGAAGAGTTATTTTATCCAGAAATTGTACAATATCATTATTTGAAGGGTTTATCTCCGGTGTGTATAAAGTCTCATAAAATTCTTTGAAAGTGTTGTTTATTTTTTCAGGGTAAATGGTAAATGGTAAATGGACTGGACTTATATAGCGCTTTTCTAGTCTTACTGACCACTCAAAGCGCTTTACATTGAAGCCGCATTCACCCAATCACCCTCGCATTCATACACCGACACCCAACATGGCTCGGTAGGACAATGTAGAATTTGGGGGTTAAGTGCCTTGCCCAGGGGCACATCGACATGTGACTGGAGGAAGCTGGAATCGAACCTACGACCCTCCGATTGCAAGCCAACTACTCTACCACTGAGCCACAGTCGCCCTCATATCACAGGGTCATATATTATATACCCAATTTTGTCTTTGATTGCAGAAATAGTTGTTTTTTCTTTATTTATTTTTAACTGATTAGCTAAGAAGCTACCTGATTTATTACTATGTTCAAAGTTTTCTATTCTAAGTCTTTGGATTAAAAACTGCGTCCTTTTATTAATAATTTCATTTAATTCTAATTTTGCTTTCCTTATTTTACTTAAGCTCTCTTTATCCAGGGAAGCTTCTAATGATTTAATAGTTTCTTCTAATTCCTGAACATGTTTATTTTCTATTCTCTTTTTATTTGATGAAAATGAAATTATTTTACCTCTAATTACAGCTTTCCCTGCTTCCCATAGAGTGGATGGCGACATACCAGGGAGATCATTAAATTCCATGTATGAAACCCATTCTTTTTCAATATATTTAATAAATTCTTTATCCTTAAGTAATGATATATTAAATCTCCAATTTTTATATTGAAGGGTTGCAATTTTATTTGCTAAATTTAAAGAAAGAGGAGCGTGATCGCTGATCACTATAGGATGTATCTCAGTGTCTGAAATGTCATTCAACAGTGAGCTGCTGACTAACAAATAGTCCAATTTAGAATAAGAATGATGTACGTTTGAGTAAAAAGTGTATTTTCTGTCGGGATGAAGCGATCGCCATGCATCGCAGAGTCCATAATCGCTCATGTACTGTTTAACTATATCTATGGATTGCCATCTGCGCTGAGTCCCTGCTGTACTGAGCCTGTCTATTTCTTCATTTAGTCCAAAGTTGAAATCTCCCCCAAGAACAAGTGAGCAATCCATGTGATTAGCCAGAACCGAGAAGAAAGTATGAAAGAATGAGGGGTCGTCAACATTTGGACCATATATACTAACTATACATAACTTTTGGTTATTTATAAATAGTTTTAATATTATAAATCTACCTTCTGGATCTGTAGCTGTGTCTATTACTTTAAAATTAGTATTTCTATTTATTAATATTGCTACTCCTCGTTGTCTAGAGTTATAGCATGAAGAAAATATATTAGGATACTCTGGTGTTTTTAAATCATTAGCTGTTGAACTTGATTTATGAGTCTCCTGTAGTAAGACGACATCTGCCTTCAATCTTGTAAGATGGTTGAAAATCTTAATCGTTTTATCTCTGGAGCTAGAGCCACGAATATTCCATGTTAGAAATTTTACAGGATTCATAGAGCTAAGATAAACCTTAGACATTTACTATCGCCAAGGATGAATATAGGTGTAATTTTGGTTTGTCCATGGAGTTGCCAGATTGAAAAAACCAGAAGCAGAGATAAAGCGAGGGAAATAATGCACCATACAGGTGTGTACAGAATGAAAGTATGATGGAAAAACATGAATATGCCATGATAAAAGTCTGTGTGTGTGAGAGAAAAAGGAAAAAAGGTGATAAAGAGATTTGGTGGTACAAATGTGAGAAAGAAAAAAGAGAAAAAGAAAACAAAAAGAAAACAAACCAATCTAGTGCACAGCCCTGCCCCTACCCACATTTACAAACAAAAACAGCCTGCTGAGCTGTGCTTCTTTAAACTATAGTTGTCTGATAAAACTAGTTCTGTCTTGGCTCTGTTAAATATGACTAATAAAGCCAAGGTGTAACCTGAGGGTCCCTAAACAGCTGACCGTTAACATACAGTTTATCCACACTAACCGTAGCCTTACAGCCCTCACTAATATGTTTTTTTCTCATTGGAAATAAAATACGTCTTCTGTCCAGGATTTCTTTCGGAAATTGATCATTAACGCTGTTATTCGTCCCCCGCAGCTCTCTCCCGCGTCCTTTGACGTGTTCTTTTTGTTTAAAATGTTCAAATTTTGCAACAAAATTGCAATTGCAATTGTTTCTTCCTGTTAAAAGGGAGTTTTTCCTTCCCACTGTCGCTGCATGCTTGCTCAGTATGAGGGATTGCTGAGAATTCCACGACGCAATCTTCTGTGGTTCTGTAATTTCTACACTAAACATTGTATTGTAATAACTCTTTTTGTAAAGTGCCTTGAGATGACATCTGTTGTGAAATGGCGCTATATAAATAAACTGAATTGAATTGAATTGAACAATTGGTCGCGGGCGGGTGTTGTTGGGTTTCTTACCTCCGAGCCGGTGAACCCGATGGAAGGATATTTTTTTAACCGTGTCGCCTGGCAATTTCAGCTGGTGTTGAATGAACGTTCGCACGGCTACTTTAGCATCTTCCTCAGCCTGCTCTGGTATCCCAGAAAAAACAAGATTGTCCCTCATTGATCGGGCCTGGATGTCTAGAATAGACTCCTTGAAACTTTTGTTTTCTCCAGACAGCTGCTTCATCCCCTCGGTGAGTTTCTTGACATGTTCTTTTATTGTTTGGTTTTCTGTAACTAGCGAAGCTACTTGTTGTTGTCTGAACTCCAGCGATTCCCTCAGAGCCTGAAATTCTTTATGCAGAACCTCCACCAGCGCGAGACGGGCGTCCAGGCTGGTTAGGTTCTTGTCTATTGAGTCCAGGATGTCGCCGTAGCTTCTATCTGGCGAGTCGGTGGATGTGCTAGCCTCCGAACGAGTGCGCTTCTGCGATGGTGTGCTCGTTGGTGTATCCGAAGCAGGTTTCCGTGACTTACCCATAACGATGTTATCAAAGCACTCGTCTAGGTAGCACTCCAGCGAATCCAATGTTTCCTTGTCCAGGTTGTTTAGAAGAAAACTTGATGGTTAGTTTAGAAGCTGCGTTTGGTTCAAAATGATTGCCTTGTTTTACCTGACTTTGATTGTATACTTTACCACATAACCGCCATGTTCACCTATGCACAGCTCTCGCGGGAACTCAGCAGCTCATCCTCTCCAATCTCCAAATTTGTAGCCTTGTAATTTTATTTTATAATCAGAGATGGGTTAACCCCCGGAACGTGACGGTTAAACTGAAAGTATGTTGTCCCGACATTGAACTGCTGGCAGTTGCTTTCTGTCCATACTACATGCCACGGGAAATTCCATATATGGCTGTTATAACCGTTTATGCTCCTCCGAGAGCGGTTCCTGCAGCTGTGTGTGACGTCATCAATGACGTTGTTGCTAGGATACAGCAACCCGAGGCTCTTATTATGATCACAGGGGATTTTAATCACGTCCCTCTGTCATCCCGCCTGACTGACTTTGTGCAGTATGTGAACTGTCCAACACTTGGAGATAAGACTGTAGATCTGTTAAATACCAACCTGAAGGAGGCGTACAGGGCTGTACCTCTTCCTCCACTCGGCAGATCTGATGACAACATAATCCATCTCCAACCCACATACAAACCTTATGTAAAGACACTTCCTGTTACCACAAGAACTTTTAGGAAGTGGTCATCAGAGGCAGGTGATGCACTGAGAGACTGCTTTGAGTGCACAGACTGGGATGGGCTGCTGGAGGGGCCGGAGATGGACAGAGACAGGTGTGTTGACATCATCACTGACTACATCACCTTCTGTAGGGACACTGCGATTCCGGTTAGAAGTGTTAGATGCTATCCTAATAATAAACCATGGATCACCAGTGACATCAAGAGCCACCTTAGCCAGAAGAAGATGGCTTTCAAGGATGAGTTTGCAATGGTACCTGAAAAAGACTCTGAGGCATGCTAAGGTAAAATACAGGAGGAAAATAGAGAAACGGCTGGAGATGACATCAAAGAAGTATGGAGAGGGATGAAGACCATCACTGGCTACTAGATGAAGAATGCCCAATCTTTAGAAGATGATACAGACATAGCTAACTCCTTCAACCAGTACTACATTAGGTTTGACACTGATGCTCCCTCCCCCTTGATGTCTGCAGCTGCTTCCTCTCCCTCCACCTCCATATCTGCTTACTCCACCTCCGCATCTGCAGCTTTTCCCTCCACGTCTGTTGATACATCTGCGGCTGCTCCCTCCACCCACATGTCTGCGGCTGCTTAATCCACCTCCACTTCTGTGGCTGCTCCCTCCACATCTGTGGCTACGTCTGAGGCTACTTCCTCCACCTCTGCGGCGGTTTCATCCACCTTCATTTGCGCGACTGCTTTCTCCATCTCCATGTCTGCAGCTGCTTCCTCCACCTCCAAAGTCTATGGCTGCTTCCTCCACCTCCACATCTGCCTCCTCTACCTCCATGTCTGCGGCTGCTTTCTCCACCTCTGTGGGTACTCACTTCACTTTCAACACCTGTGCTGTCTCCCCTCCCCTGCATCCTGAGCTGCTCCAACTGTTGATAACAATAGAAGAGGTGGGAGTTGAGCTCAGGAAACTTCAAACAGACAATGCTGTTGATCCGGATGGAGTTTGTCCAAGGCTTCTGAAGGATTATGCAGGACAACTGGCAGTTCCTCTGCAGAGGCTCTTTAATCTGAATCTTCATGTAGAAAAAGTCCCAGTACTGTGGAAGACTTCATGTCTCAAAATAGGGCGACAGGTAGAGCTGAATGATTATAGACCGATGGCTTTCACATCTCACATCATGAAGACCTTGGAGCGGCTCCTTCTCCATAGAATGAAAATGCAGGTTGCTGAGGAACTACAGTGCCTCCGGAAAGTATTCACTGCGCTTCACTTTTTCCATTTTTTTTAATGTTACAGCCTTATACCAATATTGGATTAAATTTATTTTTTCTTAAAATTCAAAAACACAACACCCCATAATGACAATGTAAAAAGAAATGTTTAGATTGTTGCAAATAAAATAAAAAAAGGAGAAATCACATGTACATAAGCATTCACAGCCTTTGCTCAGTACTTTGTTGATGCACCGTTGGCAAGAATTATATCCTAAAGTAGTTTTGAATATGATGCCACAAGCTTGGCACACCTATCTTTGGGTAGTTTTGCCCATTCCTCTTTGCAGTACCTCTCGAGCTCCATCAGGCTGGATGGAAAGCGTCGGTGCACAGCTATTTTCAGATCTCTCCAGAGATGTTCAATTGGGTTTAGGTCTGGGCTCTGGCTGGGCCACTCAAGGACATTCACCGAGTTGTTCTGTAGCCACTCCTTCGATATTTTGGCTGTGTGCTTAGGGTCATTGTCCTGCTGAAAGGTGAACCGTCGCCCCAGTCTGAGTCAAGAGTACTTTGGAGCAGATTTTCATCCAGGATGTCTCTGTACATTGCTGCATTCATCTTTCCCTCTATCCTGACTAGTCTTCCAGTTCCTGCTGAAAAACATTCCCTATGTTGAGAGAAGGGAACTGGTTCAGAAGTAACAAGACATGAAATTGCAACTGGACATACAAGACCTTTTAAGTTTAGGTCTGGGCTCTGGCTGGGCCACTCAAGGACATTCACCGAGTTGTTCTGTAGCCACTCCTTCGATATTTTGGCTGTGTGCTTAGGGTCATTGTCCTGCTGAAAGGTGAACCGTCGCCCCAGTCTGAGTCAAGAGCACTTTGGAGCAGATTTTCATCCAGGATGTCTCTGTACATTGCTGCATTCATCTTTCCCTCTATCCTGACTAGTCTTCCAGTTCCTGCTGAAAAACATTCCCTATGTTGAGAGAAGGGAACTGGTGCAGAAGTAACAAGACATGAAATTGCAACTGGACATACAAGACCTTTTAAAGAAAATTTCTGGTCTTGAAAAAAAAATGCTGATATATTTTAAGAAGAAAAAATAAATAATATGTATTTTGTTTGTTCTTTGGTACGTAGTAGAAAATACATTGAAAATATTTAGTATGAACCAAATGTTGCTTATCAACCATCATTAAACAGAAATTTATGGCTTATGTTATTATTTTTATTGTTTTTGTTAGAAATGTTAAAAGTCCTAACGTTATTGAACTCAGCATATATTTCGGACTTACTTGAAAGCGCCACAGGTGTGCAGCGCTGCTGGATGTTTTTGTGTAGCTTATAAAGAAAGATCGCTCTTATATACTTGCAGATTTATAAAAAATTTTTTTAAAAACTTTAGCCAAGGGTGATATTTGCCTGGAGAAGACCTTTTATACGGCCCAAACATTTACCTTCAGCAAAGACGGGGTGGGCTAGATTTCTCTTTTGTCTTTCCTGCTGAAGCTTTAGCCCAGCGGCTACAGCTAGCTAGCGCTAGCCAACGGCGCATCAGACCTGTCAATGCGACGGTGGCCGTTGCATGACAAACACTATGTAAATGTAAAAAAGGTTCAGAAAACATATTTTTTGAGAATCGATTCTGAATCTTGTCAAATAGGAATCGAGATTCAGACGTGAATCAATTTTTCCTCACACCCCTAATAGAAAGATGACCTTGTTATTGCCTTTATGTAAACCTTGAGGTTCAGGTCTGAGTCCATTATTACACCTAGATTTCTGGCCTGGTTGGTAGTTTCTAGTTGGACCACCTGAAGCTGTGCACTGATATTTAATCAATCTTTTTTGGGTCCGAAGATAAGTACTTCAGTTTTGTTTTTGTTCAGTTGGAGGAAATTATGGGACATCCTGTTGTTAATTTGCTCAATGCATTTATTGAGGATTTGGATGGGTTCAACATCACCTGAAGTTTGTCTGACAGGGTTCGGTCGGTATCAGATGTCTGATATGGTGAGTTGAATTGGAAAGCAATGTTTATAGTTCCTGTTTGGGCGTGGAGTTAGGAGCAGGATTCTTTTTTTTGAAGGTTTTCAGAAATTTCAAAGAAAGCTCGTCACAGAGTCAAGAGTTGACGATGAGTTGGATCTGCTGCTGGTCCCCCTGCCAGCCGGTGTGTTGATTGGATCTGCCGTCTCAGGGAGCATCCTCTGCACAGTAGAATCTGCATGTTCCCCACATAGAGATGCTGGAACTCTGTGTTTATTTCGAAGGTCATCTGACGGCATTGTTGCACAGTTGGCTGGCATCACTGTGGCAGGCTTATCACTGACGGGTGCAAGGATGTCATCTTCTCTGTTTGTTACAGCAGGTTGGCTTTCACTATGTATCTCATTTCGAGGACAGTTTACATTAGATAACACAGTCGAGAGATAAAACTTCTGACCTTTCTTATTGGTGTGACGTCCATCTTTTGTGAATAGGCGCCTTCGTTCACAGAAGATCTTAAAATTTTTCAGGAGTGGAATAGACCTTTCAGCACAGACAGTTTTAATAAAGCTAGTGAATCCTTTCATCCGGCTAAATTCCTCATCTGAGAGCGTTGCTGGAATTGGTCCAGATATGTGAAGTTCTATCGTGTTGGTGTTAAAGTAAATCCAAGAAGTCCTTCTTTAAAATTTCTGATTTCTTGTGGGAGATGTCGACTGTTCCTGCATGGACAACAATTTTTTGTAGTTCTAAGTTGGTCTCAATAATTGATGGAATCCTCTCAGAAAGTTGTTTGACTGTCATTTGTGGGCAATTAAAGACACTTGTATTGATGCATAGCTGTTCACTGCCTTTGATCGATCCGTTACGAATAATAGCAAGAGTTTTCTTTTTCTTGCGAAGTTATTTTCTCTTTTGCTTTCTGTCAGTGCTGGCTTCTTGCTGCTGTTTTTTGTTATTGTTCGGTTTAGCTGTGTTTGGGTTTAGGTGGCTTTGGCAAAGGTCTGTTAGTTCCAGGGAGTTGTTTGCATTTCGCTGGCTTTGCTGAGCATCTGTTAGACTCAGAGAGCCGGGAGAGGCCAGCACTGTGAATCTGTTCTTTAAAGGGATAATTGAAGTTGTTGGTTGTTGGAGTTTCTTTTGATGTTGCTTATTTTTCTTTTTCGGTGTCTGTCGACTGAGTGCTGGCCACTCTTCTGATGAGTGGGGGGTTCTTCCCGATAGACGTTGTACTCTGTGTTGTTGGCATCAACCTGCCAGGTTGTTCAAAATCGCATGTCATACTCAGAGTAGTATTGTTTCTGGCGTTTTCTGCAAGGCGTCGGATCTTTAATTCCATGTCCTTCATTCTTTCCCGTATGTTTTGGAGAGTGAAATCAGCGTTGTGAGCCATTGTAGTCTTTGGTTTTTTGTCCACAGTGGAAGAAGAAGAAAAAGAGTGATAAAATCCTTCCTAGGGAGGTCGTCCAGTATCCTTAAGCTTGGTTTATGCTTGCCGCGTCCGCGAGGTCCGCACGGCTCCACGCGGCCAAATCACGTCATTTCAGCAACCACGCCTCACCGCGCGGCCTCCTTCCGCCCCAAAATTTCCGCACCGCGCAACTAGGAAAATTTGTAACTACGCGGACGGTCCCGCGCGAAAAAACATGGGGGACTGGTAAGAGCTCATATTGACAGAGGTTCGTAAATAGACATCTTTATGATTCGGCCGATAGAGATCACTGTGATCAACTGTCTTTTAATGGACGAGTGGACAGTCTCCTTTTTCGTCTTTTTTCCAAAGTTAACAGCAGAAAAGTTCTGCTTTGTTTAAGCCCACGGGTGTCACCATCTTGTAAACAACAGTGATTACTACTTCTACTATGCTGTAGTGCTGTATGCATGCCGTAGAGCCCTACGCCGCCCCCTACAGTCATCAAGACTATTGGCTCTCAGCAGGGACAAGCTGCAGAAAGTATAAACGTTGCTCGAAGGCGTCTCGGCCTGTTCCGCACGTCTCGTATCCTCGCGGAATGTTCATGCGGTAAGCATAAACCAAGCTTTAGGGTGAATATGTAAAAATAAAAAGTAAAATAAGGGCAAAAAGGGGGGCAGGAGTGGAGCAGGAGGAGAGGAGAGGAAAACGCGTCCTGCTCCTTCGACAGTCACAGTCCGTCGTAGGTGCTTCTCGCGCTTTTTTGGTTGCTTTATTGCGTTTGGTGTGGACTCACCTTAAGGTGCCTTTTAGCAAACTCCAGGCGGGCTGCCATGTGCTATTTACTTAGTAGTGGGTTCCGTCTGGCCACTCTACTATACAGACTTGGACAAAATTGTTGGTACCCACAACTTAATAGTTGGTTGCACAACCTTTTGAGGCAACAATCACTGCAATCAAATGATTCCTTTAACTGTCAATGAGACTTCTGCACCTCTCAGCAGGTATTTTGGCCCACTCCTCATGAGCAAACTGTTCTAGTTGTTTCCGGTTTGAAGGGCGCCTTTTCCAGACAGCACGTTTCAGCTCCTTCCAAAGATGCTCAATAGGATTGAGATCAGGGCTCATAGAAGGCCAGTGTTTTCCTCTTTGCCCTTCATGGGTGTTTTTAGCTGTGTGTTTTGGGTCATTTTCCTGTTGTAAGACCCGTGACCTGCGACTGAGACCATGCTTTCTGACACTGGCCAGCACATTTCTCTCTAGAATCCCCTGATAGTCTTGAGATTTCATTGTACCCTGCACAGATTCAAGACACCCTGTGTCAGATGCAGCAAATCAGCCCCAGAACATAACCGAGCCTCCCCCATGTTTCACAGTAGGGACCGTGTTCTTTTCTAGATATGCTTCATTTTTCCGTCTGTGAACATAGAGCTGATGTGCCTTGGCAAAAAGTTAAATTTTTGTCTCATCTGTCCACAGGACATTCTCCCAGAAGCTTTGTGGCTCGTCAGCATGTAGTTTGGCATACTCCAGTCTGTTTTTTTTTAATGATTTGTCCTCTGGCTCAAACAGCGAAGGATGTTCCGATCTGACACTGATGTTCCTTGAGCATAAAGTTCAGCTTGGATCTATTTTGAAGTCTTTCTAGGCTCTTTTGTTACCATTTGGATTATCCGTCTCTTTGATCTGTCATCAATTTTCCTCCTGCAGCCACATCCAGGGAGGTTGGCTACAGTCCCATGGATCGTACATTACTGAATGACATGTGCAGCTGTAGTCACAGAAACATCTAGCTGCTTGGAGATGGTCTTATAGCCTTTACAGTTAACATGCTTGTCTATGATTTTCTTTCTCATCTCCTAAGACAACTCTTTCCTTTATATTGAGTGTGGTACACACCACTTCACCAAACAACACAGTGACTACCTGGAGTCCTATATATAGGCCCACTGAGTGATTACAGGATTGTAGACACCTAGGATGCTGATTAATGGACATACCTTGGATTAACATGTCCCTTTGGTCACATTATTTTCATTCTTTTCTAGGGGTACCATCATTTTTGTCCAGGCCTGTTTCATGCATTTATTTTTTAAATAATTCTGTTGAAGCATGGATGAAAAGCAACATTTATATAATTTTTATTTATTATTACTTTTGTCAGATTAAAGTTATTTCTGTGACCATTATGAGTTTTTCTTTGATTTAATGAAGGGTACCAACAATTTTGTCCACGTCTGTACAGGCCTGATTAGTGGATTGCTGCAGAGATGGTTGTCCTTCTGGAAGGTTCTCCTCTCTCAACAGAGGAATGCTGGAGCTCTGACAAAGAGACAATCAGGTTATTGGTCACCTTCATGACCAAGGCCCTTCTCCCCCGTTCACTCTGCTTAGAAGGCCGGCAAGCTCTAGGAAGAGTCTTGGTGGTTCCAAACTCCTTCCACTTATGGATGATGGAGGCCACTGTGCTCATTGGAACATTCAAAGCAGCAGAATTTTTTTCTGTAACCTTCCCCAGCCTTGTGCCTCAAGACAATCTCGTAGGTCTACACTGAATTCCTTTTTCTTCATGCTTGGTTTGTGCTTTGACATGCACTGTCAACCCAGGGGCCTCATACAGCCAGGTGTGTGCCTTTCCAAATTATGTCCAATCAACTTAATTTACTACAGATGGACTCCAATTAATCTGCTGAAACACCTCTAGGACGATCAGTGGAAACAGAATGCACCTCAGCTCATTCTGAGCTTCACGTCAAAGGCTGTGAATACTTATGTACATGTGATATCTCAAGTTTTTTATTTTTAATAAATAGGCAACAATTTCAAAGAAACTTTTTTCACATTATCATTATGGGGCATTGTGTTTCGAATTTTATGGGAAAAATTAATTTAAACCATTTCGGAATGAGGCCGTAACATAAAAAAAATAGTGGAAAAAGTGAATACTTTCCAGATGCACTGTAGACCCCCTCCCTTTTGCCAAGCAGGAACACTTAGGAGTTGAAGATGCGGTCCTTTACCTGCTGCATACTCCTACCTGGATGTGCCTGGTTCTTATGTCAGGATAATGTTCTTCAACTTCTCCAGTGCTTTTAACACCATAAAGTCCTCCATACTGAGCAAAAAAACTTGTGGGTATGGGTCTAGACCCTCCCCAACATTCTGGATTATGACCATGATATGTCAGGATGGGGAGATGTGTTTCTGGGACACTTGAATGCAGCACTGGGGTGCCACAAGGGACTATTTTGGCTCCCTTTCTGTTCAAACTCTACACATCAAAGTGCAGATACAACTCAGAGTCCTGCCACATCCAGAAGTACTCAGATGATACAGCGGTCATAGCGTGTGTGAACGGTGGACAGGAGGGGGAGTACAGGGACCTGGTGGAGACCTTCACTGACTGGAGAAAAAAAAACTGCCTTCTTCTGAACACCACTGTGACGGGGTTCTTTGGCACACAATAAAGATGGCTTAGTCGTGTTGCAGTTACTGGTGCTTTATTGTGCTGATGCTCCCAGACTTGTGCTCAACAGTGCAACACAGTGAAAAAAAATGTTCCAAAATTCCAGAGTAAAAAAAAAAAACATAAGGATGATGATGATCAAAACACTTGTAGATTTGTTTGTCTTATTTAAAAAAAACAACAAAAAACAGCTACAATGTTGCCACCTACTTCCTCTGAGCTCCTTCCAGTTGCGAGCAATGCAACTCAACTTACTCAACTGACTCATACCATTCCTCTTACCCACTTTACATACTCTAAGCCCCTCCCCTTAGGCTCAATAATCAAACAATTTCAATCTAATTCAAGATCTACATAATTACATCTAATGAAAATACATATAAAAATAATCCCATAAATTCAACACTTAATTTCAGAACAAACAGCCATCAACCATTTGTCATGACAGAAAACCCTTTTAACACATGCTGGAGTAGTCATGTGATTGTGACATCATTTCCTCCTGATGACAGGCTTGTCATTTTAACAGCTGTTTTGGCACACTCTGTGACTACAGAGTTCATCAGAGCGACAGCCTGGGGGAAGAAACTGTTCTTATGTCGGGTGGTTTTGGCGTACAAAGATCTGTAACGCCGGTTTAAGGGGAGGAGCCTAAACAGGTTGTAGCCAGGGTGTGAGGGGTCAGTGGTGATTTTTCTGGCCCGCTTCCTGACCCTGGCCCGGAATAGGTCCTCAATGGAGGGAAGATCAGTACCTATGATCCTCTCTGAGGACCTGACTGTTCTCTGCAGTCTGTCCTTGTCTTTCCTGGTGGCGGATCCGAACCAGACAGAGATGGATGAGGTCAGGACAGACTGGACTATTGCAGGTGGTTCTGACTGCACCAGAGGACCAGCTGTTCCACTTCCCTTCTGTACACAGACTCGTTGCCGTCACGGATGAGTCCTATGACGGTGGTGTCATCTGCAAACTTCAGGAATTCTACCTATCTATAGAACTTCTATCTATCTATCTATCTATCTATCTATCTATCTATCTATCTATCTATCTATCTGCTGACATATCCCATGTTGTTCTGTGACTGGTCTTGTGATTATCCTCTGATGCATAGAATAGAATGTTCGTTTTCTTCCCATAACTGCTGAAAATGCTAAAACCATGTGTGAAGTCATTTGTTCTCTCAGAGCTGAGGAATGAACTGCTCAGCAACGAATCCAATAGGGTGTGGATAAATCAGTATATATATACCAGGGATATGTGAAGTAAGGCATACCTCCGTACCGACTCTCCATCCAGCATGTAAAATAAACTTTTGTACGAACACCGCTAACACGTTGTTTAATCCTCATCCAAGGCCTCTCAGACACGAGTTAATGAATTAAAGCTGAGATTTCTATCGAGATCAGCTTGTCAAAGAGGAATTGTAACAAATAAATATGGGTAATGCAGAAGAAAAAGGTGGTTTCTCCCAAGAGGCCCTGACATTTGTTTTATGGATCATTTAAAAAACAACAACAACAAAAAGCAATGTAACATACTTATAATGGTAAGATTTGTAATCATCTACCCGGTGAATATGAAACACATGTATTTACTCAAAGTGAATACACACTACACAAGCTGTTACACACACATGTACACTTTTTTCACTTCCCCACTAAGGAAGAGAACTTAGAACCTGCTACTGTATTCCTTGTCATGAATGTTAAAGATCAAAATTCCTGTTTATTGTGCAACTGACAGCCCAGATGATGCTTCCAACATTATGTTTCTGTAATCTGATCATCTGTATTATGTTACCTGTGTTACACCTGTAAATTGCATTTAAATGACATGTAAATGATGTTCCCCTGGCCTGCAGCTTTTTCCTGGCCTGCAACCCGCTGCGTTCTCCCTTTTTTCTCTATATGAACATCAGTGCACTTTCTACATACTGTCATCTGGTCCACTGCACATTTCTCTGGCTAAAATTACACTGACTAGCACTGTGTTTTAGGCCCATGATTTATAACCCTTTGAGCTGCAATAAATTAGCAGCCAACATTCTACCTCTGACTGAAGTACCCCTAAAACATCAGACACTTCTCCCCAGCGCTGCAGTACTTTCAGACCACTATTTCCCGAGGTTACAGGCTACAGTTTGCCAAGAAACCACCTCGGTTCAACGGCGTATTGGTTTCAGCGGCCCCTGTGGATTCAGCACACGTCCTGGAGGACGAAATTTCATCCCTGAGACAAGCAGGCGATCAGAGTGGTCCCGGACGACGAGGTACGGCAAGGTTTTTACTCCCGCTATTTCCTCATTCCAAAGAAAGACAGTACGTCACTCCATCCCATTCTGGATCTGCGCGTGTTGAACAAGCACTTACGGAAGTACACTTTCAGAATGCTCACGCACAAACTGTTATGTCGGTCTATCTGGCGGGGAGATTGGTTTGTGACAATCGACCTCTCAGACGCTTATTTTGACATAGCGATCTATCCTCCATACAGGAAGTTTCTCAGGTTTGCTTATCAAGACAGAGCCTACGAGAATCAAACCATCCCGTTCGGGCTGTCATTAGCACCGAGGGTTTTCAGCAAACGTGTGGAGGCAGCGCTATCTCCCCTGAGGGCGCGAGGTATCAGAATATTTTTGTACATAGACGATTATCTGATATTCACAGGCGCAAGCAGTCAGCGACTGTCAGGCGGTGTTAAATCACCAGATCATTCTCAGAATAAACTGGCCAAAAAGCCGCCTGGTCCCCACACAATGTGTGGAATATTTAGGTCTGAAGTTAAATTCCCTCTCATATCGTGTCACACTTTCAGAGAAAATAATTTCTTCTTTCAACCAGTGCGCAGCCCGCTTTCGGCTGGGGAAAGTGGTTTTATTCAGCCTGTGTCTGCGCTTCCTGGGCCTCATGACCTCAGTGTTTTCAGTGGTGCAATTCGGGCTTCTAATGATGAGGGATTTTCAGCGGTGGGTTGAATCGCTGCACCCGTCGCCACCTTTACCGCAAGGTAAAAATTACGCCAGTGTGCGTGGCAGCTCTGCGGCCATGGAGAAACCCCACGCTTTTCTCACTGGGCGTCCCGCTGGGCGCTGTAACTTTCATGGGTTACCATGATGATGGACGCCTCCCTAACGGGCTGGGGCGCCGCCATGATGGTAGAACTGTGAACGGTACATGGTCTCAGGAGACGGCTTCACATAAATGTTCTGAAACTCTGGGAAGTCTTCCTAGCTTTGAAACATTTTCTGCCCTATCTACAGGGCCGACATGTGTCAGTGAAGACAGACAATTCCACCGTGGTGGCTTATATAAATCGTCGGGGGGGACCTGCTCTTTGCAGCTGCACAGACTGGCCAGGGAAATAATTTTGTGGAGCAGCACCCGACTTCTGTCAATCCGGGCGACCCATGTCCCTGGTGTTTTGAACAAGGGGGTGGGTCTCCTGTCCAGGGGAAACCCGCTAAACGGAGAGTGGAGACTCCACCCTCAAGTGGTGGAGCAGATTTGGCAGAGGTACGGCCGAGCCGCCGTAGATCTCTTCGCCTCATGGGAAAACGCTCAGTGTCTGCTGTTCTACTCCCTGTCAGACGCAGACGCTCCCCTAGGCATGGACGCACTGGCTCATCAATGGCCGGACGTGATGCTGTACGCGTTCCCACCACTCAGTCTGATATCCACCACTCTAAACAGAGTGAGTGACCAGGGACTGTCCCTGATTCTGGTGGCCCCATGGTGGCCATCCAAGCCCTGGGTGGCAGAGATAGCGGAAATTTTAGCGGCCGAGCCATGGCCTCTCCCAGTCCGACGGGACCTTCTGTCCCAGGCGCAGGGAGAAATTTACCATCCTGACCCAGACCGCATGGCTCTCTGGGCCTGGCCCATGAAGGGTGGAATTTAAATGCGATTTGTCTCCCTCCAGAGGTCATGGACGCTATACAGAACGCCAGGGCTTCTTTGACTCACTCTCTTTACAATGGTAAATGGAGGCCCTTTGCCATCATCCCTTTGAACCCATTGAGGGCATCGTTATGAAATTTCTTTCAATGAAAACTGCTCTGCTCCTCGCCTTGTCCTAAGAGAGTGATAGAGTTACATGCGCTGTCCGTCGATCCTGCCTGTTTACAGTGGGCACCGGGGTTCTCCAAGGTGTCTTTGACCTCCAACCCCGCCTTTGTGCCCAAGGTAATGGAGTCATCCTGCAGGTGTTCTATGGTAGAACTACTGGCATTCCATCCACCACCATTCTCTTCATTAGAAGAGCAGAAGCTTAATTGCTTATACCCAGTGAGAACGTTGAGGTCTTATGTGGATAGGACAGCTGGTTTTAGAAGGGCTGACCATCTGTTTGTGTCTTGGGCCACAACCCATAGAGGGAAACCTGTCTCTCGCCAAAGGTTAGCACACTGGATTGTGGAGGCGATAACTCTAGCATATAAGTGCAACCAAGTGTCTGAACCCCCTAAAGGCGTGAGGGCCCATTCTACCAGGAGCATGGCCAATTCCTGGGCTTTGTTCCGAGGGGTGTCTTTTCAGGACATCTGTGCGGCAGCCAGCTGGGTGACTCCACATTTGTGAGGTTTTACAGGCTGGATGTGGCTCGTTCATCTCTTGCACATGCAGTGCTTGAAATGGGGACATCAGGATCCACCTGAGACCAAGTTTAGGTTGGCTGCATGTATGGCTTCGGGGCTAGCATGCGATTCGGGAGTGGGCCATATGTCCCATAGTGAAACACCGAGCAAAGTTAGAAAAAGAACGTTGGGTTACTTAACGTAATCCCTGGTAATCCAGAGTGAGGTGTTTCACCAACACATACCTGCACGCAGGGGCACGGAAAGAAACCTGCCTTGAATGAGTCGGGAGTGGTAGGTTGGCCGTGAGATAGGATGGTGTGCATGGACACGGCTCAACCTGTCTGTCTCAGACAGACGTGATGTCATAGGAGCTTCCGTAGTAGGCCACGCTGAGGCGATTCCCATAGTGAAACACCTCACTCTGTTATCAAACAACCAGGGATTACGTTAAGTAACCCAACGTTCTGTTAATGCCTCTTACTGTATGTTTATGTACTCCTGTAAACTTAATTATGTTTAAAAATCAACCACGATGGAAATCCATTCAAAAGACGGAAAAGAAGCAAGGAACAGACAAAAGAATCATTCAACAAATTTAACAGGTGAAACTGGGACTAAATTATTCTGCATTAATAGCAGTATAGTTAAAGCTACGTCTTTGGGAATGTGTTTGTTCCGTCTATTTAGCTATTTTGTAATTGCACTTTTATTTTTATAGTATGTGAGATGTGTTTTTGATAATTTGGATATATTTATTCTTAGCTGCGTGCTATATCTGATCAGTGGTGGTTGGCATGGTTTGGGCCTTGTGTATTAAATTACAGTTCCAAGTAAATATTTTAGCCAAAAGTAGATTTGCCAGAAGCAGAATATTTTATTTAAAAAACAAAAATGTATCTAAAACCAATGACTAAATCTTTACTAAAGCTAAATATTAATTTCAACAAAAGACTAAGACTAAAACTACATAAAACAAATTTGGCAAAATAAACACTGGTCATCATGGACGAAGGTGATCACAGGTTTCAATTCAGTTCAATTCAGTTTATTTATATAGCGCCATTTCACAACAGATGTCATCTCAAGGCACTTTACAAAAAGAGTTCAAGCACAAAAGATTGAATAGGTAGTACGACCATGGCTAAAGAGGTAGGAGATCGTCCTCTACCAATCTCCAAAATCTTGGTAATGCATTACGTACAGCTACATAATTAGGGTAGTTTCACAAATAACGCTTGCATTACCATGGTTGCTTAGTGATTAGAGCTTCCGTAACCTTGACTGCCTTATTAAGAATGATTATAGTCTCATTAGTGAGCATTAACGAAGATAACTTTAGAACTATAAATCTGATACCCCAATCTAATATTTTAAAACTGAAGAAGCCTCTCGGATTAGAGACTAAACATTTTCAAGGCAAGAAAAATCCAGTTCCTTCTTTTAACCCAACACAGCTCAGAGCCTCAGGGCTTTCTCCTACCACATGCCTGTCTTGCAAAGTCAGGTGGAAGGACAGCTGGTGAGACTGAACTAGAACAAGGCTGCAGGTCCAGATGGTGTTAGCCCGAGTCCAAAAGGCCTGCTCAGAGCAACTCTGTGGGGATTTGCAGCACCTCAACTGGAACTTGTTCCAGTACAAAAGAAAATTAATCCATCAGTCATCAGTAACTATAGACCTCTTATTCTGACATCCCACATCACGAATGTCCTGGAAAGCCTCCTGCTGCACCACCTCACTAAGCAAACCAAAACATATCAGGACCCCCTACAGTTTTCTTATCGTCATTGAGTTGATGTTAAAGATGTCATTATTTACCTGCTTCAACCAATCTAGTGTCATCTGGACAAAGCAGGCAGTACTGTGAGAATAATGTTCTTTGATTTCTGTAGTGCATTTACCACAATTCAGTCTGATTTGCTTGGTCAGAAACTCCTAAAACACAGGTGGAGCCCTCAATGATGGAGTGGATTAATTATTACCTGACAAACAGGCCACAATTTGTGAAACTGAAGGATTGAGTCTCAACCCAGTTGGTTAGCAGCACAAAAGCACCACAAGGCACTGTACTCCCACCATTCCTTTTCACTCTGTACAAATCAGACTTCTAGTATGAGATAGGTCGTCAAGAAATACTAAGATGACTGTGCACTTGTGGGTCATATCAGAGATGGACAAGAAGCTGAATACAGCAAGCTGGTGGACCGCTTTGTGGCATGGTTGTCTTACAATGAATGTTAAAAAAAAGGAGACGATAGTAGATTTCAGAAGAAAAAGGGATAAGTCAAACACTGCTTCCATTATGGGAAAAGAAGTGGAGGTGGTTGAGGAGTATAAACACCTCAGAGTTCACCCGGACAACAGACTAGAATGGAGACTTAACAGTAAAGCAGTCTACAAGAAGGGACAGAGAAGACTGTACTTTGTGAAGAATCTTAGGTCAATTAAGGTTTGCAGCAAGAAGCTGCAGACCTACAACTGTTGTGGAGAGTGTAATCTCTTTGTCCATCATCTGCTGGGATATCAACATAAGAGCTAGGGACTTAAAAAGGCTCAACAACCTGATGAAGAAGGCTGGTTCTGTTCTTGGCTGTAGTTTTTTGACGGTGCTATTAATGAAGGGGTCATCAAGAATGGTCATACCTTAAGCTTGAAATGCTTTATTCTCAATGAACACATTGATGCATCAGAGCTGTAAATTAGGTTACTAAAAGCTGTAATTCAATGCATCCATACAAAGTGGGAATAACAAGGTGCATACAACTGATGTTAATAAGATGCAGTGTGATCTACCGCGAGCACTATTCTCAGCTTGTTTCACCTCGTCTATTTTCTGAATGAGACTTGTGTCTGTCTCAACTATTGTTGATTTTCGCCTCATCTCTGATTCATTTTTGAAAATTTCAATCAATTTCATCAGTGTCTTCGTCTTTATGCAGTGTTTTTTAAATTTCATTTGGTTTTTGTTTGCAAAAAAAACATTTGTGACGAAAATAAAGACAGAAATTTCTCGTCAACAACATGATCACTGGATTGTTTGCTCTCAGGGCCGTTAGCTGCAAAAGTTCATAAATAAACCGCACCGTTTTATAGGACGCAGGTTATAAAGTATTGGAAAAAAATAGCGGCTTATAGTCTGTAAAATGCTGTACTAATTATTCATCGTTTAATTTATAAATCAAGAGTGATGTGTAATCTAATTACACTGAGCTTTATCTCTCATGCCCTCTCCCTCCTATCTCTTTTGGCAGTCCCGATAAGCATGCTGGATCTGTATGATAATGAATATATGTAAAGAAAATAATAAAATAAAACCAGAGATAAACCTCCATAAGAAAGTCTTTCAACAGCCTTCACTCGATTCTACTATTAATGCCAGGCTTCAAAAGGACCTCTGAAAAACTGGGCCATGTTATAATGCGTTTGTGTATAATATTAATATCTTTTGTATATTTGACACAACATAATTCATTTGGTAATCCCTCACTGAAGGCCCAGATAACAAAAGAACGGCCAGCCACACGGCCAAAGAATGGTTATGATTTTGGTTTGGTTATGGTTTGATCCATGGATAATTGATACGGGCGAGATTGTGTTTTTCTTATTGGACTAGTGCAGGAGGACCTGCTGTAACTGTAAATCAGTGTACATACTCATTGACCCATATTGCAAAAGAGCACAGAATAAATTATTTTATTTTCAACTCAGGTTTAACTTTTTTGTGCACAGCACAGATTTTCTGTGTGCGAAAACCGTGTCAGCAGTGCGCAATTACACATATGCACAGGGTGCACGGTGGCGTGAATGGCTGTTTGTCGTGTCTGTCTCTATGTGACCCTGTGATGGACTGGCGACCTGTCCAGGGTATACCCCGCCTCTCGCCCGTTGACAGCTGGAGATAGGCACCAGGCCCCCCCCCCGCGACCCCTTGAGGATTAAGAGGTGTATCTTAAAGGGAATATTGATTATAACTTTGTCAACTATTGTAATAGTTATTACAACCTGCAGTCAATACACTCTAAGGCTAGAGATCAGCCCTAAACTCTAAGAGCCATCTGAAGGAGACTGGAAAAAATAAGAGAGACAAAAAGCATAAGTCAAAAATAACTCCTACTTGAGGAGTTTCTCCTTTTCAAACACTGTGTCAGCAGGCATGTTGACAGGGATAAGCAGGTCAGGATGGGAGTCAAAATGAACCAGCCTGATGTTGTTGAGCGGAAGATATCTTGATGCAATGGCTCGATAGATGTGATGCACCACCTGCAACAATATATAGAATTTACACACAATATTGTTAATATATGATGACAAACTTATCAAAACTAAAAGAAAATGCTTGTTTTAATCTAATCGGTCACCTAATATCTTGCACAGATAAGCACCCCTGGAAGACAAAAAAAATTAATTATGTAAAAAACTGACATGATTTACAGAATTACAGGACTTTCCCTCTGTGCTCTATTGTGGTCGGCTAGACAGAACTTGATACTGCAGACATCAACATGAATGACCAATTAGACTAAGTTCAGCCTCTACAGGCAACCTTCCTGCAATTTACGCAGACTCCGAAGGTTAGTCTAAGTTGGAATCGGTTACATTAAAAGCGTGTGAAAACAAAAAAAGTCACTAGATGTCAACCACCCTCTGTTACTAATCGTTTCGGTTACTTATTTTAACAAGCTTATTAAACTTATAAGTGAATTTGACCATTTACACCTAATGTGATACATTACACAAGAATAATGAAAAATGCATCATATATGTATTTTGAAATAATACTTACTGTACAAAATTTAACAAATAAAACCATTGATCATAGACTACACTAGTATAAAAATGGCATAGGACTCCATTAGAGCTCTAATTGGCCCTTAAAAATAGGGCCTGACCCGATCCGAGAAAGTTCAGACCGAGCCCGAAGAGTATATTTTGACGAAGAACAACCCGGAGTGAGTTTATTAACTATAACTTAGTCATCTTATTTACAGGGTAAAGGAATAATGCCCTTTTTTTCCCAGTTTAAAGCTCTGACAAGGTCCACCACGATGCACAAATCAGCGTGCACATTAAAACATGCGTATGGATTCCAAATCCATACTCAGTTTTATTAAACTGAGTGTACATATTCTTACACCTCAAAATTATTTTTGCATCTGATCGATGCCAGGCTCCTTGCACACGTGAAGGGAAGATTGAGTGTTTTTATCATTCTATTCCTCTTGTCTGTCAAAATTGCGGTTATTGCGCAGAATCCCCTCTTGCACTGAAGCGTGTGCTGCAGCCATACATTTTTTAAGCTGTTTGCCTTTGTTGTTTAAGTCCTTTCAGCAGAAGTACAGGGGTTGAAGAATTCACATGAAGGGAAATAAAGAAACAAAAAATGTATGCCCCCCCAGAGATAAGAACTGAATCGTCAGAGGGGTGACATCACAAGCAGAACGGGAAATCCCTTTTCCCCCCAGCAAATCACACATAGTCTATAACGACAGTACAGTTAAAAAAATTACAGGGGGTTTTCTACATTTTAAGTAGAAAATTTTTTTAGGCCGGTGTGAAGAGATATAGTGTAAAAAAATAAAAGGTAATTCTCCCCCCCGGCGATATCATCGTCCATTGCGATGTTTTACTGTAAACATCGTCAACTCCCAATTTGGGGGACATCGCCCAACCCTAAACTCTATTCACTCTACATGGTGAAGTGCTGAGGAAACTGTAGCTAATTTGCTATAAAAAAACCTAACAAAAATGATTTATGCTTTTAAGCTTTGTATCAAAATGTTAAAAGCATAACACCAGAAAGTTCATGTTGGTGGGAGGCTGCAAATTAGGGTTGCCAAATGTCCGTTAAAATACGGAATCGTCCCGTATTTGACTATTAAATGTGCCGTCCAGTTTTGAACTAATAAGGGAAGCTATTTGTTCTGTATTTTCATAAATGTCTATCATGTGCGTCCGTCATAGTCTTCATCAGAATCAGTATAAGCTTTAATGGCCAAGTATGACACATACAAGGAATTTGACTCCGGCAACTTTTCTCTCCAGTACAGCACTTAAATAAGTGAAATAAAAAAAAAATAATAATAAAGGATAATATATACACCAAACCGGGGTTATTGTACAGTGAGTATATACAGCAGTGCAGAGTTATAGTTTTTTGGTTTGTGAATGGACTCACACTCTGTGACTACACAGCCTGGGGGGAAGAAACTGTTCTTGTGTCGGGTGGTTTTGGCGTACAGCGCTCTGTAACGCCGGCCTGACGGGAGGAGACTAAACAGATTGTGGCCAGGGTGTGAGGGGTCTGTGGTGATTTTTCTGGCCCGCTTCCTGACCCTGGCCCGGAATAGGTCCTCAATGGAGGGAAGATCATTAACCATGATCCTCTCTGAGGACCTGACTGTTCTCTGCAGTCTGTCCTTGTCTTGCCTGGTGGCGGATCTGAACCAGACAGAGATGGATGAGGTCAGGACAGACTGGACTATTGTTGTGTAGAAGATGGTCAGCAGCTCCTGAGGCAGGTTGAACTTTCTGAGCTGATGCAGAAAGTACAGCCTTTGCTGGGCCTTCTTCCTTATAGCGTCTATGTGGGAGGTGTGAAAGTCGTTTCAAACCTGGAGAAAAAGTCATTGAGGTCCTCAGCCAGACGGGGGCTCCCCACAGGGTGGGTGGATGGTCTCCTGTAGTTGTAATGGTCTGCAGACCCTTCCAAACTGCAGAGGAGTCGTTGGCAGAAAAACGCTCCTTCAGCTTAACACTGTATTTCCTTTTTGCTGCCTTGATCTCCTTTGTCAGCTTGTTCCTGGCCTGCTTGTACAGGTCCCGATCCCTACTCCTGTAGGCCTCCTCCTTGTCCTGGCGTAGCCGTTTTAGTTCTGCAGTGAACCATGGTTTGTTGTTGTTGAACGTGCAGAAGGTTTTGGTCTGCACACATGTCCTCACAAAAGCTGATGTAAGATGTCACAGTGTCAGTCAGTTCGTCCAGGTCTGAGGCTGCTGCTTCAAAGACGCTCCAATCAGTGCAGTCAAAGCAGGCCTGTAACTGCATCTTTGACTCATCTGTCCATCTCTTCACAGTTCTTACTACAGGCTTAGCAGATTTCAGCTTCTGCTTGTAAGATGGGATGAGGTGGACCAGGCAGTGGTCAGAAAGTCCCAAAGCAGCACGGGGGACAGAGCGATATGCATTCTTTATTGTGGTGTAGCAGTGGTCTAAAGTGTTCATGTCCCTGGTGGGACACGTCACGTGTTGTCTATATTTAGGCAGTTCAAGTTTGAGATTTGCTCTATTAAAATCCCCGAGAATGATTAGCAGAGAGTCCGGGTGAGTTTTCTCCACGTCTGTGATCTGGTCGGCGAGGTGATGTAACGCCAATGCAGCGGAAGCCCCGAAATCGTAGCTAAAATTGGCTACAGACAAACTATCAACCATTGACACTGCGGCGATTTCGGCGTATAAATGTACATGTAGCGATGTTACTGATTACTGTGATTGTTTTTGACAGCTGATTAAACATTTATACCTGACAAAATAACCGCTAGTGGATGGCAGGACCACAGGTGAACGTAACATAAAAATCCGGGTAAACAGACACGCAAAAGGGTGGAGAACCATGTCTGATTTTTTCTTCTTTTTTTTTACTTTATTACAGTACGTCTGATTTCATACATACTACTCGCTTGTTTGCTACGCAGCATTTACTACATCAGCGAGTAGTATTTGCTACGTAGCATGTAGTACATACTAAGGATTCGGATGCAGGTTATGTCCTAGGCCTTTTCTGTATAAGCTGTAATTGTTTACATTAAATTGCACTTTGAGAATGCACTCTGAAATAACATATTTAGTTTGTACTTACAAAAGTCTGGGAGTTTGTTTTCAGGTTGGGTTTCTTTTTTGCATTATTACATTTTTGTAATAAAAATAGATATTTTGCAAGACTGGATGAATAATCGTGATTAATAATCACGATTACAATATTAATCAAAATAATCGTGATTATTATTTTGGTCATAATCGTGCAGCCCTAGTATGTAGGCAGAATTACAACCTGCCAGCCACAGCGAAGAAAAAACAACAACAACAAAAACGTGATGCGTAGCGTGAGGATCAGAGAGGTTTATGCTTCTTTCTATAAATGGTGAGGACCAGTGATAGCAAATGGACACATTAGAAACAAGGAGAAGAAACAATCTCTGTCAGGCAAAAAAACGCAAACAGAACGCTGCTAGAACAGTGCTAAACATAAAACACTGACATGTCATGCATTTATTTCATTGGAGTCTGGGAAGGAGTAGGAAATAAAACAACATTTCTGTTCCCTGGGGGGGCATGGCAGAAAATAATTGAGAAACACTGGCTAATGTAGTGCTTTTTTTAAGTTATTAATTTTGTACTTTTTATTTTTTTGTTATTTTCTGTGCTTTGCTGTTCCAATTGTTCCAAAGCAGGAAAAAACACTACAACATGGCACCAAAAGGTCTGTGTTTTATGTTCTGTCCATGTTACATTCGCCAATAAGTTTATGTTATGACAGGGAATATATAAAATCCCTCGAAGTGCAAAAGAATAATGTTAGTGGCGATCCGAGGTAGTGTAGACCCTCTCGCGACCTACTGCCTTCTAATGGGGCCGCAAAGGTAGTAAAGTAAAATTGCACTACCAGATGGTTGAAAACTTCAAAAACTCTATTTTGCATGATACAGGCCCTTTAATACAATGGGTGTATGATTATTTTACATGCAGGCTTATATGCCTTCACTTAATGCTGAAAAATACCTTATAAACATCAAGAGGAAGATCAATTCTTACGTCCAAGAGCTGCTCATAAAAAACGTGGAATTCACGGCCAGAAAAGAGGTGGAATTCACAATGTCAAAAATGTCGGTTCAACTTTCATTTTGGATAAATTTTTCAACCATGACGGGACGTCTCGGACTGACGTCGTTTTAACAGTCTTAAATGTCTAAGCGTTATGATTATGTGACACGATGTAATGAAGGTAATATATCATCGTCTGTAGTTAGGAGCAGAGAGAAACGTCTTTATAATGCTGTTATTTTTGAATGATTCACAAGATATCTAAGTAGTTTAAAATAACAATTATTGGTTCATGTACAGTAGATCTGAAATATATTATATTTGTAAACATTTTGGTAATACAACAAACGTCAATATTTAGAAGTCCTTTAAAACGTCAATGTTTTGGTCATATAAGACGTCGATAGGACGTCCGCACAGACCATGGCCGTTTCTCGATATGTGTACTTGTGTACTCGCGTCCTTGAGAAACATCATCATCGGCGACCCAAGTACTGTTCCAATTCGTAAGTACGCATTAAGGCAAGTACGCTCAACGTTCCCAGAAGTGTTCTCGCTCCGCCAATTTTAGCGAGGATGCATCAAAGCATCCTTCTGGCGACTTCAGCCAGCAAGGTATCGCACAATGCCTTGCGCTACCAGCAGTAGTAAATAGAGAAGGTGAGAAGGCGGGCGGTCGTAGTTTGTTTTCCCCGCTCACCACAGTCTGGCCCCGCTAAGTTTGATCTGTTAGTAGTGGCTAAAAGTCAGATATAAAGGGTTTTAGTATTAATAAATGTAACGAATAACTGCAAGTATCTGAAAATAAAATATATTTTTATCTGATACTTTTTTAGTTAATATTGGTATTTTATAAACTGTGTCGTCAAGGTTTATAAAACCATTTTGGCATGTAAATTCATAGTAATAAAATTATTTTACCACAGTACCCGTTAATGATCAAACAGAGCACTGTAAACAACAGATTGGATCGGTGGAGAATAATCTCTCTTTTTTCTTTGTTTTCTGCAGACAGCTCTGCGATCTTCATTACCCATGTCCTGGATCATCTTTTCATATATATGTTGGTTCATTTGTGTCATTCAAATTAAAAAACCTTTAGTCAAAATATTTCGTCTATTTATGTTGGAGGCATTTGATAGTAGTTTACCTGATGATGATAAAAAAAACAATACGTTTGTTAATCCGTATTTAGCAGTTTTGTAAATAAATCATGCAGTTGAATAGCAACAACGCTGACCCAGGTCGGTAAAATATTAAATACCTTAAATTATTAGTGCTTGTATCCAGCGGAAACTATAATAAAATTATTCAATTAACTGTATACCTCTAAAGCTGGTCATCATCAATTGTGTCAGTTTAGCAATAAACAATTTGTAAGCAAATACTACTATGAAGGAAGCAAGAGTTTTCATTCTAGTAAACAATCATTTTTCACTAAGACGCCTGTAAGTAATATGAGGTGGTAAACCAGCATTTAATTAGTAGAGCCTTTTATAATCAGCAATGAAAACTTAAGACCATTATTTTACAGGTTTACTATTTTGTATCAATATTTCGTCCTAATTTTTAATATTTGACTTGTCAAAAAAGTTTTTTCTTATTTTACTATTGATTTTAAATGTGTAATTAATCCAATTCCCGAGTAAAACTGGTCAATTTTTTGAAATTCTGGAATGATCATAGCTGAGCAGTGATATCAACCAAGTATGCTCTGTTCCAATTGGAGAACTACCGTACTGCGTCCTTAAAGAACGCACTTTCAACTGTACTTGCCAAGTATGTACTCACAAAGTACACACTTGCGTACTTAGGTATTGAGAACGGCCCATTTCTGCATTATATTTAAACCTTGAACAGATGTGCTGTCGACGTCAAAATTGGATGTCCAGACGACGTCGAAAAAAGACGTAAAAAAAAACGTTCACTCTGCAACCTGTCTTTTTTTAAACGTCGGGGGAATACGTTAAAAGGACGCGGAGAGTAATTTCAGTAATTTGACACTTGATCTCTCTTTTGTAAATACCGGTCAGGAAAGACACGTTCTTAAATGTTTGTGTTTTAGGAATGTAGCTGCTATTGAGCTGGATGTCTCAGTATCTAACAGCATTCAACATATATTGGCACTGTTTTCACTGAAGAAAACACGAAGAAAAACATCCTTACGTGGTGGTGGTCCTCCACTATCCACACAGGCAGCTTTTTGTAGGTCCTTTTTTGCGACGTGGAACTCATTTCTGAGCGAAATTGTCACCTTAACACACTCTAAGCTAATGTATTATTTCTTCTTTCCTCTTCTTTGTGTGTTTTATTAAAGGATGGCACTCAACTTAAATAGGTGCATTTTCCGCCATCTACTGTATTGGAGTGTGAACCAGAGTTATTTGCCATGACCTAAATTAGAAAGAGGAACAAACAAATAAGTAAATTCTTCTAGATTCTCTCAGAAAATAAAATCACAGTTTTCAGGCTAACTTTGTCTAGAACATTTATGACATTAATTGATTCTGTAATTCCCTTATTCTATTTCTCCTTTGTCTTGAATTCTTATTGAATCGGATATGTACATGTTCAATATTCTCTATCTCATCACAATGCTCACATAGCCCTGTTGCAACATGCCTGTTAATAAGATGTAATGTTTTATTTAAATGGTAAATGGACTGAATTTATATAGCGCTTTTCTATACATACTGACCGCATACTGTAAAGCCACATTCACCCAATCACACTCACATACCGATAGCCAACATGGCTCGGTAGGACAATGTAGAAATGTGGGGTTAAGTACCTTGCCCAGGGGCACATTGACATGTGACTTGAGGAAGCTGGAATCGAAACTACCACCCTCCGATTGCAAGCCAACTACTCTACCACTGCCACAGTCGCCACTAGCTTCTTATGATCTAATCTTAACTGAGTGATAATGTGGCATGGTACACAACGAGGGCCTGGGCGGGATTTGATCCCACGACTCCCAGGTGAAAGTCATGTGCGCTAACCAGTCAGCCAAAGGGAATCCCTGTGGCCAAGCAGCCGGGGCACATGATCTATCGGAGCGACAGTCACAGGACCTCCACACTGTCACATCTCTCCCCCTCTTATCACAAGCACGTCCTCGTGCTCCCGTGCAGGGTGCCACCAATTTCGAATCCATGGACTTATTACCAGTCTCACATGGACCCTGCCAGCAATGCCAAATGTGGCAAGGTACACAACGAGGGCCTGGGCAGGATCTGATCCCATGACTCCCAGGTGAAAGTCATGTGCGCTAACCAGTCAGCCAAAGGGAATCCCTGTGGCCAAGCAGCCGGGGCACGTGATCTATCGGAGCCACAGTGACAGGACCTCCACACTGTCACATCTCTCCCCCTCTTATCACAAGCACGTCCTCGTGCTCCCGTGCAGGGTGCCACCAATTTCGAATCCATGGACTTATTACCAGTCTCACATGGACCCTGCCAGCAACGCCAAATGTGGCATGGTACACAACGCAATAACTCTCTCCTCCTTATTACCAAACCCAGTGCGTCGTCCTTTTCCTACTGTTCTCTGCAAAGAATACAAATGTATTCCAACTGTCAATCCCTTCCAATAAGACTGCCATAATATTTATTTTAACCCTTTTGTGGTGTTGATATTTATGTTACTCAGCCTGTGTTCATGGGTCTGGTGGACCTGCTAGAGTTTTGGCTTTACAAATCAACCGTATTAAAAATATTATGTTAAAATGCTCAAGGTATGTTTACTTCATCCCAATTACAAAACACATGAAGAGCAAACATGCTTAATATATACCCTTTACCTTTGTTAGATCACAATTATCAATTAATGAGCTACCCATTTTTGTTATAAAATGTAATCAAATAATATATATATCAAATAATATATAATCAAATGGAGTTATTGGGAAAAAAGCAACACATTTACAAATGGGAAACAGATAATCCAGAACATTTTGGACATTTTCCAGAGACATTGGTAGGGTTTTCTGCCAGTTTCTGCATTCCACAGGGATTCTGTAGAAATTCCCTTTGGACCTGAAATCCCCAAAGCAGGCATTTAAATCTAATTGGTTCATTTGGTCCTCTCTCGAAAAACACAACTTCCTTCTAGATTACTGTAATCCAGAATAGTTTTCTTGATGGAATCCTGGATGAAAAGTTCAAATGAAGACTTGATGTCCTGCACATGAGTAACTGCCAGCTGATTTGGCCCTGGCTGCATTCTTATTGCATTAGAAGCTCTGCGCGGTGGATTATTTCCTGGGCATGAAAACCATTTAATTTCACAAGTTTTATACATCCACATTTCTTCATTTGCCATCTGGTGGGCTTTGTTTCCTCATCTTTGTTTTGATTCTAAATGGTGCTCAACCTCATCCTCAAAGTCACAATCATACCTTGAATTTTCAGAAATGTGTTCCTTACATTCTGAGACCTCTTCCTCGACATCATCAGATGCTTCTCTCTCTTCCTAAATCAACTGCAAGGCCCTATCAGTTGTGATAAGGAGCCACACCGGCAAAGTCTTATTTTTAGTGTTACGCCCCTAATTTGCAGGTTGGATAGGGATAGAGCAAATAAAGTTTGGTTCCCGCAAGAGAGAGGGTAAAATGTAAGAGTAGACAATGTTGGGGGTTGAATTTTCAATAATGTTCCAACTTTTTGCAGGATCAGGAGGGGCAGAAAACACTATCAGCAGCCCCAGAACGGAGGAAGACAGAGTGTAGGAACATGTGTGTAGGACCTACACTTTCCACATTTTTATTAGCCCCAGGTCCAGTGGACCTGAACACTTTGTATGTAATGTAAATGCTTAGGGGTGGGGTACAGTATGTAGGTCTTTTGAGCCATCAGTGTAGACTGGTGTATATGACCTATATATTGTATTTAACCGTTGCTACATCCCCAACAATTTTAAGTGATTTCACCTTGTCCAAAAAACTTAGATCCACTGAAACTGCAGAGAATAACCATGGAGGAGTAACAGTTAAGGATACAGTTTGACAAATTTGTCTTTGAGTTAACATTATACTTTCTGCAATTTGATTACTCTTCCATGCAAAACTCTCATACCTTACCCTCTCACCCTCTCAACTTAGTAATAATGTTTTAACTGTTGGATGACGATTCTCAGTATGTCCTTTAATATTCACCCAATAATGCATTAACAATTCCTGTCGTCTTAAGTGTAAAGGCATTTCACCATTCTCAACCTGAAGAGCAGACACAGAAGACGTCTTAAATGCCCCACAGCAAATCCTCAGTGCATTTAATGGCATCACCTTAAGTTGCTTTAAAACTGATTTAGCTGCTGATCCATAAGCAACACTTCCATAATCTAAAACTGATCTAATCAGTGCCACATACAGTGCAGGCCAAAAGTTTAGACACACCTTCTCATTCAATGCGTTTTCTTTATTTTTATGACTACATTGTAGATTCTCAATTAAGGGCATTAAAACTATGAATGAACGCATGATGTATGGAATTACTGTAAGTGGGTCATTTCAGAATTGGAGGACATTTCAGCCTTTTTATTTTCCAAAAATAAATCTTTACTTTTTCATTTATGTATAAGGTTCTCATTGACACTAGGTATTAAACTATGACAATTCATGTTTAACACAGCTCAGACACCAAAATTGTACTTGTTATTGTAGGTTTTATTTGTTAGGTGCTATGTTTGATGCAACCCTGTTACCAATAATCAGAATTAAAAAATATATATTTCTTAAGGTTTTAAATATTAATTTCTTTGTTATTAGATAAAGATGGTAATGTTCTAAATGAATTTTTAGTTGATTTTAGAAACAAGTTCATTTAAAATACATAACTTATCTCTTAAAATCTACATTCCCCAACTTTTCGGCATTGGCATGGTAGACTTTTCCGATTTTAATATGTTTTTCCAAATGTGTGCTCCAATGGGTAATATGGGTAAACATTTTAAAAGATATTAAGGGAAAGTCTCGTGAGATGAAGAATTCCTATATAATTATATAATCTATTATATAATATATTATTTTTCAGCAAAATCATATAATAACAGGGTTGCAGTCAGAGTAACAGGGTTGCATTGGGTAACAGTGTTGAATAGTGACAGTGCTTTTGATTTGTAGATGCTGATGTAAATGTATCAGACAAACACTGTGGACCACAGAAATATAGTGGACCACAGAAATATAGTGTAACTATTTATTAACAGTAACAGTAACATCAATATATGCAGCATTTTTCCATCAACAAAAGAATGAGATAAGTGGCAGCCACTTTTTAAAATCATAAAACATTGTTACAAGATTTATATATTGGAGTCTGCTGAATTTCTCCAATAGAATAAGAAATCAACTTTTCCAAGCAATCAAAATTGTTACAATTCATTAACATTTTTTACCAAACGGATTATATTACAAAGCGAATGTGACACCAGGTGTGGCAAATCAAGCTAACCAGATGAAGCCACGTGAACAACTGACTGAGGTATTTCCAAAGCACTTATTGCTGCTACCAACATCTGTAAAATTACTATGCTAAGTAACTATGCTAACTCAACAGCATATAAATGTTAACCTGAAATACTGCCATTTGAAACAGTCTAATGTACTTTTCGTGCATGACCAGAGAATTCCATACATCTTTGTCAATGGCCATGTGGCGCGCTGTAACATTTTGCAGAGGGGGAATGATTGTCATCACATCCTCAAACGGATACCAATAAAGATCCTCCCAGTGTGGGCAGAAAAAGCGATTTGCCCCAACCCTGTGCATGCATTTCACAAACCAGTGGGTCTTATTCACTTCTTGAATGATCCCTGGATAGACAAAACCGTCATACAATAGGGTACACCATTTCCCCACAACATCTGGAGAGTGCCACTGCACATCCTCTTTGATGTTGTGTGTGCTGGGGTCTTCTCTGTTGTCATCAGTAGAGGTAAAGCTGAAGCTTGTTGTTTTTTTGGCAATCACACTCAAGATGTTCTGTTGCAGAACACATGCAGCTGACGACCCGGTCTAGGATTTTCCAAGGTGAAAGAGTAATCACCTGGTAAGGAAAACATTAATGAAATATTTAGCTCATAAACATTATTTGAAAAAACCTCACCTAAACAAGGAACACAGGGAAGTATTGACATAAGTACCTGATGAATCCTCATTGTAGATGGTACTGACAGAAGCCCTGATGGCATTTCTTTCACAGCATTGTCAACATTGTGCTCCGGAATGTAAAACAATTGGTACTTCAATTCTCTAGCATCCAGAGCTTGATATATGGACAGTGCTGTGGGAGTGTCATTTCCTTGGCTGACAAGTCTGTCTGCCATCCTTTTCAGTGTGCCACCAATGCCATCTGGGGCCCCTTTGCCATGGCTGGCTTCAAAAAAATTCCATGATCCCCAGGTAAACCCCATCTTGAAGATCTCTGTACAAAACAGATAAAAGTTCCCAGGCTGTTTGTACTGTGTACATGGTCCATCACTAAAAAAGTGTACAGCTTTGATATCGGAAAAATCTCTTTTGATTTTGTGGAGAATTGGCTCCAGGTGTTGCCATAAAGCAGGGGGGCCCTTTAGCCTGGATGCCGATATGGTGCAAAAAGAAGATGGATGTGCCTCTCCACCCACATAATACACACCAGTGTGCATGGCTGCCTGTTGGTGTGATGCACCAAAATGGACAGATTGCACTTTTGTGCTGTATTTTCAGCCATAGTTTTCTGAAAAGTCAATGTGCACCACACATTCACTCTTGCTCAGGTTCTGCTTAAGGGTGCTTCCAAAAGCATACTGTTACCTGATGTTAAATAAGTGGTACTGAAATTTCTGGAGTGAAATGGAAGATTTCTCCAGCAGCTCCTCTAGAGAAGATTCATACTCCTTCTTCAGAGTGACCTTTGAGGTTGTTTCAGGATCATCTTTATGTGGCTGGTCAACAGTGGCCCAATGCAGGTATGATACACGACTGGACGCATCATAATGAGTTGTGTATGGGTATGTGTTGTTCCTGCATGTGCCACATTCTCCATACAGACATATCCTATTTCTTGGGTCAGAGGTGAATGCTTCTGCCAGTCTGTCTATATTAAATGTATCTAAAATTGACATCTGCTGAAGCTTTTTAGCAATGAAGGTCAGATTTTCATGTTGTTTGCACAAACAAGTATCTCAGTCGATCAGTGTTGGCTCCACAACCCAGTAGGGCCGAAGAGCACAGAACAGTGTGTATGACAGATTGCTGTCTGTATGCTCTGAGGGAAATTTTAAATGCAGGTTCTTGATTGAATCCTGGAGTAATCTTTTCTGTTTTTTATTTCTATTTCGGGTCAATGTTTGTTTTTTGCCTGTGGTGATCCTGCTGACATCATCTCTTTCAAAGAATAATGTAACCTTTTCCTTAAGTCTGGCCCCAACTGCATTATAAGGCTTCTCTTTATAGCAGCAGACATTGTCCTTTTTCAGGGTTTTCCATCTCCTTGAAAGCCCAAAGACCTCCTCTGTCATTTTTTGCATTTTATATTTCTTTAGTATTTTGCTGATGACTACTCCCGAAATTATTTATTTTTCACTCTCTCTGTGTTTTGTAATTTATCACATATTCCCTCAGTCACAGCTGTATGGAATGTCAGAGTTCTTCTTAGGGATGCAGGCAAGGCTCCCCTAAACATTCTGCGAACTTTGGATCTTGGAGATGGATTGACATTTTTTACTTGCTGGAGCCGTTTCCTGTATTTCTCAACATGCTTTTGGGATTTTCTCAACCTTTCGTCTAACTGCTGTATCTTCTGTGATTTGTTTTTGATAGAACATCTTCTAATTGTACCACGTTGCCTAAAAGAAAGTAAAAAATATGTTGATCTTCAATCATTTCACATGCTTCTAAATGGGCATTAAGAGTGATTACCACTATTTATTATACTTGGAGAAAACTATAATTCCTAAGTAACCTTACTGTAGCCTGACCTTAAGGTTCCAGGTTGAGGGCTTGACCCAGATGCCTGATATTTGACCTCCTTCAACAACCTTCCTGGCTTTACACCTCATGTGTGCCTCTCTCCACTTTTTTCGCTGCAAGCGCTGTCCTCTCTCACTGTTATCTTTTTAAAGTACCTTCTTTCCTGTCTCTACATCTTTCCTCCATTTCTTTCTCTTTTTGTAAGTACTCTGCTTTTCTCTGTGCATCACCATCACTCCTGGCACGGTAGGGTTGTTGTTTTTCAGCTGCGCTTAATGGTGGTCCATGCTGTAAGTGAGACATTATTTTATTTCATTTCAAACCTATTTTACTTAAAAATCCCTTCATACCATTTTATCATTTAAGATCATGTAAATTATTATAATTAAATATAAATAATCGTTTATAAATTCAGACTAAATGAAATGATATTCAACCCTGTTACTGGGGTGCAACCTTGTCACTTTAAATTCAGTAACAGGGTTGCAAGTAACAGGGTTGCAAATTCATGCTAATCTTAGCTTTTTCTCAGGAACGGAAGCTTGCTGTTCCAGTCACTACTGACAAGTAATACTAACACATCTAAGTAACTCAATAAATATAAACATTTTGTGAATTTATTAGAAACAGACAATGTATGTAACAGAGTTGCATAAGGCAATGCGACATGGTCAAACAAGTATGATACTAGTGTAAATATTTAACAATTAGAACAGAGACCAAACCTTTGCTCTGCCCATGCTGTTGAGAAACCGTTGGATGATGTCATTTCCTCTTTATGATGTGACTCAGTGCTTTCTTTACCTTCTAGAGTTGCATGTACAGATGTGGACAAAATTGTTGGTACCCTTCATTAAATAAAAGAAAAACTCATAATGGTCACAGAAATAACTTTAATCTGACAAAAATAATAATAAATAAAAATTATATAAATGTTGACCAATGAAAGTCAGACATTGCTTTTCATCCATGCTTCAACAGAATTATTTAAAAAATAAATGCATGAAACAGGCCTGGACAAAAATGATGGTACCCCTAGAAAAGAATGAAAATAATGTGACCAAAGGGACATGTTAATCCAAGGTATGTCCACTAATCAGCATCCTAGGTGTCTACAATCCTGTAATCACTCAGTGGGCCTATATATAGGACTCCAGGTAGTCACTGTGTTGTTTGGTGACGTGGTGTGTACCACACTCAATATAAACCAGAGGAAGCAAAGGAAAGAGTTGTCTCAGGAGATGAGAAAGAAAATCATAGACAAGCATGTCAACTGTAAAGGCTATAAGACCATCTCCAAGCAGCTAGATGTTTCTGTGACTACAGCTACACATGTCATTCATTAAGGTACGATCCGTGGGACTGTAGCCAACCTCCCTGGACGTGGCTGCAGGAGGAAAATTGATGACAGATCAAAGAGACGGATAATCCAAATGGTAACAAAAGAGCCTAGAAAGACTTCAAAATAGATCCAAGCTGAACTTTATGCTCAAGGAACATCAGTGTCAGATCGGAACATCCTTCGCTGTTTGAGCCAAAGAGGGCTACATGGGAGACGAACAAGGAGAGGACAAATCATTAAAAAAAACAGACTGGAGTATGCCAAACTACATGCTGACGAGCCACAAAGATGAGACAAAAATTTAACTTTTTGCCAAGGCACATCAGCTCTATGTTCACAGACGGAAAAATGAAGCATATCTAGAAAAGAACACGGTCCCTACTGTGAAACATGGGGGAGGCTCGGTTATGTTCTGGGGCTGATTTGCTGCATCTCACACAGGGTGTCTTGAATTTGTGCAGGGTACAATGAAATCTCAAGACTATCACTTGATTATAGAGAGAAATGTGCTGGCCAGTGTCAGAAAGCATGGTCTCAGTCGCAGGTCACGGGTCTTACAACAGGAAAATTACCCAAAACACACAGCTAAAAACACCCAAGAAGGGCTAAGAGGAAAACACTGGCCTTCTATGAGCCCTGATCTCAATCCTATTGAGCATCTTTGGAAGGAGCTGAAACATGCTGTCTGGAAAAGGCGCCCTTCAAACCGGAAACAACTAGAACAGTTTGCTCATGAGGAGTGGGCCAAAATACCTGCTGAGAGGTGCAGAAGTCTCATTGACAGTTACAGGAATCATTTGATTGCAGTGATTGCCTCAAAAGGTTGTGCAACCAAATATTAAGTTGTGGGTACCATCATTTTTGTCCAGGCCTGTTTCATGCATTTATTTTTTTTAATAATTCCGTTGAAGCATGGATGAAAAGCAATGTCTGACTTTCATTGGTCAACATTTATACAATTTTTATTTATTATTACTTTTGTCAGATCAAAGTTATTTCTGTGACCATTATGAGTTTTTCTCTGATTTAATGAAGGGTACCAACAATTTTGTCCACGTCTTTATTGACATAAGCTCACATTTTTAAAGTGTAAATAAAATCCCAATGCTGTAGAAAATATTCCAAATAAATCCTGATTGTGTTTTACCATCTGTCCAATACCACTTTTTTCAAACAATTAGCAAAAATAAGAGTTAATAATTAGTAATCCACTTACATTGCTAGTGCAAGCACAAAACAATGAATTTAAGGTGGTCTGGCAGTACAGAAGCAGTTATATATGATTCACATAAAGTCTGATTGACTTAAATATATGAGAATGATAGTAAAAATACCATGGATTATCAAGTGCATGATTTTATGTAAATTAATATGAAAAAAATCTCAGCTGTGTTTGGGGCCCTGCCAAGATTCTTGTCATGGGGCCCAAAATTGTTAGTAGCGCCCCTGCTGATTGATCTTCTGATGTTCAAGATCTGGGCTGCACGGTGGCGCAGTAGTTAGCACTGTTGCCTTGCAGCAAGAAGGTTGTGGGTTCGTATCCCGGCCCAGGGTCTTTCTGCATGGAGTTTGCATGCGTGGGTTTCCTCTGGGTACTCTGGCTTCCTCCCACATTCCAAAAACATGACTGTCAGGTTAATTGATCACTGTAAATTGTCCTTTGGTGGGAGTGTGTGCATGGTTGTTTGTCCTGCCCTGTGATGGACTGGCAACCTGTCCAGGGTGTCACCCGTTGACAGCTGGAGATAGGCACCAGCACCCCCGTGACCCATTAAGGATTAAGTGGTAAAGAAAATGGATGGATGTTCAAGATCTTTTCAGTAAAGAAGCTGGCAAATTCATTACAGGCCCTGGTGGAGTTAATTCAGGGTCACTGTCACTGCACGAGTAGTTAGTCTCTCCACTGTAGATAATAATGTTCTAGCATTATTGTTGTTTCTGTGAATAATGCCAGAAAAGAATGATTCCCTTGCACTCTTTAAGGTTACTTGATACTTGTTCAGTCTCTCTTTATATATCTTGTAAATAACCTGGAGTCAAGTCTTCCGCCATTTTCTCTCAGCGTGCCGGCACTCCTTTTTTTCATTACCTACCACTGGATTGTTTCTCGACAGAGACTTCTTTTTACCAGAGATGGTTTTAACCTTAAGAGGTGCAATCTTATCCATCATGTGTGAGATTTTGGATGTGTTGGTGGATGCTGGTGATTTAGATAAGGTTGGAGTGGATTTACTCTGATTAGATATGTTGGCTAGGATGGTGCTTTCAAATGAGATGCAGAAATGGTCAGATAATGCGATATCAGTTACGGCAATGCTAGAGATATTTAAGTCTTTGCTAAGAAGTAGGTCCAGAGCGTGTCCTCGGTTGTATGTTGGCTCATTAATGTGCTGGATTAGGTCAAAGTTGTGAAGGGCGTCATTTAATGCTTTTGTCCCACTGTCTTGGGGTTTGTCAGTATGAATGTTGAAGTCCCCCACAATTGCTATGTGGTCATAGTATAAGCATATTGCAGGGCAAAGGTCATTGAAGTCATTATAAAAGTTTGTGTTAAGTTTTGGTTTTGGTTGTCTGTATATGTTTACAAATATGATTTTGTTTGGTTCAAGATGGAATGGTGCCTGAAGCTTAAAGGGGTGGAGGAAAAAGCTGATGAAAACATCTGAGCTGACACCATCCAGCTCTTCAAAAAGATCCTAACTTGGATCTTTTTGCTTGCTCCTAACTTGGATCTACGCCAGCTAGAAGACGCCATTGACGTCATTCACAGAGTTGCAACCGCAGCAGACCACTGGTTGTGCTGTTTGCATGGAGGGTGATCAAAGAGGAAATCTGTCAAAAAGCAAGGATTCTCCTGTGTTCAAAGAAAGAGGGGTCCGTTTCGCGGAGATGATGCCACTGGAGGATAGAGAGGCAAGAAAGAAGCTATGGCCGTTTAAGTAAAAACAATCTTACATTTGTACCAGGCTTTTACAACAGCCATAAATACCAGGCTTTGTTAAGTCCAGGAACTGATAAATTGCAGCAGACTGTGTTTAAACAGGAAGGAAGAAATATAGTTTAGGTTAAGACCCCTATAAATCGGGCGTCTGTAAATCATTTTGGGGGAGAACCAGGCTGGGGGTGTGTACGATACTTTGGCAAACAATGAATGTTTATGTACTGGGGGTGGCCATGTGATGTGATTCTTGTTTCTTTGTGCTCAATAAAAAGAGATGTGCCCTGTTAGTCAGGGCGCATTCGTGAGCCCGACCTGCAGGTTTGTCTTTTAACCAACAGATCTGTTGTTGTTGTTGTCTTTTCTACTTTGTCTCCTGGAACAGAATATCACTATTTCGACCCTGCTGAGGGAAGCTGGATCCTAAAACCCTGAACAGAGCTAATTGACAGTTTTGGAGTTAATCCACAATAGAGGAACACTTTAATATAGAATGTTAACTCCAGCAATTTGATGCAGGATGCGAGCAGGTGGTGCTCCAGGAGCAAGTAGAAAGGTAAGTGGATTGTTGATTAAATATTTTGAGGAAACGCTGAAGTAAATTATTTGTCTGACTTTAACAGGATGTTGGAGAACTCAGGACTGACCGTTGATAAGAGACCCGGGTCATTTTCTCAATAATCTGGCAAGCGCTACAACAAATTAATAGGTAAATGTTGTTCTGAAAATTCTCCATTTTAATGTTGACTCTGCCTTTTTAAAGGAAAAGGGACGTGCGAGACAAAGCTCTGAATGTGGGCGCCTCACACTGAGTGGAGACGTCCGTTTAAGTGACAGATCTAGTCGGAAGACAGACTTCCTAGATCGAGCCCGGGAATGTGCTAGCCCGTGAACTGAGCCCCACGAAGTTTGCACTAATAAGGTCTGCGTTCCTGAAGTTGATCCCAGAGACAAGGTCCGTGTGAATGGATGACTGAAAATCAAGGAGTTTAATTTTTGTTGACAAATAAAGTATAGTTGTGGTGTGCATGTGAGAGTGAGTGGAGAGTGGAATCACAGAGAAACAGTTTCCAGGAAACTTTTTTACACCTCTGGATTCAAATAAACTCTCATTTAAAGGATAGTAGTTGGGTTGAATCTAAAACTTAGATTGTCCTGTGAATTTTAAACACCTAGTGAATGTCCGCTCCTTTAGAAATAGTCTGAGGAGTTTGACATTCTAGAACAATCTGGGGTAATATCATTTTCACCTGACTCAATCCTACATAACTTAGACTTGGTCAGAAGATTGACATAATGGCTGGGCAAATGGATCATAAACCCCGCGCTCCCATGCAAGGGAAGCGCTTGTGCACCTTGGACAGTTGATGTTGTATTTGGATAAAGTATTACCAATGATAGAGACTAATCCCAGTAAGGCATATAGAGATAAAGGAGAAACGAGGGTTAGAAGTATGTGGAAAGATGAGGGACTAGACGGACCGGATTGGAGATGTTTGTCCCAATTGTGTTTTAAAGAAGCGGGGAAATGTGGAGATAAGGCAGAAAAGGCCAGTGTTGTTTCTGCAGGCAAAAAAAGTGGAAGAAGAGACAGGCAAAATGGAACCAGAACAACTGTCAGGAACCAGACTGTGACGAGGAAGACAGCTCGAGCCCTCCCCCTTATACAGGGATTTATCCCCCGATACCCCAGACAAGCAATATGTATCCTGTAGTTAGAACTGCAGATTGGACTGAAATTCATTGGGAACTCACTAGGACAGATGCTATAGGAAGAGGCACCCTCTGCTCCTCCAGCAGCTCCCCCATCTTCTCAATACCCCGTCCAACCCAGTTCCCGGGACGGAGCCACACAGTTGTGGAAGGTATGAGCAAGAAGAAAGTAGGTCACTCAAAAACTGGTCCAAAACCCCCTGAAGTTAATACACCCCATCAGGCATCTGGCAGGACAGCCCGTCAGGCATCCGGCAGTCAATCAGGAGCCATAGAGATTAAAAATGAGGACTATGAACCCAAACATGAAATTATAATTGCTGTTAAAGCTCAGGTTACACTAGGACAAACAAGTGATGAGGAGGATTATGTAGAAAAAAAAGCGAGGAGAAGAGTAAGAGAGGAGTTAGAAAGGAAACTACAGGATGAGAATAGACGGGGGCCAACAGAGCCAGAGAAGGGCTTAAAGGGCGCACTGCCCCTGGGACAGATAGGAGTAACGAATGGATCACAACTCAAACAGCAGAAGGAATATCAGGGGCCTGTACCATGAAGGTAGCTGAACAAACTCGGGGTGACAGGATTGGTTTTGAGTCGACAAAACCAAACCGATGCAATCAGGCTTTATTGGTACCATGACGCAGCTCATCAACTTTCGCTGTGAACTCAGGCTTTGATCCTTAAGCTATGATTAATAGAAATAGAAATAATAGAGAAATATGAAGAATATAGAAGTATTTTTCAAGCACGCAGTAACACTGTATCTGCTGCCAAAGCAAGAGAACAATCTTGGAGGAAGATTGCTGATTGCATTAATGCGTAGGTTAAACAATTAACGTACATTTATGTAGGCTAATCATATTAAAAATATATTAAATGCTAAAATGAAAATGTATCCGTGTTGAGATATATATATATATATTATATTGTATATGTGTGTAGATGTATGTAAAATGTGAATGCATAGGCAATTAAATCCTAAGGCTACGTCCACACTAAGCCGGATAAGGTTATACGGTGAGTTAGACGCCTAATTTATCCACTCAACACGAGCATTTACGCCCCGTTTAAGGTCCGTTTAAGGTCCCATGATTGCGCAATCCAATGCCGACCTATGCATGTACTGGGCATGCGTGGGGAAAAACAAAAAGAATACACGTTGACCCGTATAATCTACGTCAATGTCGGCGCCTCCTGGATCGCCTCCATTTGATTGACGTCGCTGCTCTGATTTAGCCAGGGACTGGATAAGTTGCGTCCAGACGTGCTCATTTAGCCGTTGAGATAACAGTTAGACGGCTCTCTTACCCGGCTAATACTTATCCGGCCACAGACCACAAAAAAAGCCACTTTAGTGTGGACGATAGGGGGGTGTAGACTAAATACTTATACGTTTAAGGCGTTATCCGGCTTAGTGTGGACGTGGCCTAAGAAAGATTGATATTCATTGATTTTTAGATGCAACCCCAACTCCAAACATTCTTGGCAGCAGATCAAGACAAAATATAAAAATATAATTCAAAGTGGTGAGTATTTACCATAACCTTTTAGTATTTTTTTGAACATTAAATCACAAACACGTGTTTGCAGCAAACAAAAAAAAAAGTGAAATGAGGAAAACTGGGGGAGGGCCACCTCCTCAAGATTACACTGTGGCGGAGGAGTTGGCTCTGAGCAACAATAAGGGGCGGCCGATTATGGATGCGGTACAGTAAGGGCATGGCTTCAACGAGTCACATTTGTTATGTGCGGCTCAAGAAGTTCACAAAGATAAGACATTCCTTCCGCGGAAAATCTGTATCTTTCATACAAGTAAGCATCAGGAAAGTCAAATGGATTTTGTCTGTCCCTAAAAACTCTTTCTCTACGAAGTGCTCGTCTAACAATTTGCACGGAGATGTCCACAGGATTTGGGAGAAAAGGTGAAGCCATTGCAAAAGAGAACTGACGCTGGGAATTAGTTACGTCACCTATATGTTTCTTTGCTCACAGCTGATTGATCAAACTTCAGTCTGAGATCTCAAATCCAGAACATAACCTGCCCCGGAGCAGGTTAGCCGTGCAGCGTAAGATACCATGGCAACGAACAACGATTAAAGCCGAGCTATTTTCATAGTACCTAAAACCCAGGGTTGGCAGAAACTAAGCTGAAACATAGCTGGCTAGCCACCTAATCCGGCTTCATGGTACAGGCCCCAGGAGGAAGAGTCAGAGGGAGATCAGTCACAAAACATAATGCCCTTAGTACAAGTACCAGGGGGAGGGGAACTGTACAAACCACTAAAATTAGCAGACCTTAGAGGATTGATCCAATCTCTGCCATCTTTATCAGAAGGAGCTAATTTGACGTTAAACAAACATTGTCCCTAGGAGATTTAATGGGAGTAGTGGGGTTAGTAATGAAAGCTACAGATTTTAGAAATATGCAGGAACAAAATAATTTAGCTGATCTCCCAGATTCTACACCTTTAGCAGGACTAATTAATGGAGTAGCCACCTGGTTGAGACAGAAATATCCAGGAACCCATGCCTCAAAAGTGCCAAAACTCAATTGGAAACCTGAGGTGTCACCCATTGATTATTTATCACAAAGCAAGGACACCTGGGTGGGACAAACAGGGGAATATCCTAATCACCAGGGAACAAACAGAACTTGGTTCGGGGAAGCGGATGTTAGCAGGAGTTTCGGAGTCTGTATAACATAAATGAAAAGAGAATCCTGATCTACTAGGCGCTGACCAAGGTAGATGGGAGTTACATTTAATTCATCATCTTCAGAAAGAGGCAAATCAATATAAGAAAGGATCTGAGGAGACTAAGAAAATGGAGACTGCTTTGTTAAAACTACAGTTAAAAGAGGCCCAACTGAACTTAGCTGAACAGAAAGCTGGTTCAAAGAGCTGGTTCCTATACCCGTTGCCCCCTATGGGCAGCAGTGGCAACAACCCTGGAGAGTACGTGGGAGGGGAAGAGCCCGTGGATTCAAAGGTGTCGCGGGAAAGCAGCCAAGCGCCAACGGTTGTCATAGGTGTGGCTCCACTGATCATTGGGTGAGAGAGTGTCCCCACCCACCGATTGGGAACCAACCACAATATCAGCCTCCTCACCACACGGCTCCAAATCAACATATTGCTCCACCCTCGTGTGTCAGGGGGAGAGGAGGACAACACTACTGACAATGTACACAGATTTTTCCAGTGGGGGGGGACTGAAGGAGATCCCTTGCTCACATTGAAAATTTCTGGACATTCCTTGCCTTTTCTGGTGGATACTGGGGCTACGTTCAGCACCATGGACAAATCATTACCACAAACAGTCTTGTCTGGAGAAAAAGTGTCAGTAATGGGAATTTCTGGGGCTCCTATGATTCTCCCAGTAACTCAACCTATGTCTGTGTCAGTGTGAAACCAAAGAGTGAACCATCCCATATTCTGGGGGCGGATGACCACACCTCCTGAACATGAACACTCTGCAGCTGCATTCTTGGCATGCTGGAGGCTAAAGGCTGGAGTATTAGAACCTTCTTACTCGCCTTACAACACACCAATATTACCTGTAGAAAAACAAGGTACTGGCAAATACAGGATGGCACATGACTTAAGAGCAATTAATAAAGTACTTAAAACAGCACCCATTGCAACCCCTAATCCCTACACGGCTCTGGCATCCCTGACACCTGAATTGAAAAGGTTAATCATCAGTGAGGGATGTGTCCTCTTTCACTTTCAGAGGTAGAAAACTGAGATACACCAGATTTCCCCAGGGCTTTGCCCTATCTCCTGGCATTTTCAATCAGGTTCTGAAAGAATCCTTAAGCACCTTACTCCTCCCACCAGGTTGTGTTTTGATTCAATATGTGGATAATTTTAGCCACGCCCACTGCAGAAATATGTATTGAAGCCACATTGGCAGTACTCTCTCATCTAGGAAAAGAGGGTTATAAAGTCTCACATGACAAATTGCAACTAGTCAGACAGGAAGTTCAGTTTTTGGCGAGAAAAGTGACGGCACAGGGCTTCGGTTTAACAGAGGCCCACAAAAACTCCATATCCACATCCAAAACCTCTTACTGTAAAGTCAATGCTGTCATTTCTGGGACTTACTAACTTCTCCAAACATTACATTCCATCCATCCATCCATCCATCCATCTTCCTCCGCTTATCCGGGGTCGGGTCGCGGGGGCAGTAGCCTAAGCAAGGAGACCCAGACTTGCCTCTCCCCGGCCACTTGGGCCAGCTCCTCGGGAGGAATCCCGAGGCGTTCCCAGGCCAGCTGGGAGACATAATCTCTCCAACGGGTCCTGGGTCTTCCCCTGGGTCTCCTCCCGGTGGGACATGCCCGGAACACCTCACCAGGGAGGCGTCCAGGAGGCATCCTGACTAGATGCCCGAGCCACCTCAACTGGCTCCTCTCGATGTGGAGGAGCAGCGGCTCTACTCTGAGCTCCCTCCGGATGACCGAGCTTCTCACCCTATCTCTAAGGGAGAGCCCAGCCACCCTACGGAGGAAACTCATTTCAGCCGCCTGTATCCGTGATCTCGTTCTTTCGGTCACCACCCAGCGTTCGTGACCATAGATGAGGGTAGGAACGTAGATCGACCGGTAAATCGAGAGCTTCGCCTTTCGGCTCAGCTCTCTCTTCACCACGACAGACCGGTACAGCGCCCGCATGACTGCAGACGCCCTACCAATCCGTCCATCGATCTCCCGCTCCATTTTTCCCTCATTCGTGAACAAGACCCCCAGATACCTAAACTCCTCCACTTGAGGAAGGACCTCATCCCCAACCCGAAGAGAGCACCCTACCCTTTTCCGACTCAAGACCATGGTCTCGGATTTGGAGGTGCTGATCCTCATCCCAGCCGCTTCACACTCGGCTGCGAACCGCTCCAACGAGAGCTGTAGATCACGTTCAGACGAAGCCAACAAGACCACATCATCTGCGAAAAGCAGAGACCCGATCCTGAGGTCACCAAAACGGATCCCCTCAACACCTTGGCTGCACCTAGAAATCCTGTCCATAAACGTTATGAACAGGATCGGTGATAAAGGGCAACCTTGGCGGAGTCCAACTCTCACTGGAAACGAGTCCGACTTACTGCCGGCAATGCGAACCAGACTCTGACACCGGTCATATAGGGACCTAACAGCCCGTATCAGAGGGCCTGGTACCCCATACTCCCGGAGTACCCCCCACAGGACACCCCGAGGGACACGGTCGAACGCCTTCTCCAAGTCCACAAAGCACATGTAGACTGGTTGGGCGAACTCCCACGCACCCTCCAGGACCCTGCCGAGGGTGTAGAGCTGGTCCAGTGTTCCACGGCCAGGACGAAAACCGCATTGTTCCTCCTGGATCCGAGGTTCGACTATCCGTCGTACCCTCCTCTCCAGAACCCCTGAATAGACCTTACCAGGGAGGCTCAGAAGTGTGATCCCCCTGTAGTTGGAACACACTCTGTGGTCCCCCTTTTTAAAGAGGGGGACCACCACCCCGGTCTGCCAATCCAAGGGAACTGCCCCCGATGTCCACGCAATATTGCAGAGCCGCGTCAACCAACACAGCCCTACAACATCCAGAGCCTTGAGGAACTCCGGCCGAATCTCATCCACCCCCGGAGCCTTACCACCGAGGAGCTTTTTAACAACCTCGGCGACTTCAGCCCCAGAGATTGGAGAGTCCGTCCCAGAGTCCCCAGACTCTGCTTCCAAACAGGAAGGCGTGTCGGTGGGATTGAGGAGGTCTTCGAAGTATTCCATCCACCGACCCAAAACGTCCCGCGTTGAGGTCAGCAGCACACCGCCCCCACTGTAAACAGTGTTGGCGGCAGACCGCTTCCCCCCCCTGAGACGCCGGATGGTGGACCAGAATCGCTTCGAAGCCATACGGAAGTCGTTCTCCATGGTCTCTCCAAACTCCTCCCACGCCCGAGTTTTTGCCTCAGCGACCATCCGAGCCGCACTCCGCTTGGCCTGCCGGTACCTATCAGCTGCTTCCGGAGTCCCACAGGCCAAGAAGGCCCGATAGGACTCCTTCTTCAGCTTGACAGCATCCCTCACCGCCGGTGTCCACCAGCGGGTTCGAGGGTTGCCGCCACGACAGGCACCAACTACCTTGCGGCCACAACTACGGTCAGCCGCTTCGACAATGGAGGCACGGAACATGGCCCATTCGGACTCAATGTCCCCCGCCTCCCCCGGGACGTGTTTGAAGTCCTGTCGGAGGTGAGAGTTGAAACCCCTTCTGACAGGAGACTCCGCCAGACGTTCCCAGCAGACCCTCACAACACGTTTGGGCCTACCAGGTCTGTCCGGCGTCCTCCCCCACCACCGGAGCCAACTCACCACCAGGTAGTGGTCGGTGGATAGCTCCGCCCCTCTCTTCACCCGAGTGTCCAAAACATGCGGCCGCAGGTCAGATGAAACGACAACCAGGTCGATCATCGAGCCGCGGCCTAGGGTGTCCTGGTGCCAAGTGCACACATGAACACCCTTATGCTTGAACATGGTGTTCGTTATGGACAATCCATGACGAGCACAGAAGTCCAACAACAAAACACCGCTCGGGTTCAGATCGGGGGGGCCATACCGCCCAACCACGCCTCTCCAGGTCTCACTGTCATTGCCAACGTGAGCGTTGAAGTCTCCCAGGAGAATGAGGGAGTCTCCAGAAGGAGCACTCTCCAGCACCCCCTCCAAGGACTCCAAGAAGGGTGGGTAGTCTGATCTACTGTTCGGTGCATAAGCACAAACAATAGTCAGCACCCGTCCCCCCACCCGTAGGCGGAGGGAGGCTACCCTCTCACTCACCGGGGTAAACCCCAACGTACAGGCGCCGAGATGGGGGGCAACAAGTATGCCCACCCCAGCTCGGCGCCTCTCACCGGGAGCAACTCCAGAGTGGAAGAGAGTCCAACCCCTCTCGAGGAGACGGGTTCCAGAGCCAGAGCCATGCGTCGAGGCAAGGCCGACGATGTCCAGTCGGAACCTCTCAGCCTCGCACACCAGCTCCGGCTCCTTCCCCACCAGAGAGGTGACGTTCCACGTCCCAAGAGCCAGCTTCTGCAGCCGAGGATCGGACCGCCAAGGTCCCCGCCTTCGGCCACCGCCCGTCTTGCACGGCACCCGACCCCTATGGCCCCTCCCACAGGTGGTGAGCTCATGGGAAGGGGGGCCCATGTTTCCTCTTCGGGCTAAGCCCGGCCGGGCCCCATGGAAAAAGGCCCGGCCACCAGGCGCTCGCCAACGTGCCCCACCTCCAGGCCTGGCTCCAGAGTGGGGCCCCGGTGACCCGCGTCCGGGCGAGGGAACACTAGATCCATTTATTTTATTCATCATAGGGGTCGTCGGGCTGCGCTTTGTCTGATCCCTCACCTAGGACCAGTTTGCCATGGGTGACCCTACCAGGGGCATAAAGCCCCAGACAACATAGCTCCCAGGATCATTGGGACACTCAAACCCCTCCACCGCGATAAGGTGGCAGCCAGGGAGCTCTTACTGTAAAGTCAATGCTGTCATTTCTGGGACTTACTAACTTCTCCAAACATTACATTCCAGGTTATACTAACCTCACCACACCATTGAGAGCATTGGTAAATGAACATGGCATGAAGAATTTACAGGCACAGATACAATGGAACTCAGCAGCAGAAGAGGCTTTCACTCAGCTTAAACAACTACTAGCTCAGGCAGCAGACTTAGCCACACCTGACTATACCTGCACTTTTTTCCTAGACACATCAAAAACAGATGGGATGGTTAATGGGATTTTGTTCCAGAAAAAGTGGGGCCAAAGACACATTCTTATGTATCTTCACTTCATTCTTATGTAATTCACTTCCGGCACTCAGCGAGAGCAGACACTTTTTATCTTTCTCCCTCTCTAGTGTGTCTTATCCCACAGCCCTTTGTCTGTCTACTGCTATGGAGCCTCTTTTTGCATTCTCCTCCGGAATAATCAACATTGGATCTGGACATAGACTGGTCAGATGGTCTCATGAGCAAATTTTTCCCCCCGGATAAGGTAATAAGGGAGTGCCGAGCTGTCCCGATGGATTACTGTGGAGGATCCTGGGTCTTTCACTTTGACCATCGAGACACTAGAAACATCTGGACAATTGGATTCATGATAACTGGATATCTGCTGATTAGCGTATGGCAGGTTTTTCCCAGGTATTGTAAATTTGTAATTGTAAATTTATCCCCCCCCGATATGTAACTCTTTCCTGAATACACGGGAGCGCGCACTGCCCAACAGTGACCTGGATCTGTTTGTTGACTGTCTGTTTGTTTGTAATGATATTGGACAGGTTGTACTGTAAAACTGAATTTCCCCTCGTGGGACAATAAAGGATTATTCAATTCATCTTAGTGTCAAACTACAAGCCATAGAGAGGAGACAACCTCCATGCACTAGACATGCAGCAGGCATTGCACATCTAGTTGAGAAAACAGCACATGTAGTAAGATGACTCCCACTCCACATTCTCACATCCCACGGTGTTATCCGCTCTGATCTGAGGCCTTTACTCTTTCCACTCTGTGGTCGCAACGTCTCAGTAAAATCTTAGAAGCACCAGATCTGACATTCATCGATGAAGGCATAAACATGGAAGATCAGTTCACCAACACTGGGGAACCTCATGATTGTGTTGCACTATATTTTGTGGCCCAAAAGATAAAACCAGACCTTTTGACAGAACCACCTCCCACAGGACTGACCCTGTACACAGATGGTTGTTGTTTTGTTTTAAGGACAGTAAAGGTGACTTACAATCAGGTTTTGCTGTGTTGTTGCAAGATAACAATACCGAACAGACAGTGGTGTCAGGAAAACTACATGGCAAACAAAGTGCGCAGCGAGCTGAGATCAGGGCTCTGATTGAAGCCTGTAAGTGGGGAACAGGAAAAGAAGTTACCACTTGGACTGATTCTAATTATGGTTTCTCTGTTATTCACTATGAGCTACTGCAGTGGAAAAGGGTAGGATTTGTCACCACCACAGGCAAGCCTATTCAGCATCACTCAGATATCATGGAGCTTTTAGAGGCAGTGCAGTTACCCTCTAAATAAGCCATTTTAAAGTGCAAGGGCCACAGTAAGTTAAACACAGCTCAGGCTAGAGGTACTGAAGCTGCAGATCTGGCTGCAAAAACTGCTGTAGGTTACTAGCCACAAATAAATAAAAAGTTAGTGGTTACACATGTACAGGGAATCTCAGACAGCTTTGCATAGGAAGTGTAACTAGCTCAGCGGAATTTTGCTACACATGAGAAATCAGTTTGGAAAGACAGAGGTGCAGTTTTCTCAAATGACTACTGGAGAGGCCCAGATGGGAGACTTGTGTTGCCGGCCAGTTTGAAACCCACACTTTTCCAAGAAGCTCATGGACAGGCACATGTTTCATTTAATCAGATGAAGAGGAACTTGTGTTTCTGGTGGCACCCATATTTATCAGATTGGAATCAAGAATTTTTTGAGTGAATGCACGGTTTGTGGCCAGTTTAACCCAAAACCTGTCAAGCCAGATATGGGAACTTTTCAGGACCTGCCTCGGCCAGGTGAGGAAGTGGTCATTGATTATACAGATGTGGTAACTCCTATTCGGGGTTACAGGTATTTGTTGGTTATGATAGACCCCCTAACTTCATGGGTGGAATCTTTTCCTGCTAAGAGAGAGGATTCTAAAATGGTGGTTAAGTGTTTAATTAACCACTGGATCCCTTTTTATGGTTTCCCAACCCGTGTCAGATCTGACAATGGGACTCATTTTAAAAATGAACATTTGCAATGGGTTGATAAGCTTTATATGCAACCCTGCACACCACCACTGTATCCCCACATAATCTATTGTGAAACCACCTGATTGGGCCACAGACTGAAATCTTATGAATGACCTGATGGCAGTATTAATGCCAGCACTGATGGCGGGATTGTCTTTTGAAAGAGGCTAGTGAGTGAGAACTATACAAGATGATAAATGTTTAAGTACCAGACAATGAGTGTTCAGGTCTAACCCACTGACTCTGACTAGCAGATGAACTCATTTGGTTGACAATAGTCTTTTTAAAAATAATAAAACCTCTGGGAAAATATCATTTTGATATACAGACTTTCTTTGTGAAGTACATGTTATGGAATAAAAACTGATGGTATTAAATAAAAGTGGTAAAATATCAAGTATATTTTTAGGGGGAAAAAATTACAGTTCATTAATGTCATATGGATCATTTTTTAAGGAAAATGACAAATATTTCATACCTATGAGCTAAAAAATATATATGAATTAAAGTATTTTTTACAGTGTCAGTGTCACATTAGTACATTCATGTTGCTATTCATTTCACAAGGTTTTATTTACTTATTTGTTTATTTATTTAATTCTAAGCATTTTAGAGTTCAAAATATTACAACAGACATGTCTGTAACAAATGATGAAGAAAGAACCAGAGCCACATGAGCCATTTCCCTGACATACACATTTGATGTTTGATTTTTTGGATTAAAATACTTGTAAAACCCTGAGGATCTTGTGGTCATAGCTTCAGTCTCACTGAAGGTTAGCTTCTTCCCTCCATTTTTATGTTAGCGTCTGAATCAACAGCATTCAAATAAAAAACAAAAACTACATGTCATCTGCAATAAACCTAATTACACAAAATTTAATTTGCCTAATTTGAATTTAAAACACAAACAGATATGTAAGCACATCAAACTGCTTAGGCTAAAACACCGGCTAACTGTGACCTACTGCTATCTACAGTTTACATGTTTTAATGTGTTTACGGTTGCATACAATGGGATACTTTATCTTTATTTTATTTGTGATCATATAAATATCTAAACTCACTAATTTTTGCTGTTGATCTCAAGGTGAACATCCGGAGCTTCTTTAAGCAGAGCGAATGATTACAGGGTTCGTCCAGCATGAAGCTGAAGTTGGCTTCTGATTCTAACCTGCGATTCGGGAAACAGCCAAAGGGTAATTCCACCTAATTTCTCACTGATCCGAGCATCTGTAATGCGCTCTAGTCTAAAAATTACAAAATAGACACTTTAAACGGTGAGAAATCAATTGGAGTTGCCTCTTAGCCATTTCCAGAATCAGAAACTGATGGAACCCCCATCATTTAGACAGCCATGATAATCTACTACATTACCAATTATCCCTGAGGCCAAACTTTCGTTCAAAATCAGCGCCATTAGTAGGAGAGAGTTACGACACACTTTGAACTAACCGACACGCGGTCATGTGGTTCATGGAGCTCTCAATAGTTTCAAATTTCCCAGTGCCGTCATTGATTTCTAGCGGTAAAGGGCTTTATAAACAACTTTTTTCTAACTTTTCCTGTGATTTTCTGTAAATTATATCAAGTGCACTAATTACTTCACTATATATTTGATAACTATGGTTCTTTTTGTTATATATATATATATATATATATATATATATATATATATATATATATATATATATATATAAATAAAACTTTTTAACAGACTGTATACAATAACTTATTGAAAAATTACACAGCTTAATGCACAATCCATACTATTCTAAATATTATTAATTATTTTAACTATACAGTACCCTGCTTTTGTAACTAAAGTATGTGATGTAGATATTTCTCTTCTGTAAAAATTGTGTGTTCTCTGTTCTGTGTCATGTTCTGTTTGTACATGTTTTTTGCTGCTGTTACAACCAAATTTCCCCTTGTTGGACAATTAAAGGATTATTCCATTCTATCCACGTTCTCCCCTGTTCAGTTGTAGAAACGAAAACCAACTAGTTAGATAAATCTATGTCCAAACCAACTTCTTATAAGTATAGACTTTTTACTGCGTTTGAATCCCTATTTCATGAATCATAAAGATAATGCTACAGGCAGAACTTTTTCAGAACTTTTGATTTTTGCTAATTCAACTTTTTGTCGTGTTTTAAGGGGCCAAAGAGAAGACGGATTCTTCCAGAAGAAATATTCACTTCTTCACTAGGGCAAATAATTTGCTCACTGTAGAATGGAGATAGAATAAATTATCAGTTATTCACCTTGTGCTTACAATACAGTTTTAACAACCTTCAAACATTACAGAACCTGTGATCTCAGCATACTGTAGTTCCTCTTGTGTTCTGTCATAAAAACTAGTCTTGCTTTCACAGATTAACACAGTTGCCTGTTTCCCCTCTTTGCTTGTTTTCTGTCCCTGTTTTTAGTAACATTTCTGAGAATATGGGCCTTCAGGGAAGGGTCAAAACCAAAGTTCTCCAAAGTCCTCCACCCTTGCCGGATGGCAGAGAAGCAGTAAAACAAAACAAAAACAACGAACTGAACAGAACAACACCAATACTTCAGATCCAGTAATATAAACTAAGAATTACACATTCACTACACACAAAAATGGATTAATGAACACAACACTAATGTTTCTGGTAAGCTCCTGGTAACAACTAACTAATGACGATAACCTCAGCTCAAGATATGTCCGTCCTCACCAATGTCCATAAACCTATGTGTGTGTGCGGGCATGGAGATGTGAATAAGGTTTCCCCATGCAAGTGATTGATAGGTGGTGTAAGGAACCGTCAATCCATCCTACAGGAATCGACGCAGACATGAAGGGGGACGATCACCCACCGAGAGAGGAACAGATGGAAGCCCCAGGGGAACACCCACCAGCCGCAACGCTGGGGCCCGGAAGATCGTAGGGACGAGCCCACGGGCTCCGACGGAAACCGGCTACGCCAGGGCGGGCCCGGAACAGGACCCGGAGGCCATGGGGATCAAGGGCACCCCGCCCCCCAGCAGGGCCCCGACCAGGGACCAGCCGATAGGGGTTCACCGCCGCAAGGCAGGAGGGATCCGCAGCCGGCCGATGGACGACACACACCGCCGCCACTCCGGACCAATCCCCACCGCCAACAACCCAGCCCCCCCCTCACACACACACCAGGGAGCCATAGTAAAAGCCGCAGCGGATATACGCCCTCCGCAGGCCGCGTCCAGCCAGCACCTGGACATCCAGATCTACCAGCCCCGGGTCCAGATCCCGCCCCACACAGAGCGCCGAGATCAGGGGTCCAGCCAGGATTAGCTACATTTTAAGTTGACTTGAGTAGCCTACAGCACTTCCAAGTTGACTTTTCAGCCTTTGCAATACATCTGCACAGCAAGCCTAAAATAACTTTATTATAGTATATTAGCACTTCCAAAAGTATACAACTAAATACATAAGGAAAAATGCAGAACTTACCATCATTCCAGGTCCAATGTCTGTGAATTTTAAAAACTAATTTTAATGCACAGAAAACACTGATTTTTGACCGGAGGTAAAAGTTACTTTAGGTTTTGTGTACAAATGCTTAGCAGACTAAAACTGCAGAAGAAGAAGGAGAGTGATGGCCATAGCCTCCAGGCCGAAGTAAGGAGCATTAAACACGGAGCCAACCTCTATAAATCTAACCATTTGGTAAGTAGCAGCTATGTCGGGGATAAAGCAGTCGGTGGAGTGAGAGCCAGCATGGAGGAGAAGCTCTACAAGCTCTAGGTGAGTGTTTTACGTGCTATAGCTCGTGCTAACTCCCATTAGAAAAAATAACGTCATATATGCGACTGCTGACTTCTGATTTGTAGGATTTTTAAATGTGAATTTTTACAATCAAATAAATCCCAAATCACTGGACAAACACAGTCGAAACGTACATCGTTAGTCATAATTTTAATCAAATTACAACATATGTGTGATTCAGACTGTAAGACAAAGCGGACCAGAAAATAACTTTTATCGCTCCATTGACTTCCATTCATTATTTTTTCGGTTTGGGGACCCATGGGCCGACAGGAAGGGGAGAAGACTTAGGCTCCCCAGAGATCTGGCCGGCAGCGGCCATGTTGCTTTAGTTGAGCCGGAGTCGACTGGGGGCGTGGTTTGTAGTGGCTGACCTGGCATGCACAATCATAGGAATGGCTAGGCGCTACGTCATGTCCAAAAAAGCCACTTTCGTGTCTATTCGCTGGACTACAACAGCATTAAAATGGTGCAGTGCTGTGTCCTGTGTTGCAATAACAGAAACGACGTAAACAAAACGATCTCTTATTACCAATTTCCCGACCACGAAAAAGAGAAGAAGAGATGGCTTAAGTTGATATGGTAAGTTGGATCTCAAACGAGCCGCTGGTCCATGATTTATAACTGGCCTTCTTATTATATCAGTACTACGACAATTACGGTCTATTTTGCGGGCTATTTGTGCCTACCCTAATACTACTATTCAAGATTTTGGAGTAATAATACATTTTCTTAGACCATCCTAAATACATGCTAAAAGGAGCCCGTTGAGAAGACACAAACTGGCTGTTGTGTAGCGTAACATGGCATCACCAGGTGCGTTCATTATTAATTAGAAGCACATTTTCTTTTGAGCTTTGGAAATGAAGTGAAAAAAGTTTTTAAGCTCTACTGTGTGTATCAGATTTTAATGGCTTGGTATTGTGAATATTTATTAACTGTTTATAGTAACATATTTCCAGAGTTTATCCGCCATCCACAGATAAATACCAGATAAATAATATCACGGTTTATTGTGTTAGTAAGTAACTATCTTTATATTGAAATGACATATGTTGTGAATTCGCGTTATATCAGTGCTAGTGAATTGAATATTATGTTGGCGCACAGTCATGAACTTCTGGGTTTCAAGTGGTTTACGGTTGCATACAATCAGAATCAGAATCAGAATCAGCTTTAATTGTAGCCAAGTATGACACATACAAGAATGATGCATACAAGGAATTTACAGATACAGTACAACCTGTCCAAGATCATTACAAACAACAACAACAAACAGATCCAGGTCACTGTTGGGCATGCAGCCACCGAGCGGCGCTCCCGTTTATGAAACATAGAGAAGTACACATCTGGGGAGGGGAGGGTTCCACGGTGAGGGGGAAAAAACGCTCACCTGTGTTGTGGGTCCGTACAGCACTCACAACGCAGGTAATTGAAAAAACCACACCAACAAACATTTAAGCACATATTCAGACATTAACAAAGTTTGAAACATCAGGAGGGATGGGCAGGTATGAGCTCCAGTCCACAAGTTAACGCGCTGCCATCGAGGCGCGCTGTTATCCAGCTTCCTGTTGCAGGAGAGAGAATTAAGGATACAGCGAGACGGTGTGTGTGAATGTGAGTGTGTGTAACCATGTCAGTGTGTGCGTCAGTAGATGCAAGTGTACGGGAGAGAGGAGACTCTGTTGACATTCTTCTCGAGGACATTTGATTAGGACCAGGTTGAAGGTCTTCATGGGAGCCAAAATATAAATTGTTTGGATTGCAGGGAGATATGAAATATTCCTTTCTGTCCCTTCAGTCTGTCAGTGGTTTCTTTTATAGTCTAATTCAGCCAAATTGTAGTTCAAATTAAAGTCAAAATCCAAATTAATTCCCAGATTAATAGTTCCAAGTCCAATTAATTTCCAGTTGCCCCAATCCGTACCGACAGTATCTCCAAGTCCGATGACAAATTGCGGATGAGTCCCAGAGCGCCGGCCAGATCGCCTCTTACAGCGTCTGTTCTGCGTCCCAGCTCTCCCAGCATTTGGTTCTGAGTCCCATCAGTACGAATCAACGCATCCAGCTGTTCCTTCAGCCGTCCAATCGCTTCCAGAACAGTGACCAATCTCGACCGTGTTTCAGATCTTTGTTGCTCCATTTTTCGGTAGTTCCAGTAACTGCCCATTCCAATCAGCAGAAACCCGATCACCATGGTTGACACCCCGGTTGACCCTTACCGGTGCTTCGTAGAGTTGAGTAGATTTTATCAATAGCATTCAGAGACCAGCTGACCATTTCCATCTTCGCTTATTCAGTTTGGTTTCGGAGAAAATTGCCAAAAGATACTCCAGATAGAGGCACAGGAGACAGAGAGCTGTGGGATAAGACACAGGAGGAGGAGGGAGGGAAAAAAGCGACCGTCCTCGCTGAGAGCTGAGCAGTTGTCAAATTGTTGTCAAATGCATGTTTTATTTTTCGAGTCCTCCTGGAGCCTCTGGAACAATATGATTAATTTCATAAGCTCTAATATCAGTTAATCATCATAAAAATCAGACAATTTAATTCCTGTTCAGTGTTTTGGACATGTGCTTTATTTTGTACGTATTTAAACTCATGTGGTCTTTTTTTACAGAATCCTGTGTCCCTGGTCTCAGCAGAGATTCCCAGTAAACCGTTTACAGGACAGTTACAGAGATGTGAGAAAAGTGAACTGACTAAGAAGCTGTTTTTGCATATCATTGTTTTAAACAAACCAACCAATGAAGATGTCAGCTGAAGAGGTTTGGTCGTGTCCTTAAACTTTAGACTGTTGGAGGCTTCTGGTATGCCATCCATCCATCCATCCATCTTCTTAACCGCTTATCCAATTCAGGGTCACGGGGCAGCTGGAGCCTATCCCAGCAATTATCAGGCGTTAAGCAGGGTACACTCTGAACAGGACGCCAGTCTGTTGCAGGGCCAACACAGAGACTGTGTCTGTGAATGGAGACAGACAACCATTCACACTCACATTCATTCCTAGGGACAATTTAGAGTGATCAATTCACCTATCATGCATGTTTTTGGACTGTGGGAGGAATTTAGAGTGATCAATTCACCTATCATGCATGTTTTTGGACTGTGGGAGGAAGCCGGAGTACCCGGAGAGAACCCACGCATACACGGGGAGAACATGCAAACTCCATGCAGAAAGACCCTGGGCCGGGATACGAACCCATGACCTTCTTGCTGCAAGGCAACAGCGCTAACCACTGCGCCACCCGCTTCTGGTATGCGTTTTGGTAAAATCAAGTATACCAATGTATGATTTAAATATGTATTTATCTGTGATGGTTCAACACATTTGAGACCATCGGCATGTTAAAGGAGTTTACTGTTCTCATGGAAGAAAACTGATGGAGTAGTTGATTGATTTAATATTGATAGCATAAAGACTTCGAAAGCAAGAATACACTATTCTCAGGGTGAAATAAATGATGAGCTGACGTGTCAGTCATTAAAACCTTAAAAATGGAAGCTGCTTGAGCTCTTCCAGAGTATCACCTTAATATAAAAAAATCACAGTGATGTTCAGCACACTATTTACCCACAGATTTGAGCAATAAATTATCAAAATTTGTAGTAGGAAGCGTTTCCATTGAAGTGTTTGTCTTTGTAACAATATTAGATTATTTTAATCACCATCATAATGTTACAGATTCTCTGAGATCAGTGATGTTAAAGATTTGTTTTAGTTCGCAACTGTCTCAGAAACGATTGATCTCTTCAGGTCCATAGTGACTCCTGAGGTTTTGTCAGATCAGTTTGACTATGCTACATGTAAAAGACCGACACACAACTTATTTTTGTAAAAATGTTTGCAGGGTTAATATGGAGTTAACAAAGTTAATTTAAGGATTAAGGAACACACCCTATACCCGCTTCGCACATCCTAATCAGCCCTAAAATCGCCTCACCCGGCACTTAGGGCCCCTTGTACATTCCCAATCACACACCGATACACATATAAACCCTGTCTGGCTCTCATTTCTTGTCTGTCTCTTTCGTTTTTTGCCCCTCCCTTCCCATCCCTCTAGGTTGCCCGGTCCGGGTCCCGCTGACCCGCCTTCTTCCAGGGTCCTGCTGACCTGCTTTTCTCTCGGCGTCCCGCTGACCCGCTTTCTCTCGGGGTCCCGCTGACCCGCTTTTTCTCGGGGTCCTGTCGACCCGCTTTTTTCTTGGGGTCCCGCTGACCCGCTTTTCTATCGTGGTCCCGTCGACCCGCTTTTCTCTCGGGGTCCCGTCGACCCGCTTTTCTATCGTGGTCCCTTGACCCGCTTTCTCTCGGGGTCCCGCTGACCCGCTTTTCTCTCAGGGTCCCGCTGACCAGCTTTCTATCGGCGTCCCGTCGACCCGCTTTTCTCTTGGGTCCCGGCGACCCCCTTTCTCTCGGGGTCCCATAGACCCGCTTTTCTCTCTGGGTCCCTTCGATCCGCTTTCTCTCGGGGTCCCGCTGACCCGATTTTCTCTCGGGGTCCCGCTGACCAGCTTTCTATCGGGGTCCCGTCGACCCACTTTTCTCTCGGGTCCCCCTTTCTCTTACAGTTCGCAGCATCCCTGTTCCACGCTCTCACTCACTCCAGTGCCATTTCTTCTAACATCTCTCTCTTCTAGGTTCCGTCTGGGGGGGTCCTGAGCAGGCTCGGAAAGAAGATTTTCCCGAAGACTGCGCCCCCACGCTGAGTTTTGCTCCCGGGTCTCCGACGACACCTCTCCCAGACCATCGTTCCTCCATGCCTTCAATAAACTGTTTAAATTCTTAATTTGTAACCTTATTCTTGCTTGGGAATCGTTAACTTAATCTGTGGCGTGGTCCAGGCTAGTGAACTGCACTTTTGTTGTATCTATTTAATTATAATAAATTAATTTTGTTTCCCCTTGTTTGATACTCTCATTCTTACAGTGACCTACTGTTAGACATTTTGAATAGTTTTATATGTGGGTAGATCATGGATGCACTAAAAACCTTTATATTGTACAGATCAAGGTTGTTTTGTGCCTTCTCCTGAACACCAAAAATACTAAGGAGCTGGTGGTGGATTTCAGGAGATCTAAACCACCAGGACAGCCAGTCTGCATCGATCGGGAGGAAATAGAGATTGGAGTCCTACAGATACCTGGGGGGATTTTTGGACCAGGAACTGGGGTGGGCCACAAACAGACACTGCATACAGGAAGGGACAGAGTCACTTTTTCTACCTCAGACGGCAAAGGTCCTTCAGTGTCTACATGCTACAGATGTTCTGCCACAGTCCTCAGAAGTGCAGAACTGCAAGTCAATAAGCTCGAATTGAATGTCAGCTGGCATATCAGAAGGCTTCACTGTAAATGGCGAGTGAAAAAGCCAAATTTGTTCTCAAGTTCACTGAATACCTGAAACCTCTGCTCAAACTCTCGCAGCAAATATGTTATGTTGTCTTTATACTTATCTAAATCATTATCGGGACGGTCCGGTGCCTTCGGTCTCACAGCTGTGAGACAAGTTAAATGCGCGGTTTCACCATTGGATAGCTGCATCTCCCACAGTGACAGTTTCATCTTGAACGCACTTATGCTGTCGTAATATTGAGTGACAACTCTGTTACGGCACAGCAATGTAGTGTTAAGTGTATTCAAGTGTTGTGTAATATCAACTATAAACGCAAGATCCTGCACCCATTCCTGGCATTTAAGTCCCTTCTTCTCCATGAACTGTCCAATTTCCCCTCGTAGCTTGAGTACTGCACCTCTGTTTACCCACCGCACGTCAGTGTGGTATGGTAGGCCAGCATGAATGTCATTATCACTAAGAAATGTGTCAAACTGATGGTGATTTAGACCACGCGCTCTGATGAAATTGAAAGTTTTTAAAACCACACTCATAACATGATCTGCTTGGAGTGTTTTGCAACATAATGCCTCCAAGATTGCCGGGTTATTTTTAATTCGACACATTACGTTGCAAATGTTCATTTTCTGTGACTAACTCGTGTCAGTGCTGCATGCTGGACGTGAGCTCTTTTAAACATTAGCCCATCTAGCGGCCGGAGGGGGCATTTGGTTTGTATGTATTAAAAAAAAATCATAACTTTTGATTGAAATGAGCTAGAGACTTGCTTCTTTTTTAATATACTGAGATATTTATGCCGGGCCGGAGTAAATTATCCAACGGGCCGGGTCCGGCTCGCGGCCGTATGTTTGACATGCCTGCTGTGAGAACTGTGGTGGAGAGGCAGATGAGGAAACAACAGGCCATTCTGGGTAAAACTAAACACCCCCTCCATGATGTTCTGACCAGCCAGAGAAGTAGCTGCAGTAAAGAATCTCGTAGATGAAGAGATCCATGTTTATTGCGCGCGTGTGTGAGTACTGGTTGGAATGAATTTTATCCATCTGTGCTACCTGCTTATATTTAAAGGTAGGATATTCTGATCACAGTTTTTAGTTCATTTATATGTGCTACCCACTTATATTTAAAAATTAGGATATTTTGATCACGGTTTTTAGTCCAGTTATATGTGCTACCCACATATATTTAAAAGGTAGGATATTTTGATTATGGTTTTTAGTCCAGTTATATTTGCCATCTACTTATATTGCTGGTGACACAGTGTTGATGCAGCAGCGTGCCTGACATGTTCTTCACACACGCACTAATACGTGCAATTGCCATACAATCTGAAGACATACATATGAACATAATAGCCTACTTAAATGCAACATATTTTTTTATCAAATTCTCACTTTTATTCTAAGTTCCTATAGACGGTACTGGGGAGGGGTTTGTGTGTTGGTTGTGTTCGTCTGTGTGTGCAGTGCTCTACAAGTCTGCAAATGTGGTTTAAATTCACAATTTTGCTATCCCTCATACAGCGCTGCCAGTGCCCTCCGTTTCGAAAAGTGCGTAAGTAAGATCCCTAGTGTGCTTAAAGTTGCGCACATTTTTCCACCACGTTTATTTCTATGAATCCCAAACTTTGCGTCTAAAATTACTTACGTAGTTTTCAGACCCCATTTTGTGTGTGAACAAGCTTTTAAAGTTTTTAAATAAGACCCCTGATCCTATGCAACCATGTCCACTGCTTCACTGCTGTCCTTCAACCTGGAATGGAAAGCAAACAGGTCTGATCTCAGGAGGAATGAGACCATGAAGAGGAGACTAAGGCTGCCAGCTATGGAAATGAAAATCGGAATCATTTTTTGGGTTGATCTTAGTGAGAGGTCAAGAGGCAGCACTGAAGACTCAGTCCAGGAAACAATGCAGAGGTAAACCTTGGAAAAGAGAATAATGACGTATCAGGAAGAAATAATCTGGAAATAACCTCCATGACAGTCAAACATTTTCTATCAGGGCTCAGCATGCCTTACTGTTCCCCCAATTAAATCGTAAATGTTTACAAAGTTTACAAAGACAAATATTATTATTAAAGAATTAATCTTTATATTAACAGTGTGATTATATTTTTAGAGATTGACAAAGGAAGAAACAAAACATGGTTATGTTATTGTTAATAATTCTTTACTTCTTGTAGTCAAATTATAATTTTATAATACAAGTGCAAATGAAACATTCTACTGTAAATATCAATGTTGCAAAGGTCATGCTAGTCAAGTACTCAAGTATCAAATATCTTCATTCCATCCCTTACTTTTACTTTTGGAGGACAAATAACAAGAAACCAGCATAGTTTGTTAATCCTGTTTTTGTCATATGGTTTAGCAGGTCATAATAAATCTTATGTCATATAACTGAAAAATATGAAATAATTACTCATCTTTATTATCACATTTTTCTATATTAGATAGTATGTCCATTTGTGTTTCAATCTCTGATTCAATAGGTAGTTAAAGACGAATGATACAGCGATCAGCAACACACCAAATGCATAAAAAACACAAATTAAATTAGTAAAATGTGTAGCCTATTTTGAACAGTGATGGATATCCCTAAAAAGCTAAATTAGGCAGACTGAAATAAAACAGTCTCAAGCTTGTCTAGACTTCTCCTGCACACATTTAGCTAGCTGCAGCTAAGCTACTGTATCACCATTGACTTATTTTGGCACAGAACAGTCAGGTAACGCTTCACAATGCTGAAAGTGTTGTAATTTAGTCGACTTACCAAAGAAAATGTTTCTGAAACACCAAAAATGAACTGGGTTCAATGACGGGGGTGCTAGTGTTTGGAACTATTCGCAGCTGCTTGAACCACGTGACTTCCGTATTCCATTCTTTCTATAAAAGTATATGGGAGTGTCCAAACTCTCACTAGATGGCTCTGTTCAAAGTATTATTCTTCTTTGAAAATTATTGGCGGTTGGCAAACAACAATTGGTGAATTACCACCACCACTGGTCACCACTGAAAGTGATCCCAAATACTGCTAAAAAATAAAAATAACTTTAATACTTTCACATTTAGAATTTCTTCTCAATATTTCCTTTATCTAGTTTTAACTTATTTTTCTCTAAATTCCTTATCATTTGCATTCTTTCTGCTTGATATTTATCACAGTGTAATATCACATGTTCCACTGTCACTTTCACAATACCTACACTTGCCTGTTTGATATTTTCCTATTCTAAATAGGGTACTATTTAATCCAGTATGCCCAAATCTAAGATAAAACCCCAGTCCCACACCACTTGTGTGTGTATAAAGACCCCAAAATGGCACCATTCAAGAGACATGGCTATAATGCAGAGTTCAAACTTAAGGCTATCAGTCACACAGAAGACCACGGGAATAGAGCAGCAGCGAGAGAAATAAACATTAATGAATCAATGGTACGGAAGTGGAGGAAGCAACAAGATGACCTGCGGCAAGTTAAGAAGAGTAAAAAGAGTTTCCAAGGTAACAAAGTGAGATGGCTACAGTTAGAGTTCAAACTTGAACAGTGGGTTGTTGAACAGAGAGCAGCAGGTAGAAGCATCTCTACAGTTACTATTGGAATGAAGGCAATAGCGCTAGCTAGCGACATGAACATCAATGAATTTAGAGGCGGTCCTTATTGGTGCTTTCGTTTCATGAAAAGACGTAATCTCTCCATCCACACACATACTACTGTCTCGCAGCAACTGCCAAGCGGTTACCAAGAAAAGCTGGCCTCTTTGTGCACATACTGCAAAAACAAAATAACAGAAAAGAAGATCCGGCTAGAACACATTATAAACATGGACGAGGTCCCACTCACTTTTGATATTCCTGTGAACCGCACTGTGGAGAAAACAGGGACCAGTACGGTGAATATACGCATGAGAAGTCATCCTTCACTGTAGTTGTCGTATGTCAGGCATTAGCAGAAACTTCCACCCATGGTTATTTTCAAGAGGAAGACCTTGCCAAAAGAAAACTTTCCACCCAGCGTCGTCATCAAAGATGAGTGAGTGGCTGAGGGAAATTTACATCAAGATACTGGGTGGCTTTTTTTCACACAGCTCCATCCCTATTGATCTGTGACTCCATGCGTGCTTGCTATCATTCCGGGTGAATTGCTAAAGAACTCCAGCCTCTCGATATTGGTGTCCGTTGGCGTTCAAAGCTAGACTACGAACTGCGTGGGAGCAGTGGATGACAAAAGATGAACAAACATTCACCAAGACCGGAAGACAGCGCCGGGCGACATACGCCATCATCTGTCAATGGATCATGGATGCCTGGGCTGATATATCAGTCTCAACCATGACCCGAGCTTTCAGTAAGGCAGGAATTGTCACTGAACTGCCATACAACAGCAGCGATATTGACTGGATGATGTCGACTTTGACAAGACTAAACCAGGCATGTTGGATGCCGTACTCGTCCAACTGTTCAGCTCGAACACTGAAAAGGTGAATTTGAGGGATTTGTGGATGACGAATGAACTGGAACAAAGTAAGCTTTACGTGTTTATTTTACGTGTTTACAACTGAACAAGGCTGGGATATATTGCTTACGTGGAGGCGTTCAGAATCGTCTCTGGAGACACCGCAGCACGTTCCCGTTGCCGGTCATTTCTTTGACCAATGTTCGCTCTGTGAACAACAAACTTGATGAACTTGCATTAAGAGCTAAGCATGACTGGGAATTCAGACAGAGTAATCTTGTCTGTCTAATGAAGTTATGGCTTAAAGACCACCACGGAACTCCAAGCCAGGTGGGGTACACCACTATAGGAGCTAAAGGAATTAGCGCCGTGCACGTAAATCCATAGGAGGAGGGCTGTGTTTGTGGATAACAACTGGGCAATACAATACCGCAAATATGGGAGCAAGTGTGTACTCCAGACTATGAAATATTAACTGTATCTTTGCGGCCATATTATCTCCCGCGGGAGTTCGGTCAGATTACAATCATTCTTGTTTACGTGTCCAGACCAAATGACAAGGCAGCAGGGGAGAGAATTGCTGAAAGCTATAATAATGCACTCGTCCGCTCTGCAGACCAGCCAGTCTTTGTTCTCGGGGACTTCAATTCTTGCAATCTGTCCGACCATTCGCCCATGCTTAAGCAATATGTTGATTGTCCCAAACGTTTAAAACGGGCGCTTGATAGTTGCTATGGCAATATCCCCGAGGCCAATAAAGCGGTATGCAGAGCGCCTCTGGGGAAATCTGACCACAACATAGTCCATCTTTTGCCTAAATACAAGGCCGTGGTCAAAAACCTTAATGGGCAAAACCAGTAAAAGAGGAGATCATTTTATGAACAAAAGTCAAGGTTTTGTTGATGAATCAAACTGGTTCTTTTGAAGATTTGACACTGAAGATGATATGCCTGAATATGACAGGATCTGTAAAAACATTCCCTCAAGATCACCAACAGTCATCACTATTGATGCTGTTGCAAAAAGTCTCTTAAAGTTGAAACCAAATAAGCTCATAGACCAAGATGGCCTGAAAGCTTGTCTTCTTAAAGACTGTGCTCACCAATTAAAAGGAGTTTTCTCAAAGCTGTTCAATTCCCTCCTAGTCACAGGGGTACCCAAATCTTGGAAAGTCTCCGTAATAAGGCCTATTTCAAAAAAGTCAGGTGCAAGCAAACCTGATGATTTTCCACAATTTCCATCACCTCTATGTTGTGTAAAACCATGGAGAAAGTTCTGGTGGGCCTCTTGACCTCCACGGTGGCTTGATTTTTAGATTCACTCCAGTTTGCTTACAAAGCAATAGAGGTACAGACGATGCTGTCTTGACTCTGTTAGATTCAGTCTCAAAACAGCTTCTAGAGGATATGCAAGGGTTTTGTTCGTAGATTTTTGTGCAGCTTTTAACTCTATGAGGGTTCATATCCTTCTGAAAAGGCTTGTCAATATAAATGTTGAGAAGGTCCTGATTCTCTGGATAAGAGACTTTCTCTCCTGCCGCCTCCAAAGGGTGTATGTTAAGGATATTCATTCAGGAGAAGCTGTCATAAGCACAGGCTGCCCGCAAGGTAGTGTTCTTTCACCTTTGCTTTTCTCTCTATTTACAAATGAATTTGCACTTAATGATCATAACCATAAGCTGATTAAATATGCAGATGGCATGACCTTAATGGGCTTGTTACTGAAAATGGATACTTCTGGTGAGACATTCTACTTTGCTCAAATTAAGGCTTTTGAAGCATGGTATATAGATAGTAAGCTGTAAATCAATGTTTCTAAAACAAAGGAATTGGTTGTCTGTACGGAAAAAAAAAGTGAAAGTTTCACTTGATGGACAACTTGTTGAAACTGTGGAAACTTTTAAATACCTTGGCACAGTTCTGGACTGCCAGATAACCCTCTCGGAAAACACAGACTTTATTTTTAAGAAATGTTCACAGCGGCTTCATCTCCTTAGAAAACTGAACTGTCTTGGGGTCAGTCTAGTGATTCTGGAACTTGTATATACTGCACACATAGAGAGTGTACTTACATGCATGCATCTCTCTGCTTGGTTGGGACACTTAAGCAGTAAGTGCAAGAACAAATTAAAGAGGATTGTGGTAATCACAAGCAAAATTGAGGGAAAATCCCAAGTCTTTGATCAGCATCTATACTGAGAGGAGGGGGAAGAAAGCTAAGCAAATCCTGGCAGATAGCGCCCACCCTCTTTATAATCAGTATAAACTTTTGAAATCCAGGAGGCGCTATAGAGCCCCTCTGGCCAAGGTTTTTTTTTTTAAGTCTTTTAACCCTAATTCCATCGGCATTCTTCATACAACAAAGTGATCAATCCACATCTAGTGACTTAAAACTGCCATCCACTGTCATATTTGTAATATGTCATTACATTGACATATGTCAATGTAATGTTGTTTGTATTTGTCATCCTTGGTATTTAAGTATTGTTTTTTGTGTTGGTGAGCCGAAGCCAAATTTCCACCTTGGTGGATAATGAAGTTTTATTCTATTCTATTCTATTCTAAATGTTGTTGCCTTGTCCTCCGTTGCCTCTGCTATGTTGTTCTCTTTGCTTCCCTCCATGTGTGATTGTATATATGCCGTAGCAATATCATGGCATATACGGGGGGAAAAAAGCGTCCTCAGAGCTAATTTCTCCCCAAACGTTGCCAAAAAGATGAAAGCATAATTGATTGTAACGCAAGAAACAAATGCAGGTTTCTCTCAGTAACTAGTAATATATTACAGGTGTCACCAAAGTAATGCATTACATTACTGCATTCCTGAAAATTGTAATGTACTGTAACTACTGTAACACCCAACACTGTTCCAAGCCTTTAAATTGTTTACAGACGATGATCACAAAAGATTTCAAATTGTTAGCAGAACTGTACTTGAAAATAAACAATTGATTTAATTGGTCTTTTACTGCTGTAGCAGATGGGGCGATGCTTCAAATCCAGTTATGTGGAAAGAACTGAGCGGAAAGTGTATTTGTTAATACTACATATAGTGATTACTTTCACCTGGATAAACTTTTTTCCTTGTTTTGCTAACTTTTCATAAAGAAAAATCATTTTTTAGGGGTAGCTCAATTTATCTAAACAGATGGTAAATTGGACCACCCATTTCAGCTTAAACGAGCCACTTTCACAATTCGATTTTGATGATTCCTTTAGGCAAACAACAGTTAATCTATGAATACATGTCAAGTTATATACTTGATACATTTAACATATTATTTCTAATTGTGTAGATCCAGCAGCAACACCAGTCTGTAGGCTGTTTTTACTGCTCGTGACCGTATCATGCTGTAGGCGGTTTTTACTGCCTGTGGGAGCATCATGTTGTGTGCTGTTTTTACTGCATTTCGCTACATCATGCTGTGGGCTATTTTTACTCCTTGTGGCAGCATCATGCTTCCGGCCTTTTTTTTACTGCCCTGCAGATCCTCTTCGTCCTCCCTCAGTGATCCTCTGGACAACCTCTAGCCTGAACCTCCTCAGTTCTCCGGATCCCCGCCTGTTGAGCCTCTGAAACGCTCCCTGTCTAACCTCTCCATTCTACTTGGTTTCTCCTCCGTTGCTTGCCTTGCCATTCCACCATTAACCTACCAACGATCCATAGTTAGCTACGCCTTTGTCTAATTAACTGTTGGAATTTTACCAAGCTTACTCTCACCATCCTGCCGGATCCTTCTCTGGTCAGTCTCTCCACCTACAACAAAGTCCAGAATCAATCCATCCACCTCCAACCAACGACCTGAAATGTATTAATAAACTTTATTTGTTTCAACATATCCTTCCATATCCCATGTCTGCTATGCTGAATTCAGAATCAGAATCGGTTTTATTGCCATTGTTTGAGAACAAGTTCACAAACTAGGAATTTTTTCCGGTACAGTTGTGCACATAAAACATTTAACATAAGTAAAATAAATAAATAAATAAATAAAATAAAAAACAAAATGAAATAAAAAGAAAAAGAATGAGCCATAAGGCTAAAGTCTTTATAAATATTATAATCTGTATGTAATATAAAAGAACTATGAAGAGATAAACATCCTTTTAACATAAGAACAGCAGCAGGGTTCCATTCACAGATGTGCAGGTGAATGACAGCAGTAGATCTAAGTGTGGTCAGACCACACAGTGCAGTAAAATAAAGTTACGTAGTGCAGATGGTTCTATCCTACATGGGTCTTTAACTGAACTATCGGGTCTTGTTATTGTTCATGAGTCTGATGGCGGAGGGGAAGAAACTGTTCAGGTGGCGGGAGGTGTGGGTCTGGATGGACCGTAGCCTCCTGCCTGAGGGGAGGAGGGAGAATAGTCGGTGTCCAGGGTGAGAAGAGTCAGCTGTGATCCGACCCACACGCCTCCGGGTCCTGGAGGAGAACAGGTCCCGGAGGGATGGGAGCCTGCAGCCAATCACCTTCTCAGCAGCACGCACGATGCGCTGCAGTCGGTGTTTGTCCCGGTCTGCGGCGCCGGGGAACCACACGGTGATGGAGGAGGTGAGGATGGACTCGATGATGGCCGTGTAGAACTGCACCAGCATCTCGGTCGGCACCTTGAGTTTCCTCAGCTGCCGCAGGAAGTACATCCTCTGCTGGGCCTTCTTGATGAGGGAGCTGATGGTTGGCTCCCACTTGAGGTCCTGGGTGATGGTGGTGCCCAGGAAACGGAAGGAGTACACGATGGAGATGGGGGTGGGAGAGTCCATCAGGGTGAGGGGATACGGTGGGGCTGTGACTTTCCTGAAGTCCATGATCATCTCCACTGTCTTCTGGGCGTTCAGCTCCAGGTTGTTGTGACTGCACCAAGAAGCCAGCCGGTCCACCTCTCTCCTGTAGGCGGACTCATCACCGTCTGAGATAAGTCCGATGAGGGTGGTGTCGTCCGCAAACTTGATCAGCTTTACGGACTGGTGACTGGAGGTGCAGCAGTTTGTATACAGCGAGAAGAGCCAGGGGGAGAGTACACAGCCCTGAGGAGTCCCAGTGTTTGTAGTCCGATTGTCCGAGACAATCTTCCCCAACCGCACGTGCTGTCTCCGGTCCGACAGGAAGTCAGTGATCCACCTGCAGAGGGAGTCGGGCACGCTGAGCTGGTAGAGCTTGTCTCGTAGCAGTCCAGGGAGGATGGTGTTGAAGGCAGAGCTGAAGTCCACAAACAGGATCCTGGCGTAGGTTCCTGGGGAGTCCAGATGCTCCAGGATGAAATGGAGGGCCAGGTTCACTGCATCATCCACAGACCTGTTGGCTCTGTAGGCGAACTGCAGTGGGTCCAGGAGGGGGGCGGTGATGTCCTTGAGGTGGGGCAGAACCAAGCGCTCAAATGACTTCATGACCACAGACGTCAGCGCCACCGGCCTGTAGTCATTAAGTCCTGTGATCCGTGGCTTTTTGGGGACAGGGACGATGGTGGAGGTTTTGAAGCAGGACGGCACGCGACAGAGCGCCAGGGAGGTGATGAAAATGTCCGTGAACACGGGGGCCAGCTGATCCGCGCAGTGTCTCAGGGTGGAGGGGGAGACACCGTCCGGCCCGGGGGCCTTCCTCCTGTTCAGCCTCAAAAACTGTCGGCGCACATCCTCCTCCTGGATGGAGAGGGCACGGGGGGAGGAGGGGGTGTCTGAGGAGTCCTTTGATGAAGTGCTGGGGTCGTTCATCTGAGCCTACAAACCAAACATGTCAGGTTCCATGAGACTTTAAAAAAGAAAATGGCATCTGTGAAGAGGGTGTTCTTTAAAAAAATATATAACATAGAAAATATAAAATTCATTGTTATAAAAAAGTTCAAATAATTAATTGGGGTTGTGGTTTTTTATGTCAGTAATGCTATTAATGGATTATTAAATTGAAACTTGAATTTATTCTGCATTTTTTTTAATTAGTTCATATGATAGTTGATTAATTTGTTGTTGGATTGTTTTTTATTAAAAATTACTGGTTTCTTTGGATTTTAAGTGGTTCGATTTTGCTCAAGGGTTGACCCATTTTACCTGACCTCTGCTCAGATAAAAAATGTGCAAAAACTGATGTTTGATAATCTATAAGGTCTGAAAAACTATAATTTATTAAATCGAAGATACACCTGTTGAAAACAAACCATATTTACAACAGAAACACAATTCAGCCTCATTCAGTGTTTTTTTGCAGTTTACCAAGTAATTTAACAAAAAGTGGCCCAATTTACCTGACATCACCCTAATTATTATTTTGTCTCTCAGCTCTCTGAGACCTGTAACACCAGGAGGAAACAGCAGTTTTTGTTACTTTGTGGTAGGCTTCAGTTTTGGCCATCAGAATTTGCCCCTTGCTGCTGTTTTGCCTATCACTGAAGCGCCAAACCGTTTAAAAAGATGAGTATCTCCACCTGTAAAAGGGATGTGTCTCTGCCGAAAATGCATATTTTGAACCCAAATTATGCCACTGTTACATAATTGAGCCTGAAAGAAAATCTACCATTTGGAATTATTTTGACCTTATATGGGCAAATAAAGTATTTGTTTTCACTTCCTTGTTCAGCGTTCCTCAAAGACAAGTCCATAAGCAACATCCCCTTCACAAAAGTTTCACTTTTTCACAAGCTGTATTTATATTATTTATCTTAATATATTTTAAAAATCCATCCATTATCTACTCCACTTATCCTCATAGGGTCGAAGGGGGACTTTTGCTTATCTCCCACTGTGCAAAGACATGTTGAAACTACATCTTTTTAGGGTCATTTTTGTACATCCAATCTCATCTGTTGATGATGTCTTTCAGATGTCTAATATTGACGTTCTCAGTACCTCTGGATGTGAGCTAATTTAATTCCAAAAGAGGTCATTGTCTACGTCTTTTCTACGTAAAATTTAAACCAATTTTAGACAGTTTTGTATAGGCCTACTGTTTCTAGTCTCTAGGGGTTATCCCGTAAAGTCCAAGATTCTATGCATCCATAGGCAGAGCCTGATTCGACCACCATTCTCAGGGTTGAATCTTCGCAATGAAACAAGCATAATTTGCTTCAAGCAGTGGCGGACAGTGACTAAAAAACAGCCCTGGACTTTGACTAGGCCCAGCCCACAACTACAGATGCGTGTGAAAACTCACCAGCAACAGAAACGGGTCTTAAACTACATAAATCTTAACCGGTGATATTTTACTTTCCGATTTATAACATTATCATTGATGTTGACTTAAAGATGTGTTAAAAGCATAGTGTAGAATACTCACTGAGAAATAAACAAAGCTCTCCTTTAATGTCTCTGTCTCTCTGCTGAACAATATACAGGTGAGAGGACTATCTTTAAACACAAAAAAAACAAATGGTATGTTGATAAATGGTACTAACCTAACCCTTAAAATACTTTATTTTAATCGAAAGCTTCCTAAATTAGGTCAAATAATCTGCCGATGGAAAAAGACAAATTGCACTTGGTAAGAATTCTAAAAACTAAGACATACATACTCAAAATAAGTGACCCTAACCCTAAACTAACACCTTCTGCTCTTGCTTAGTATATAAGTCTCAAAACAAGATTGAAAATACTTTTAACACCGTAAAAACGATAACTTATAATTCAATTCAGTTTATTTATATAGTGCCATTTCACAACAGATGTCATCTCAAGGCACTTTTCATCTACCTGTTCTCTTGATGTGTTACCTACACATGGGTTGGGGTATCAGGTTCTGCACTGAATTGGTTCTCCTCTTATTTATCAGGAAGATCGTTTTATGTTGCTGTCACTAAATTCAAGTCCTCCTCTTTTTCTTCACCTACCTTTGGTGTGCCACAAGGATCTGTTTTGGGGCCCTTATTGTTTATTTTATATCTGCTTCCTCTGCACCATATCCTAGGCTCTTTTAAAGATATTTCTTATCATTGCTATGCTGATGATATTCAGCTGTACATTTCTTTTAAACCTCAGGATGTTTTTCAGGTACAGATCTTGCTTCAGTGTTTGGATTCTGTCAGGAGTTGGCTAAATGACAATTTTCTCAAACTAAATGAATCAAAAACTGAAGTCCTGGTTTGTGCCCCTGACAGATTTGTCCCTGATGTAGTTGAGAGTCTCGGCCCACTAGCCTCGTTTATCAAGCCCTCAGTGAGGAACCTCTGGGTAACTCTTGACCCCGCGCTGTCTTTAGACTCTCATGTTAATTTATTGGTTCGTTCTTGTTTTTATAATTTGAAAAATATTGCGAAGCTGAGTGCAATTGTGTCCCGATCTGAGATGGAGATGATCATTCATGCCTTCCTTTCATCAGGTCTCGACAACTGCAACTCTGTTTTTACCTGTTTAAGTAAAAAAATCCCTGGAACGTCTTCAGGTTGTCCAGAAAGCTGCTGCAAGGCTAATCACTAGATCACCTAAACATTCACATATCACCTCTTTATTAATCGAACTACACTGGCTCCCCATTCAGTACAGAGTACATTTTAAAATTCTGGTTTTAGCATATAGAGCTCTGAACGATCAAGCTCGTTTTAAATCAGAGAACTTCTGCAGCCATACATCCCCTGAGATCCATTGATCAGGGCCTGCTGGTTACAAAGAAAACTCGGCTGAAAACAAAAGGTGACAGAGCCTTTGCAGCAGTTGCCCCCGGTTAGTGGAACTGCCTACCTCTCAGCCTGAGATCTGTGGACTCTGTGATCTCTTTTAAAAAGCAGCTAAAAACGCATCTTTTTAAACTTGCCTTTGAATAGTTTTATTTGTCTTTCTGTGTTTTATTGTAAAGTACTTTGTGATTTTTATCTTGAAAGGGGCTATATAAATAAAGTTTTACTTACTTACTAACTTTACAAGAAAAGTTATTACAATACAATGTTTAATCTAGGAATTAGAGAACCACAGAAGATTGCGTCGTGACTTCTCAGCAATCCCTCACACTGAGCAAGCATAAAGGGACAGTGGAAAGGAAAAACTCCCTTTTAATAGGAAGAAACCTCCAGCAGAACCAGGCTCAGCATAAGCAGTCATCTGCCGAGATCATCTGGGGTTTGGAGAAGGCAGCAGAGACACAGAAAGAGGAACAGAACTGATGCAAAAGCAGAAGTTGGTAGCAGGATGAGTTCCTCCACTGGAATGCCATCTTAGTCAGGGTCGTCAAGCAGGGCGGGTCAGGAGCACCTACTGTAGGAGACTAAGACAAAACAGGTTAGCGGTTGAATTGACAGTACATCATGCAGTTGGGGAGAAGTAGGAGAGAAAGTAGGAACTGACTCTAATAATATCCTCCAACAGCCTAGCCTAAAGCAGCATAGCTACTAACATTAACCTGTCTCCTAGCTACTAACACTCTCTACCTGGCTTACATTAATCTATCTCTACCTAGCTACTCTACCTCTTCCTATCTCTTCCTAACTTTTGACACTCTACCTGACTACTAACATTAACCTGTCTCTTCCTAGCTACCTGTCTAACCTGTCTCTAACTACCTATTAACCTGTCGCTAACTGTAAGCTTTGTCAAAGAGGAAGGTCTTAAACCTAGTTTTAAAGATAGACAAGTTGTCTGCTTCAAAAACCAACCCTGGGAGCTGGTTCCCTAGGAGGGGGAGCCTGGTAACTGAAAGATCTGCCACCATTCCACTTTTGGAAATCCCGAAGGGCTCTGTTAGGAACATATGGAACAATCAGCTCTCTTATGTATGATGGAGCTTGATTATTAAGAGCTTTATATATCAGAAGGAGGATCTTGAATTCTATTCTAGATTTTACTGGGAGCCAGTGAAAAGAAGCTTCACTGGCTCATTTTTTGGAAATGTGATCTCTTATTCATTAGCAGCAGCATTTTGGACCAACTGAAGACTTTTAATTGTATTCTGTGGACTACCTGATAATAAAGAGTTACAGTAATCCAGCCTTGAAGTAACAAAGGCATGGACTAGTTTTTCAGCATCACTCCTGGACAGGATGGTTCTAATTTTTGCAATATTCCTTAGGTGAAAAAAGGAAATCCTAGAGACTTCTTTAATGTGACATCTAAATGGCATGTCTTGGTCAAAAATAACACAGAGGTTCTTTGCTTTATTATTGGACGCTAATTTAATGCAGTCCAGGTGAAGGGGTTGACTAAGTAGTTTCTTTTTCAGAGCTTCTAGTCCAAAGATGACACCTTCTGTTTTATCATAATTCAGAAGCAAGAAGTTTAGAGTCATCCAAATTTTTATGTCTTCCAGACATGCCTGTAGTCTACCTAACTGATTGGATTCATCCGGATTTATGAATAGATATAGCTGTGTATCATCTGCGGAACTATGGAAATTTATCCCATGCTGCCTAATGATTTTGCCAATAGGAAGCATATATATAGTAAAAAAGATCGGCCCAAGCACCGAACCCTGTGGTACTCCGCAAGTAACCATTGAGGCAGAGGAAGATCTATTATTTATCTGAACAAACTGAAATCTGTTGGACAAATAAGATTTAAACCAGTCTAGTGCTGTTCCTATTATACCGAAACTTTGAAGCCTTTCAATGAGAATATTGTGATCAACAGTGCTTTGAACAGCTCTAACCTTAACCAGAGCTGTTTCAGTGTTTTTTAATGCTGCCTCATTAACTAAGGAAGGAGCAAGCATATTGGGAAGGTTCCCATTTATCTTATTTTTTATAGTCTATTTTATTTATAAAAAATTTCATGAAGTCGTCACTACTAAGAGCTGGGGGAATGGTTGGCTCGACAGAGCTATGATCCTGTGTGAGTTTGGCAAATGTATTAAAAAGAAATTTAGGATTATTTTTATTCTCCTCGATTAAAGATGAAAAATATGCTGTTCTGACTGTTCGAAGGTTCCTTTTATATGGCAATAGACTATTTTTCCACACTAAATAAGAATCCTGTAAATACGTGGAGCGCCATTTTCTCTCTAGTTTTCAACTTTGTCTATTGCCAGACGCAGGTAGGAATTAACGCTATGAACTAAAATGTCAAGTTGTGAGGGGTCAGGAGTTGAATCACTATTTTCTATTGTACTTACATATACTGAGGAAATTAAAGTTGGAAGAGCTTCTTTAAAACTTGCTACAGCGTTGTGTGATAACGTTCTGGTATAATGAAGTTTTCTTTCAGGTTTCAAATGGTCAGTTAGAGTGAATTTAAAAGTGATCAGAAAATTATCAGACAGGATAGGGTTATGTGGAAAGACTGTTATTTCTTCACAGGCAATGCCATAAGTCAACACACGATCTAAAGTGTGGTGACAAGAGTGGGTTGGTCCCTGCACATTTTAAGTAAAGCCTGTTGACTCTAAGATAATGTTAAAAGCTGTATTTACACTATCACTTTCACTATCAACATGAATATTGAAGTCTCCAACTATAATTGTCATGATCCGTCCCTCTCTGTGTCGTTTATTCCTCCCTGTTTGTTTCTTCCCCATCTGTCTTTGTTAATTAGTTTCACTTGTGTCCTATTAGTCCTCCCTGTGTTTTCCTCCTTTGCTCCCAGGTGTCCTCCATATTCTGATTACCCTTCCCACTGTATATATGCCCTTCTGTGTCTGTCTGTCCTCGTCGGGTCGTTGTCGTTATTCTCCCCTAGTTCTCGTCGTCGCCTTCTCTGTGCTTCTCGTCTGCTTCTTTTGGACTATTAAATAAACATGGGTCGCAAAGGCCCTAAACGCCGCTCTGCATTTGGGTCCTCTCTCAACCAAAACATGACAGTACGACCCGACCACCTGGACCCAGCAGAGCACTACACCCACTCAGAGGAGGAGTGGAGGGAACTAATTGACTGGTGCATAAAAAAAGAACAGTTCTCAGACTCACCACTTACAGGCTCTCGTCTGGCCATCTCTCCTCCCAGGGCCGGACTGCGGGAGAGGGATAGAAGCCGCTTCAGCGCCGTTGCTTTCCAATTCAATTCAGTTTATTTATATAGCGCCGTGAGATGACAACAGATGTCATCTCAAGGCACTTTACAAGAAGAGTTATTACAGTACAATGTTTAATGTAGAAATTAGAGAACCACAGAAGATTGCGTATGTGTAATTCTCAGCAATACCTCACACTGAGCAAGCATGAAGCAACAGTGGAAAGGAAAAACTCCCTTTTAACAGGAAGAAACCTCCGGCAGAACCAGGCTCAGCATAAGCGGTCATCTGCCGAGACCTTCTGTGGTTTGGAGAATACAGAACAGAGATACAGAACAGAGGCACAGAAAGAGCAACAGAACTGATGCAGCAGTTTGTTGCAGGACGTGGAGAACTTTCCGTCACTGCAATGCCATCTTAGTCAGGGTCGTCAAGCAGGTCGGGTCAGGAGCACGTACTATAAGAAGAGACTAAGAGAAAACAGGTTAGCGCTTGAACTGATAGCACATCATGCAGTTGGGGAGAAGTAGGAGAGAAAGTAGGAACAGACTCTACCAGCTACCGCCATGTCGCTCCTGAGCTTTTCCCGGAGGATGTGGTTGGTGCTTCCCCGGCGTTCTTCCTCGCCCGCATAGATGCCGATTCAGAGGAGGACTCTGATTCCCGGATTTCTCCTCTGATCTCCTGGACGACGAGCTGGACCTCTACAGCAGCACCTAAAGTGCGCTGGTTTCGACACGGTATTCCACCTCCTGGTCCAACCGATCGTCATCCCTGGCTCCTTCCACCAGTCCTCCGCCCGTCTCCGATCCCTCTGGGACTGGCCCTCTACCTGCTTCCCGGCTTCGAAGAAGGAGGCGTCGCCGAGCTGCTCCGTCTTCACTTCAGGAGAGCTCCGCTTCCTCTTTCCGCGCTCCCGAGTGGGCCGTTCCAAGTGGCGATTCCTTGGCGGAAGCTTCCTCCAGCGCCAAGCAATCAGTCCCTGGATGGACCTTGCTTCCCTCACAGGGTTGCGGCTCTTCGGCTCCCCGTTCCGCTGAACCCCGCCCGCATCCTGCTCCTAGCTCCCAGCTGCAGCTGTCCTCTTCCGCTGTCTCTTGCTCGGCGCATCCAGCCACGGAGCTTCACCCTGGCTCCACTGGAGGTGGGGCCATCTGGAGGTCAAAAACTGAAGAGGACTTTGAAACCTTATTTAAAGAATCCAGGAACAATTCCAGGATGCGGGAAGATTTGTTTGAATTGTATGATTTTGTTCAAAGGAAGAAACACAGCTCAATAGAGACTGTTTCAGAGCCCAAGACCTCCGTAGAGTTCATTTCTGAGCCTTCTTCTGGAACAATCCCAGAGACTAGTTCTTTGGAGCGTGACCCGGAACCCAGCTCTTCAGAGTTTTACCCAGCAGAAGCACTTACTGATAGTGAATGAAACAGTTTGCACGTTCTTGTGAAATTATTTTATGACACCATGGCTGCTGAGGGTGACCCCAAGAAAAGACTGCGGGTAGCTGAGCATGCCATTGCTCACCTACTTGAAGTTAAGAGTCACTTAAAAAGACTTGGTTTGGAGGAAATGCTTGATGAGGCTGAATACCAACGACACCAGGCCATCTACGATTTTTCTAAGATCTCCCCACCATCAACCTCATCTGTTCCCTCAGTTATCCATGTCCCTCAATATCTTTTTGACCCTCAGTACACCTCAAGTGACAGTTCATTCCCCGTCACCAAGCCACATCACAAAAGAACCTGTAATTCAAAGAAGGAAAAATCACCTGTCCTAAAGGCCTCACAACCTGCCTCAACCTGCACTCCTCCAGCAGACTCCATCAGCAGGGAGCCCAGTCCTTCCAATTGTGTTCCGGGGTCCGGGTCCTCTGACCCCGTTCCCGAAGGTCGCTCCTGCTCCAGTGGTGGTTCCAGTTGTTGCTTCTGCTCCAATGGAGATTCCGATGGTCGCTGACGTTCCAGTGACGGTTCCAGTGACCCCTGACGTTCCAGTGACAGTTTCAGTGATGGTTTCTGTGACCCCTGACGTTCCAGTGACGGTTACTGTGACCCACGACGTTCCAGTGACGGTTCCAGTGAACCCTGACGTTCCAGTGACGGTTCCACTGACACTGGTTCCTGCCTCCTCCGAGGGTGTTCAGAACACGCCTTGGATTCCTGCCTCCGCCGTGGGTGATCAGGGGAACACGCTTCTGCTGCCTCTGCTTGGGCTCCAGCTTCGGTCCCGCCACACTTCACTCGAGGTCAAGCCCCATCAACCTAACCTTCTGCAGCCTAACAGTCAACACCAGCCTCAGCAGTTCAGTAACCAGCTTTAGCAGCACTCCAGGGCTCTGACTCCACGTCACAGGGTCAAGCTCCGCCAGACCCTGCATCACAAGGCCAAGTACCATCGCCGCCCTCCAAGGCTCAAGGTTCAGCTCCGCCATACTCAACACCGCAAGGTTCAGCTCCGCCATACTCCACACCGCAGGGTTCAGCTCCGCCATACTCCACACCCCGAGGTTCAGCTCCGCCATACTCCACACCGCAAGGTTCAGCTCCGCCGGCCTCCTCGTCTGACGGTTCAACGCCGCCGGCTCCTCGTCTGACGGTTTCACGCCGCCGGCCTCCTCGTCTGATGGTTCCACGCCGCCGGCCTCCAAGGCTCCAGGTTCCACGCCGCCGGCCTCCTCGTCGCCGGCCTCCTCGCCTTACGGCTCCTTCTTAGCCGGCCTCCTCGTCAGCTGGTTCCTCATCGCTGGCTTCCTCGTCAGGTGGTTCCCCGTTGCCGGCCTCCTCGTCTCAAGGGTCCACGTCCCCGATCTCCTCGCCTACTGTTTCCTCGTTGCCGGCCTCCTCATCAGCTGGTTCCTCGTCGCCGGCCTCCTCGTCAGCTGATTCCTCATTGCTGGCCTCCTTGTCAGCTGGTTCCTTGCCACCGGTCTCCTCGTATCAAGGGTCCACGTCCCCGGTCTCCTCGCCTACTGTTTCCTCGTCGCCAGCCTCCTCGTCTCAAGGACTCTCGTAAGCTGGTTCCTCGTCGCCGGCCACCTCGACTCCAGCAGTCTTGGTTTCGTCCCTCCGTCCTGGACCCCCTCCTCCCACCCTGGCTTGTGTTTCCTGCATGGTGAACCAGGAGACGCACCTTTTTGGGGTTGGGGGGGTGTGTGTGTGCTGTCATGATCCGTCCCTGTCTGTGTCGTTTATTCCTCCTTGTTTGTTTCTTCCCCATCTGTCTTTGTTAATTAGTTTCACTTGTGTCCTATTAGTCCTCCCTGTGTTTTCCTCCTTTGCTCCCAGGTTTCCTCCATATTCTGATTACCCTTCCCACAGCATATATGCCCTTCTGTTTCTCTCTGTCCTCGTTGGGTCGTTGTCGTTAATCTCCCCTAGTTCTTGTCGTCGCCTTCTCTGTGCTTCTCGTCTGCTTCTTTTGGACTATTAAATAAACATGGGTCGCAAAGGCCCTAAACGCCGCTCTGCATTTGGGTCCTCTCTCAACCAAAACATGACAATAATAACTTTATCAGTGTTTAAAACTAAGTCAGATAGAAAATCTGAGATCTGATCTAAAAATTGAGAATAAGGGCATTGTGGACGATACAAGACCACAAATAGAAGTGGCTTTGTTTGTTGATTGTTGATTTGATTTAAGTTTTCAAATTTAACTAACTCAGAAAAAAAGCTTTTCACTTAGAATTTAAAAAAGCTTGTCTGGTCAACAAATTTTTGTCAGTGTTGTCTTAACTAAGATTTTCTGTTTTGCATAGCAAAAATTATCAATTTATGAGTAGGTTTTTTGAGTCAAGTTGGGAACCACTGGGAAACCCAGTAGATTACTACTCAGACTACTGAGCCGATCTGACTCGTGTGAGGCTGGTTTATTGACATTTTCTGTGCCCGAAAACTTGACCAAACGTGGTCAAAGTTGGATGTGAAGTGAATTGTTTTGACCAATACCGACTATATGTCACTGACACTGACTCACTGGAATAAGAATTGTATTATTATCCAACTAGAATATCTGCATTTAGTGAAGACAGAAATACAAGGCATTAAACTAGAATTTCTTTCTTAGCCTTACAAGATTATCTTAATCAGGTGAAAAAGATCCAACTTGGCAGAACTCTTGTCAGAATTTCCAAATCTTAGTTAAGCCAAGCAAAGTCCGCAAAAGTTGAGAAAACTAAAAAATCTCTTGCATCGTGTTGCCTTGAAATTTTAAGTTTTCTCAACTTTTTCTTTTTTACAGTGTAGCTGGAAACAAGATGTTTTGACTTGATTAGATGGACAGTTTTTGCAGTGTGCAAAAAACGGTTTAATTTCTTTTATTAAATATTTCTTCTGCATTCATGTTCATGCTGCTGCATGTTTATATTGTGTTTTATAGCTAACCAACTGTAAAAACTGCAATAGTTTTGTTTCATTTGGGTATAGATAAAAATGTAGCAATCTGAAATAATATCTGCTAACGTCAGATTACCATGTAATGTAGCATGTAACCCTCATTTATCCTTCTTTCATACTTACGTGCCCTGCACTTGTCTGGGGAACTTCCACCTGCTCATGCATCTGTCCCTCATATCTCTGTCCCTGTGCTGCAGCCGCAGCCTCCTCCTGCACAGCCGTCTGGCACGGTTGAGTGACGATAAAGACGAGTGAGCTTGCGCATCTATGGGCCTGCAGGCACGTTGTTACCACCTATCAGTTTGGGCATGGAACAACAGTCAGTTAGTTATAAGCAAGAAGAAAAAAAAACTGCGACGGCTGCAAAGAGGCCGGCGGCTGTCCTGCTGCACCGGCTGTTCTGGTATTCTCCAGAACGTCCAAACGGCCAGTCCACCACTGGCTTTAAGGCATTTACACGCAATGTTGTCAACTTAGTGACTTTGTCGCTATTTTGAATTACTTTTAACTTTAGGTCAGTAGGGGGCAGTGCATACCTAAATTATCACAAGCATGCGGTATCTGTGTCTTCAAGTAAGAAACTCAACAACGGAGGTCCAACTAGTGCTGTTTTCAAATGCTCAATTCCCTGAGAATTATCTATTTGCAGCAACATGACAAGCACATCAGTCTCTCTTTAATCGCTTGAAACTAGCAAAGAAGTAAAAATGTATTCATGGCGAAACCTTTTTGCATTTTGAGGGGAAATCCATGTTTTAATAGTGGGCTTGTTCCGTGCAATTTGTCCGTCCGGGCTCTTGTAGAAGAGGAACCGCGCTGAACTGAAAAGAGGACCCGCGCCTATGTATTTTAAAATATTTTACAATATCGCCAATATTTGGCAATTAATGTGCTTTACGTAATTATTATTACATAATATTTTAATGGCTATTTTCAAAGATGTACTGCAAAAACTACACACTGTCACTTTAAGGACATTTTTTCCCCCAAAAAAAGCCCCTTGTGACAAATCTAGCGACATTTCTGACCACCCTTAGCTACTTTCTGTCGCTGATATTTCCTGCACATAGAGACCCAATGTGCTCTGCTTTGAACAGTCTTTCAGCATGGGAATGATCCGCGCAAGCTTAAACAGCATGATCACACGTCATAAACCTCTCTCGGTACCTTTCGCCCAGCGTTAGAGAGATGGAGCTGATTTCACCCAGTCACAAAATAAGTTTTTTTTTATTTTTAACATGAGTTGAAAAGTTAGAAAGGCATGTGCATTAATATAATACAGATCGTTTTTTTTTTCTTCAGAACAAGAAAGTTAAAAGGAATGGGATGTCCAGTTATAGGTTGATATCTTTGGTATATTTGGTTCCTAGTGGACTCAAAAACAGCACAGCACCAAAACATGGAGACAGGTAAGTGTAAAATTAATAATTATTTTATTTTAGAATGTGGATTTCTCGGGAGGAACCATGAGCAAGGCACCAGCTGAGAAATCATGGCTGACTATGAAAGAGAGAGAGAAGGGAAGTGTTTGAATATGATGAGACTAGAAAGACCTTACTTGTTGCTGACGAAGGAAAGGCTTGGAGGGCAATGAGTTAGGATCCATGGTTGAGTTTGGCTGAGTCTGGTGATTGGTAACTGATCAATCCTGTTGGATATGTTACAGGAAGGTGAACCAACCAGAGAGGATGATTGCTGATGGACGGCGGGTTGGCAGGCGAGCGAGAGTCCAACGACTGGTAGGAAGGTGAGTCTGACGAGATAACCAGGCAGGGAGCGGGGCAGAGGCCGAGGAAGTGGAAACCCAGGTTGAGAGCCTTTGTCTTGGGAGAATTCGGAGGGAATCCACCAGGAATCCAGGAACGAACTACAAAGGAGAACCGTAGGTAAGCAGGAGCCTTGTTTACTAGAAATTGTTCTTACTTGAGCACTAGGAATAACTTTAGCCATTTACCACACTAGATGCGAGAACCATCTGGCGTCAGCTTGCCGGAGTTGCTCTAGAGAAAAAGTTGGAGAAACACACACCAAACCCCAGCACACAACCACAGATCCTAACAATCTTGTAAATTTGGCAACACTTCCCTTCTCTCAAAATAATATAACATGTTCCGCAGTTTCCGGTTACACATGTTTTCCCTGTTTAAATATGGTTTCATTTAACCCCGTTTTATTTAATCTCAATCTATATATACTTATTTCCTCTTTTACGTTATGCCCTGGTTTCCTCATTATACCAACTTTCCTTGAAAGCCACATACCAGTTTTTTTCTTCTTGCCATCTTCCTTTTTCTGTTATATTTTTTAAATGTATTATTCTTATTATTTATCTGTCTGAACACAGTAGTTTTGAAGACAATTGTTCAGACTATCTATGCTACCTCGTCAGAATGTCCTACCATTGCACGCATTGATAGCTATGTCTATCAGTTGGTGCTACCCCTCAGAATGTGCTACTGTCATGTTTACATCATGAAAACCAACTGTTCGCTTTGATGTGAAATAATTATTGGTAAAGATTTTATAAATGACGTGACAGAAGTGGCATTTTAGCCGTAACATAGCAACAACTTATAAGAATAACGAAAATGTTTCTTTCAATAAAGAACATGCTATCTGTTTAATATAAAGCTGAAACTGGCATATAGATGCACTAAATACCGTGATCAGAATATCCTACCTTTTATATAAACGTGAGTAGCACATATCAATGAACTAAAAACTGTGACCAGAATATTCTACCAAATGTGAGTAGCACATATAAATGAACAAAAAAACTATGGTCAGAATATCCTACCTTTTCTATAAACGTGAGTAGCACATTTAAATGAATAAAATAACCTATGGTCAGAATATTCAACCTTTTGTATAAACATGAGTAGCACATATAAATGAATAAAAAAAACCTATGGTCAGAATATTCAACCTTTTCTATAAACATGAGTAGCACATATAAATGAACTAAAAATGTCGTCAGAATATCCTACCTTTTCTATAAACATGAGTAGCACATATAAATGAGCTAAAAACTGTAGTCAGAATATCCTACCTTTTATATAAACGTGAGGAGCATACAGACGTGGACAAAATTGTTGGTACCCTTCATTAAATCAAAGAAAAACTCATAATGGTCACAGAAATAACTTTAATCTGACAAAAGCAATAATAAATAAAAATTATATAAATGTTGACCAATGAAAGTCAGACATTGCTTTTCATCCATGCTTCAACGGAATTATTTAAAAAATAAATGCATGAAACAGGCCTGGACAAAAATGATGGTACCCACAACTTAATATTTGGTTGCACAACCTTTTGAGGCAATCACTGCAATCAAATGATTCCTGTAACTGTCAATGAGACTTCTGCACCTCTCAGCAGGTATTTTGGCCCACTCCTCATGAGCAAACTGTTCTAGTTGTTTCCGGTTTGAAGGGCGCCTTTTCCAGACAGCACGTTTCAGCTCCTTCCAAAGATGCTCAATAGGATTGAGATCAGGGCTCATAGAAGGCCAGTGTTTTCCTCTTAGCCCTTCTTGGGTGTTTTTAGCTGTGTGTTTTGGGTCATTTTCCTGTTGTAAGACCCGTGACCTGCGACTGAGACCATGCTTTCTGACACTGGCCAGCACATTTCTCTCTAGAATCCCCTGATAGTCTTGAGATTTCATTGTACCCTGCACAGATTCAAGACACCCTGTGTCAGATGCAGCAAATCAGCCCCAGAACATAACCGAGCCTCCCCCATGTTTCACAGTAGGGACCGTGTTCTTTTCTAGATATGCTTCATTTTTCCGTCTGTGAACATAGAGCTGATGTGCCTTGGCAAAAAGTTACATTTTTGTCTCATCTGTCCACAGGACATTCTCCCAGAAGCTTTGTGGCTCGTCAGCATGTAGTTTGGCATACTCCAGTCTGTTTTTTTTAATGATTTGTCCTCTGGCTCAAACAGCGAAGGATGTTCCGATCTGACACTGATGTTCCTTGAGCATAAAGTTCAGCTTGGATCTATTTTGAAGTCTTTCTAGGCTCTTTTGTTACCATTTGGATTATCCGTCTCTTTGATCTGTCATCAATTTTCCTCCTGCAGCCACGTCCAGGGAGGTTGGCTACAGTCCCATGGATCGTACATTACTGAATGACATGTGCAGCTGTAGTCACAGAAACATCTAGCTGCTTGGAGATGGTCTTATAGCCTTTACAGTTAACATGCTTGTCTATGATTTTCTTTCTCATCTCCTGAGACAACTCTTTCCTTTGCTTCCTCTGGTTTATATTGACTGTGGTACACACCACGTCACCAAACAAAACAGTGACTACCTGGAGTCCTATATACAGGCCAACTGAGTGATTACAGGATTGTAGACACCTAGGATGCTGATTAGTGGACATACCTTGGATTAACATGTCCCTTTGGTCACATTATTTTCATTCTTTTCTAGGGGTACCATCATTTTTGTCCAGGCCTGTTTCATGCATTTATTTTTTAAATAATTCTGTTGAAGCATGGATGAAAAGCAATGTCTGACTTTCATTGGTCAACATTTATATAATTTTTATTTATTATTACTTTTGTCAGATTAAAGTTATTTCTGTGACCATTATGAGTTTTTCTTTGATTTAATGAAGGGTACCAACAATTTTGTCCACGTCTGTATATACATGAACTAAAAACCATGACCAGAATATCCTACCTTTTATAAAAACGTGAGTAGCACATATAAATGAACTAAAAATGTCGTCAGAATATCCTACCTTTTCTATGAACGTGAGTAGCACATATAAATGAACTAAAAACCATGATCAGAATATGCTACCATTTATATAACCGTGAGTAGCACATATGAATGAACTAAAAACTGTGGTCAGAATATCCTACCTTTTATATGAACATGAGTAGCACATATAAATGAACTAAAAATGTCGTCAGAATATCCTACCTTTTCTATAAACTTGAGTAGCACATAGAAATTAACTAAAAACTGTGGTCAGAATATCCTACCTTTTCTATAAACATGAGTAGCACATATAAATGAACTAAAAATGTCGTCAGAATATCCTACCTTTTATATAAACATGAGTAGCACATATAAATGAACTAAAAATGTCGTCAGAATATCCTACCTTTTCTATAAACTTGAGTAGCACATAGAAATTAACTAAAAACTGTGGTCAGAATATCCTACCTTTTATATAAACGTGAGTAGCACATATAAATGAACTAAAAATGTTCAGAATATCCTACCTTTTATATAAACATGAGTAGCACATATGAATGAACTAAAAATGTCGTCAGAATATCCTACCTTTTCTATAAACTTGAGTAGCACATAGAAATTAACTAAAAACTGTGGTCAGAATATCCTACTTTTTATATAAACGTGAGTAGCACATATAAATGAACTAAAAACCATGATCAGAATATGCTACCTTTTATATAAACGTGAGTAGCACATATGAATGAACTAAAAACTTTGATCAGGATATCCTACCTTTTCTATAAACTTGAGTAGCACATAGAAATTAACTAAAAGCTGTGGTCAGAATATCCTACCTTTTATATAAACGTGAGTAGCACATATAAATGAACTAAAAACCATGATCAGAATATGCTACCTTTTATATAAACGTGAGTAGCACATATGAATGAACTAAAAACTTTGATCAGGATATCCTACCTTTTCTATAAACATGAGTAGCACATATAAATGAACTAAAAACTGTGGTCAGAATATCCTTCCTTTTATATAAACGGGAGTAGCACATATAAATGAACTAAAAACCATGATCAGAATATCGTACCTTTTATATAAACGTGAGTAGCACTTATAAATGAACTAAAAATGTGCCCACCAAACCATAGAGGGCTCTATATTGTGGGTGTGTGTGTGTAGATATATATTATATAGATATTTTAACAGCTTGGATCGCAACTCATAGATCAATCTGTCACTACAGCTGTTTCTCTGGCTGGCCAGAACATCATGGAGGAGGTGTTTAGTATTACCCAGAATACCCTGTAGTTTCTTCCTCATCTTCTTCTCCACCACAGTTCTTACAGGGTCCAGGTCCTGAGCCAGCACAGCCTTTTTAAACAGTTTGTCCAAACGTCTGCAGTAGTCCTACTATTTTCCCAGCAGGTAACAGCAGCACACTTCTGTGGACTGTGTGGTAGAACATCTGCAGCATGTTATTGTAGACACTGAAGGACCTTAGCCATCTGAGGAAGATAAAAGTGACTCTGTCCCTTCCTGTATGCTGTGTCTGTTTGTGGCCCACCCCTGTTCCTGGTCCAAAACTACCCCCAGGTATCAGTAGGACTCCAGTCTCTATTTCCTTCCCATGGCTGCAGACTGGCTGTCCTGGTGGTTTAGATCCCCTGAAATACACCATCATCGTTAGACTTCATGATGTTCCCTGATCTGTATATTATGAAGGTTTTTAGTGCATATGTGGTCTACCCACATATACAAATCTTCCGAATGTCTAACAGTAGGGCACAGTAAGAATGACAGTATCAAACAAGGGGAAACAAAATACATTTATTGAAGTTACATAGAACAACAATACAGATTAACCCTGCAAACATTTTTGCATTACTAAGTCGTGTGTCAGTCTTTTCGGCAAAGTCAAACTGTTCTCACCAAACCTCAGAAGTCACTATGGATCTGTAAAGATCAATTATTTCTGAGGCAGTTACCAACTGATAAAAAAAATCCTTAACATCACTGATCTCAGAGAATCTGTAACATTATTATGGTGACTAAAATAATCTAATATTGTTACAAAGACAAAACATTTCAATGGAAACACTTTCTACTACAAATCTAGATAATTTATTGCTTAATTCTAAGGGTAAATAGTGAGCTGAACATCACAGTGATTTTTTTTTTCAAAATGAAGTTGATACTCTGGAAGAGCTCAGGCTGTCTCCATCCTTAAGGCTTTAATGACTGACTGGTCAGCTTATTTATTTTTACCCTGAGCAAGACTCTGTAGCTGTCAGCATGCTAAAAAATATCCATGAATACCATGATATTAAACACAAGACAGTAATGTATTCTGCTATTGAAGTCCTTATGCTATCAACATTAAATCAACCAAATATATCAGCTTTGGATTCGAGTTTTCTTTGCTTTGCTCTGGATCCATAAGAACAGTAAACTTCTATAACATAGCGATGGTCTCAAATGTGTTGAATCATCACAGATAAATACATAATTTAAATCTTACATGGATATACTTAGTTTTACCAAAACGCATACCAGAGGCCTCCAATAGCCCAAAGTTTAAGGACACAACCAAATCTCTTTAGCTGACATCTTCATTGCTTGGTTTGTTTAGTAATATTTATCATTATTTTAACAATAATGAGATGCAAAAACAGCTTCTTCATCGTTTCATTTTTCTCATCTCTGTTACTGTCCTGTAAGCAGCTTACTGGACATCTCTGCTAAGATCAGGGACACAGGATTCTGTAAAAAAATCGACCAAAAAAAATCCCGACCACATTGTTTTAAATACATAAAAATAAAGCACATGTCCAAAATACTCCACAGGAATTAAATTGCCTAATTTTTATGATGATGAACTGATATTAGAGTTGATTAAATTAATCTTATTGTTCTAGCGGCTCCAGGAAGTGATGTACAGACTGCTGAAGTATAGAGGTGGGGTTAGGTATGATGCATGAAGCGCTTAAAAGCTCTGCTGAGATCCCCAAATAGTTGGTTGCTTTCTTAAAGTTTAAAATTCCAGACTTGCAGACAACATATGTGCTCGAAAAGCAAAACATGCATTTATAAATCAGCAATCTTGATGTATGTACAGCGTCTATCTCTCTCTCAGCTGAGCAACACGTGTGTCTTTGATTCACCAGATCTTCGCTCCTATTCCAATGACCCACACATCAGAGCCAACAATGACCTCTGAAATTGTTCCTCTGAAATAGTAACACTGATTTTCTCAGGTGTTTAAATACTTTTGTGCAGCAATATAACACAAATTATTTAAAAGTCATGCAATGTGATTTTCTGTATTTGAAAAAAAAATATCTCACAGTGGAGATGCTCTTACAATGTTTAAGACCCCTCCATAATTTTGGAGTGGGAGAACTTGAAAAATCACAGGTTGTTCAAATACTTGTGTTCCTCACTATATAACTAGATTAAGAGAATAATAAAAAGAGATGTTGGGAAACTATTAGGTTAAATAGTTTAGAGCTGCTAAACAGATTGCATCACATAACTGCTTCAACCCACCTACCATCACTTGAAACCCAGAGCTTCATGACTGTGCTCAAACATTATATAAAGATAGTTACTACAAAAATAAATCGTGATATTATTTATCTGGTATTTGTCTGTAGATGGCGGAAAAACTCTGGAAATATGTTACTGTAGAACGCTAATAAGTATAGCCGTAAAATGTGATGCACACAGGAGAGCTGAAAAACGTTTTGTTTCACTTCATTCCAAACCTTAAAAGAAAATGTACTTTTACTTAATAATAAAGGCACCTGGTGACTCCATGTTACACTACACAACCAAGAAGACAGCTCATCTGCCTTCTCAACGGGCTCCTTTAAGCATGTATTTAGGATGGTTTAAGAAAAATGTATAGTTACTCCAAAAATATTGAATGGTAGTATAGGCAGACGTAGAATTCACTTTAACAGCTGTGATGTCAGTTGGGCTCTCGGTGAGCTCCACATTCTCCCAGTTAGCTAGGTGTTTGCTGTTGTTGGAAGTTGAGTTTTTTGCTGTAGATAAAAGTTTTCTTCCAACGCAGAGTGTGCAGCGGACACTAATATTTTTTTCGTTTTTACAGAATCATACTGAAAGTAGCGCCGATATTTCCAACCATCAAGCGCTGAATGCTCGTACTATCCTGCGCTCCATTGTTGTCTGTTGTTTTCTATCGCATTGCGTGCTTATATGTCCATACTTGCCAACCTTGAGACATCAAAATTAGGGAGGCATTTAAAAAGGGTGGTCTTTAAAAAAGATAAATTAAATAATTGAATTTTACAGTATTTATACAGCAATCATGTAAGTTAAATTAAACAGTCCCTACACTTTTTTTCTATAAAAGCTTTTGTAAAATGACTTTAAATGTCACTATAACAAATGAAAACTCTATAAATGTGACCAGCTTATTTTGGGTCCCCACTAGAGGAATATCTTTGCTTTTATTTTGGTGTTTACAGTCCCAGACCCACCATTGCCCCTTTTATCCCCTCTTTATTAACCTCCTGGATACGCCCCCGTTCAGCAGCACTGAACGTTTAAGAATAATAGGCGACACGCCAACGTTAACACATGGAGCAAAAATGGTAAATGGACTGAACTTATATAGCGCTTTTCTAGTCTTACTGACCACCCAAAGAATTTTACATTGAAGCCACATTCACCCATTCACACTTGCATTCATACACTGACACCCAACATGGCTTGGTAGGACAATGTAGAATTTGCCTTGCCCAGGGGCACATCAACATGTGACTGGAGGAAGCTGGAATCGAACCTACTACCCTCTGATTGCAAGCCAACTACTCTACCACTGAGCCACAGTCCACCCTTAACTGGGTGGAGGGATCCAATGACATAATCACTCTTGTAAAAGCCCTCCAAGAGGTTAAATAGCTGAGTCCCCACACCAGTTAGTTGGACCAGTCCCAGCCTGGTCAGCGGCGAGCATGAACTGATGAAGCCTCTTGGATAAGAGGTGAAACGTCTTCCAAGACAAATGACCAAGTCCAGTTGCGTTGATTTAAATTTCCTTGAGATAACCATGACCTGGGTGAATGAGAATATTCACAGGCTTATTTAAGAATAATCGCTTATTAATCATTCTAACAACTCACAGGAGTCTTTGTGTCAGGAGAGAGTGATAAAGTATTTTTCCTTACTTTGAACTCAGGGCAGTATTGAGTTTGTTGATTTTCACGCTGTAATTTATTAAAAAGTATGACCAGCTGCGCTCTTGGGCTCAAATAACTGGGGAAAAATGCTGCGATCTGGTCTCGAACGTATCACCGCACTGCCAAAATAAAAGGAGGTCGGTTGAAACATTTTTTAAACCCTGGTGGATTTAACAAGAAATTGAAACTACAGCTTCTATCGGTCACATAAAGACAGTTCTGAAAACTTGCGTCCGGCTGCTCTGACGTGCGTCACTACTGCTGATTGTTTTTCCTCATGGGACATATAGGCCAACAGTCACGTAGGTGACCTTTGTAGGATTCAAAACGGCAAATTCCGCCAATATTAAGGATTTTCATGTACTGTACCCCATAGCACCTTCCTAGGCAAAAATAAAATTAAACATGTTTTATTCTCCATCCCTCTCACACAAGAAACGGGAAGTAAACATGATAAGCGAGACTGTGAGATGTTGGGAAAATTAGGGACAATGGTGGCTCTGGGAGATTTTCTGGAGCGGCAATTAAAATTCGGGATTCTCCCTGGAAAATTGCGAGGGTTAGCAACTATGTAATATGTCACTGTGATGAGACGTGCTCTGCAGAACTAACTACGCAGCCTGCTGGCCAGAAGTAACAGTATTTTAATTACTTTTTTGCCACAGTAATCACTTACTTTATCTGTTACTCGAAAAAGGAATTGGATTACAGTAAAAGCATTAATGCGTTACTGCCCATCACTGGTGAGGAGATCCCAAAAGTTAATCATCTCCCCGCAAGGGAAGCCCCCTGTCACTCAAAAATTTAATCACGGCAACTACATGCCTCAAAATATCCTTCTAGTACTGACCTTCTGCTTCGATCTGTCTCCCAAGAGAAGATCAGGATATTTGCTGTGATGTGTAGGAGAAAGCATGCATCGTCTCTGCTCACCACTCATTTCATGTTTCATTATTCTCTCCGGGTGTTTCCAATCACTAACCCCTGCACTAAACGCGTTGCTGCCTTTTGAAAAAACGTAAGAAGCAAAACAAAAAATGTCTCCGGTTGATGGTGAATATACAATCCATTCTCATGGAATAGCTTCCGTGTTGTAAAGGCGCCGGGTCAGAGCATCATTAGTGAGAGCACGTTTTTCCATCTGCGTCGTCCCCCCTCCGTGATGCTGGATAATTAGCCGCCTGATTTTGAAAGGGTTGAGATTCCTTTCAATAAAATTTTGTTTGCTGGTGCTTTCTGTAAGTGATCCACACACTGCAGGGTCTTCAGAGATTGAGGAATTACCTTGTGTTGCAGAGATTTTTCCTTATACTAAAACTGGGACTAAGAGTGGCCTCATCCGCACAGTCAGGATTTGTCTTGGGTGTGTGTCCATATTAATAGGGATTAAAACTCCATTCCCCTTTCAGTCAGTTGAGACTAGCTTCCAGTTCATGACAGCATGGGTACTGAATGACATTTTTCCTGTCTCTCGCGTGGTCCCCCTCCGTGACCATATTTCTAGCTTTTGTTCATGTATATTTGAAGAAGAGTTGGCATAAACTATATTAAAAAAAAGGTTGACTGGGTCGGGCAATTAGCCGGTGTCAGTCGGTCTCCGCGGTGGACTGGCCGGGCGGTGGGGTGCAGGGCAGGTGGGTGGAGGCGCTGGGTCTAGTTGCTTGCTGGCCATCGGGCAGCAGTAACAGGGTGTAGAGGATGCCAGCCTGGTGGGTCAGCCACCTGGGGCTTCAGTCTGCTCCCGGTCACAATGTCATGTTGCCGGGGTATTTGAGCTGGGTTCCTGCCTCAGCACAGTAGCACAGCCCTACTAAAAACAAAAAAATAAGAGGGGTGTTTGGACAAAGTTTGTATCTTTTCCATTCTTTAAGCTCTGGTTCGTGCACTGTTTCAGAAGTACCGGTTTGACCCCGGTATCGGATAAAACCTAAACAATACCCATCCCTAACTACCGCTGCATTTAAATGTGAAATTATTCAGTTAAAATTGTGTTTTCGACTTGAATTTGTGCTAACTCATTAGCTGAAGTAGCCGTGCACATCTTCACAAAAAGAGCACTCATTTCCTGATTTTATTTATGTGGTGTTTAACATGGTGTTTGTGTTTAACACAGACTGGTGATATCCAAATATTAAGTTCTTCATATATTTTGGTTAGTTCTAAGACTTTAGTTGTATTTGTTATTTTTCATATAAGACCACACATACATTTTTAAGGTGATTGTGGAGTTCAAAACAAAAATTCCAATAATTTCTCCCATATTTAATTTTAAAAAAGAGCAACCGTATTGGATAAAACCTAAATGATACCCATCCCTAGTTGCGACTAACCCTGTCAAATACTGCTTGGAGGTCCAGCAACACCAGACAAAAGTTTTACAGAAGCTATAGTCTACAGATGCCCCTACAAGCTGATTATACCTGTTTGCATTACAACAATAACTGGTGCACTTGGCTCATGAAGCACACCAAGGTGTGGTTTGTACTAAAAAGACAAACATCAGTACTGGTAGCCAGGCATGGACAGTTGTAGATGATTGGCAGAAGGTGGACACTGTTATCATTTGACAAGGCAACAAAACCCTAAGTGGCCTGAACTGGCTTTCATGTGGACTGCTATGACCACTACTGTTACTGCTTTTTTTATTTAAATTTTTTGCTGGACTAAGCAATCTTGTTAGACTGTTATTGATAATAGTCCACAATTCACTTTTAAAGGACTTTGCAGAGTTTTTTGAGTTGAGGGACATATTGCACCGGTATTATCGCCAAACAACTAGTTATAAAATGCTGAAATCATGTTCTTAAAGAAAAAGTATTTATGGCAGTTCAGGAACAGAAACCGTGGGAACTGTTAATGACTTTACTGACAAGTTTACACTTTAACTTCTTTTAAAGGTCTTGTGAAATTACAAATATGTTCTGAATTTCATAATCCAAAAAAGGTAAAGATTGTAAAGAATATATTTTGACACCTGGTTATGAAATCGAAAAGCACTTTTGACGAAAAAACCAAGGTTTTATACAGTTGAGCAGACCAGGTATACAGTTAAAGTTCTTATGATTGATTTCAGTTTTGTTGTTGTGTTGTGTTTTGTTGCAATGATGCAACAAAAATAGATCGGAAAAGCATTTAGCATTAATGATTGACGTGGTGGAATATGTACTTTCATTAAGAAAGAAAAAACAAAATACCAAAGGCTCTGCTTGAAGTGTAGTAACAGTTATCACCTTAGGTAAGGCCTAAATTAAACTAGGCGAGTTGGGATTTTTAAAAATTATGTTTAAATAATAATAAGGCATATGCTGTTAGTATTTAATGTTTAAATCTAAAACAAAGAGAAACAGGTATTGAAAAAACGTTTAATAGCCACGTCAACATGTTAGCAAAGTAAATACTGAATACTACATAATACAATGTTTTAAAAAAGGTTAAAAAAGCATTTGATTACAAGTACAGTAAAGGACAATTATAAATGTGTTGCATCATGTGAAACTATTTCGATCAAATTATATGAAGAACAGAAAAAAATATAACATGATACAAATATATGCAAGTAGACCAGATATAGTAATGATTAGTATATAGACACAGTTCTGCTGAGAAAGCTTTTTAATATCTACTTGGAGCAAAAGTAGCCATTTTTAAGATGAGGATTTATGTCAAGCAAAACCCCACTTTATCACTGAGCTTTAGCTTTGCTGGCAATGTTATGTATGGCTATGTGAATGAAACTGCATGAAGAGGAGTTTTCTTAGTTAAAGATCCCAAACTTGTGGCCGTCAAGAGGGGACACCATTAGTCGGGCCGAACCTGATAAATTGAGAGGTCGCCATTTGTTCCTCCAGATGACTGAGCAGATTCGGGAAATAAACAGGATGCAGGCTACCACCAGTTGTACCACTAGGAAGAAAAATAATGCATGACATGTTAAAAATTATATACATCAAGGTATTTAATTCAATATAAGCATTTCACTCTCATCTCAAAGTAGGCATTAGCCAGCCTTTGCTATCAGGAAGGTATAAACACGTTTTTAAAAGCCACAAACATTTTATACAGGTAGCAGGATTACTCCTCCTTTGTCGGTTGCTGGGCAGAGCTGACTAGGAAAAAATTATATATACACATATATATATATATATATATATACAGACCTGGACAAAATTGTTGGTACCCTTCATTAAATCAAAGAAAAACTCATAATGGTCACAGAAATAACTTTAATCTGACAAAAGTAATAATAAATAAAAATTATATAAATGTTGACCAATGAAAGTGAGACATTGCTTTTCATCCATGCTTCAACGGAATTATTTAAAATAAATAAATAAATTCATGAAACAGGCCTGGACAAAAATGATGGTACCCACAACTTAATATTTGGTTGCACAACCTTTTGAGGCAATCACTGCAATCAAATGATTGCTGTAACTGTCAATGAGACTTCTGCACCTCTCAGCAGGTATTTTGGCCCACTCCTCATGAGCAAACTGTGCTCAAATAGCTGTATTTTCCTTTAAAACCCCAACAACTCCAAGGCAGTAAGCCTCACAACTGATTTGTTGTCTTTGCTTACAATGGAGGCATACAGGAAAGTTACAACCCATTACCACAACGCTTACCACATTCCACATGTAAGTTGGAATAAAAGCCTGAAAAACACCCCTGCAGACAGCAAGGAAGCACTTTCAATACGCCCCAAATTCCAAGGGGACCAGTGCTACCAATTATTAACGAAATATTGGTAAATGAAGGATTTTTGTGGCAGATAATGCTTTATCTAGAACTTGACGTGTCCCCACGACTCCGATACGCTGATCACGACAGGAAATGAGCTTCTTCTGAAGGACTCCATGTGGCCCAAAATTGATGAGCATAAATTCAGTCAATTTATACTCAAATTCTCTCAATGGAAATTACGTTTAAAAAAAGTTTTTTTATTTGATTGATTCAGTTTCCTGTACTCTGTGCGTAAAATGTGTCTGCATCATGTGATTGGGGGCGTGAATCATAATCTACCAATATGACGAATACCCTTCAGATTTTTCCATCACCGTTCTGAAAAAAATCCCTCAAATATAGAAAATATTCCATCGGACCATTTATGAAATGTGCCTTAACATGTAGGGACTTTAAAGGGCGGATTTGGACAGATCAGACGCAGGAGGCTGCATAAAGCGCATCACCCCTTGCCCTCTTCCATATGCAGGGTCAAAACAGCGGAATCCAGAGCTAATACTGTGACTTAAAGATCCAACCAGACAGCTGTTCTGTGTCGCAGTGAGTCCTAATGGCTGTCAAGGTGCTGTTCGGTGTTTGAACTGCGAAATAATATCCACATCTTTTGAAGGAAGAGGGAAGCAATCGTGCATAAACATTTTACTGTAACAAGCTTTCTCATAACACTTTTGCATAAAGTGATTTTTCTGAAACCAAATTTTTTACTGAAGCCAAATTCTTAGATGCCTTAGATATTAGACAACCTACACCTGTCTAATAAAGTGATATCACAGCGGGTACTGAAAAGCTGTGATAACTGAAGGGCTCAGTTTTGTAAAACAGCAAATAGTCATAACAAAAGTTACAGAAGTGCTATGCAGCTTATCTGTGTGGTTAGGAAATTTTGAACTTTTCCAAATGCAGTCTCACTAACATCCATTTCACCAAAGAAGGCTACAGCATTCACAAATAGAGAAACTGTGTAAGATAGTGGAATACCAGTCAGTTCGGATACCGATTATACAAAAATTGTGCTGGTGGATGCACTCTTTAAAAAAAAATTTTCAGTTTTTTAAGTGGTGGGGACAAAACTTTAATTCATAAATATTACCAGGGTAAAATCATTCACTGACCTCCAGGATCACAAATCCATGCGCACGGTTCAATAAGACCGGGGTACGGATTCTTACACCTGAAAATTATTTCTGTACCAGGGCTCCTCTGGTCCAGAGGTGGACTTTTTTCCCCCACAGGAAAATATACAGAGTTGTGGGCGTGAGGACAAGGTGCTGCTGATGCTGTTAAAAATAATCTCTCCTGTTATGACTGTCAAGTCAAGTGAATTCTTATCTTTAATTTTAATCATCCGAATATATTTGATCTTATCTTAACATTTTTATGTCACCAATAAATTTTTTTCTCCACATTTTTCTGTCTGTTTTCAAAGTCTAAACGTATGTGCAAGATGCCCTGCAGCCAGCATACACAAACCTGTTGTTATTTTCATGGATAAAAGTAAAAAAAAGCCAGACCACATTTCAATGTGGAGGGAGGATACAAGTGTCGAAGATAATACCTAGAGAAATCAACTGTGTTGTTCTAATTTAATTGTTTAATTTTGATCCCCATTAGCTTCCAAACTCTAGTTAGAGCTGGTTCTTAAAGTCGCGATTTAAGTAGAATAACAGTAAGGTAATTAATTATGCAAGCATGGTTGTAAGGAGGCTGGTCTTGGCAAAAGTTTGAATGAACCAATCATGCTTTGTGTGCCATATGTAAAGTTAGGGGGGAGTTTCTCTAAGTTTGTGTTAAAATATAAAACTTAATATTTCTGTTATATACTTTGTCATTCCTTGGTAGGGTGACAGAGTGTAGGTAATTTATACCACTCTGCAAGCTAAATATTTGATCTGTTTTAAGGAACTCTGTGAACCAGTATTTGATTTCTTGTATTAAAGAAAATTAAATGACACTCGTCTCCTCTCTGATAAAAATGAACACGCATGGAATTTATAGAGTTAAGGTTTAAATTGTGTTATGTGCTCATGGCAATATCCACTGAATAATATTTTTTCTTTGAAATAATGATATGTGTTGTTAATCATGACCTTTTGCATAAACAGCAAAATGGTAAATGGACTGAATCTATATAGCGCTTTTCTAGTCATGTTGACCACTCAAAGTGCTTTATACTGGAGCCACATTCACCCATTCGCACTCACAAACACGCACACATTCATACACCGATACAATTTGGGGTCAAGTGCCTTGCCCAGGGGCACAGCGACATGTGACTGGAGGAAGCTGGAATCGAACCTACGACCGCAAGACAACTACTCAACCTACTGAGCCACAGTCGCCCCAAGGCTGTACTTTACTTTTGCCTCCACAGTTAACCAAGAGAGTTTGAGATGCATCTAATCCACATTGGTGCGAAAAGGACAGTGTAAAACTACCCTAGCTGCTCTGTTCTGAGCTATTTGAAGGTTTCTTAGGCAACGTCCACACTAAGCCGGATACGGTTATACGGGGAGTTAGACGCCTAATGTTATCCACTCAACACGAGCATTTACGCCCCGTTTAAGGTCCGTTTAAGGTCCCATCATTGCGCAATCCCATACCGACCTGTGCAAATACTGGGCATGCGCGAAAAGACGAACGGAACACCCGTATAATCTACGTGACGCCAGCGCCTACATAATATATACAAGAAGCTCTACAGCACAGTACATATCTGCTTGTCCTGTTAACCAAAGAGAACAATAGCTGCTCAGAAGAAGAGAGAGTTTTTGGTGTGGGCAGACGACGAGATCTATTTATTACTCTTCGCTGTTGACTTTGTCTGTAGTGTTGTATTGTTATTGACGCAGCATTCATTGACGCCACTTCCTTTCATTATCCGGGGAAGCTGTCCACACTAGCTCGTTTAGCCGTTGAATTAAGATTTACACGGCTCTCTTACCCGGCTAATAGTTATCCAGCCACAGTCCTTAAACGACGCCGGGTTAGTGTGGACGATAGGGGGGTGTAGACTAAATAATTAAACGTTTAAGGCATTATACGGCTTAGTGTGGATGTAGCCTTAGATGTTTCTGGGCTGTGCTGGACCAGACTACTGGACAATACTGTAAATGTGATAAAACAAGACTTTGAACAACAGTTTTCATTACAGTGGTTGGACAATATGCACAACATTTCCTAGACATACTAATTCCCCGGCCCATTATACTCACTATATGGTCAATCTGATCTAAACCAGGATAATAGGTTGTCTACTCTAATGCCCAGCAGTCTGAATTTGGTGACCTGCTCCACCTTGGTATCCTCAATTTTGTAAGTTAAGAGAGGTAATGTTTGGCAACATTGAGCTACTGCAAAATGTCATGAACTTGGTTTTAGAAATGTTTAGTACCAGGCGTAGCTTGTGTCTGCATCCTGTGGTAGAGGAAAAGGACAGGTTCATTATCCCACCTGGAGCAGTGCGCTCCATGTGGCGCATACCATAATTTAAAAGCACAGTGTCAGTGCCCAATAGCCCTGACCAAAATAAATGTGTTTCACAAAACAGATGCAGCAAATGGTCTCTGTTTGTCTGGTAATAAAGTCTCTGTTATCGACACTTCTTAGAACACTTCTTAGTTATGTGCAAGCATTTCTCAGTTTTATGTAAACAAAATTACAGGAAAACGCGGTTGTAGTTGCAACAACAAAAGTTAATTTTAAGCCGTGGGGATCCCAGTGTCGTAGCAGTGACCAGCCAGCATCATGTCCGGCGAAGAATCTTACAGGGTAAGGGCTATTTTGTACTAATAAGTTCAAAATACTAAACGACACAACATTTTTACAAAATATAGGACTATTGTCCAATAGAACGATAATATGCATAAGTCTCCGTACAATTCACTGTGATGATCTGGTTATAATAAACGCCACAGCTACATTAGGCCATTTTGTTCAAATTGCTTTTTAAATTGTATTGTACTTTTATTATTACATAATGCCCGATGTAATTACATTTTCCTGAAAATACATGGGTGTCAAGTGCATTTTGTAATAACTGTCTCAAAATGTAATAACTTACTACATAATGCTTCAATATGTATTACATAATGGAGGTTTATTACAAACTGTGGCTTTATTGCTAAATGAAGGGACAATTTTATTACATTTTAGGCTTTTGTAACATAAAGCTGAGTTATTACATAATGTGGCATAAGACTGCTGTAACAAGAATTCTGATGAAAATTAAAAAGAGAGATCACATCTCTCCTGTTTTAGCTTCTCTCTAATGGCTCCCTGTTAAATCCAGAAAAGAGTTTAAGATCCTCCTCCTTACATAATAATAATAATAATTAATAATCAAGCTCCATCATACATCAGTGACCTGATTGTTCCATATGTTCCAAACAGAGCACATTGCTTAGTGTAGGTTTATTGGTAGTTCCTAGGATTTCTAAAAGTAGAATGGGAGATGGATCTTTTAGTTATCGGCTCCCCTCCTGTGGAACCAGCTTCTAAGGTTAGTCCGTGAGGCAGACATGATGTCTATTTTTAAGACTAGTCTTAAAATCTTCCTTTTTGAAAAAGCCTATAGTCAAAATGGCTTAGTTAATCATAATCTATCATTGTAGTTATGCTGCTGTAGGCTTAGACTGTTGGAGGACAAGACTAACAACTTTTCTTCACTCTTTTACTTTTCTCTTCTACTACTCGATGCATTATTTACTTATTTATTTTTTGCCGTTATTTCGGTTGTAAACGTTGTTTTTTTCCTCAGTGTTTTTCTCTCTATTAAAGCTACATCTGGTCTGGTATCCTGCTTAACAACAATGCCCTGTTGGATGGGAAGCATCGCTTTAAATGATGCTCGAGTGAACATCCTCCATGTTCTGTTATCAACTTTTTACTTTATTTAATATAGAAAGTGCAGTAACTTTTGTTCGTTTAATGTCTCTGCTCTGTCTTCTCAAACCACCAGATGGTCGTGGCAGACGGCCGCTCGTACTGAGCCAGGTTCTGCTGGAGGTTTCTTCCTGTTTAAAGGGAGTTTTTCCTCTCCACTGTCGCTATATGGCTGTGTGAGGTATTACTGGGAGAGTTGCTGTGGTGTGATACTGCATGTTCAGGGCACGACCTCACGTTAACGACTCACAATCTGCCAGGATTCCTTAAATAGAAAACTTTTGACTGAATGTAAGTTTTTGTACAATTGTATTGAAATTAATTTTATTGTAAAGTGCCGTGAGATTACATCTGTTGTGAATAGGCACTATATAAATAAACAATTTAATTGAATTATTCTTTGAACAAAGACCCTTCAAAATGGATGTTGCACTCAAACCGAATGCTGTATGGAGATATGAGTCAAAACTGATACACTGACCCAAAAACATAAAAAAACTGAAACAGGGACATTGTAAAACAGCCTTTACAACAACTGTAGGCATGCAACCCTCTGGAAACATATTGAAAACTCACCAAGCTCACCAATCTCATTTTAAATATGGACAAAGGGAAAAAAAAACCGATCCTCGTTCTGCCCACTTGGCATTAAAAACTACTTTCAAAAGCACTGATCATTCAAATTCTTTTTTCCAAAGAAAAGCTGACATTGCTAAGTCTGACCTTCAAATTTTTTTGTGGTTAATTTGGGACATTCTTGCCCAATTCCTAACATTAAGGTCAGGGTGTTAAGCGTCAGTTATGTTCATTAGATGTTTCACCGTTTGCTGTTCACTCACATTTCCTAAACTTTTTTTAACTGTCATGTTCCAAGCTGTTTTAGGCATATGACGAGGGGTCATCATGAGACACTCAGTTGTGTTGTAATTGTAATAAGGGAAGTAGAAGAAAGGATCTTTATTTCATTGTCATTCTTTTCCTGCTGGCAGCTCAACTCTAGTGGGTTTGGTTCAGGATTTTCTGCAAAGTAAATAGCTGACATTATGTGTAGGATCTAAAAAACAACAACCCATAAATATTTGTTACACGTGTAATTTGCAAGTTCCTCCTCTGGCACCTCTGTAAATTTCCAATTCATCTTATTTATATAGCTCCAATTCACTAGTTATGCTAACTCAAGGTATTTTACAAATAAAGTCATTCGTGCTTTACGTGATCAGTAACTTCGTTTTTTTTATTTTTTTATTATTCCATTATTTTAAGAATTTCTCTCAATCAGGAAAGGAAAATCCTGACTGCAGCCTGCTTTTGTCAAAAAAGGATCTATCAGCGGAAGTATAGGCGTATAAGCACAAGATGGCAGAAAGTACAGCTTTTGCATCATTGATGAACTCACATTCACGATTTCTCAGTGCATTTATAGGAGGCTGTGTCTGTCAATTAAGTTGTAGCATGCGAACTGGCTTTTATAACATATATGGACTCCAACACATTACTTTTTTGAATAGGTAACACTGTAACATAACTGATTACTTTTAATTTATGGTAACGTTGTAACCTTATTAACTACTTTCCAAAGTAACTATACCCAACACTGAATACAGGACAATTAAATAGCCGTTTACAAAATATAAATAATCTTAATTAATTTCCCACATCATCACTTGTATCAGGAGCACATGCATCATTACACCCTGTGTGTCAGAGAGCATTTACTAAAGCTGAGTTTTAAGAATATATTAAAACCAAAATAAAAAAAAATTATGGAGGTTATCTCATGATCCTTGGGTTTGTTTGGCTAACTTAACTACATTTTCATGATGAGGTTGGTGTAACAGCTGTTCATAGGTATTTAGTACTATTGGATTAAATAGCTGCAGCTAAAACACTGCAGTAAAACACTCCATTCTCATGTACGTTCATATAATTGCAACTGTTGTTGCTGGTACAACTTTAATGTGCCTTGATCAATTTTAGTGGAACTCAATCACAGCAGACCAAAAACACATCCAGTATTCTACACAAAGGTAGCACCCAGCCAGTCAACCAAATTTTGGCATAGTTTCTAAAAGCCTTAAATCCACAAATTGTTAGTATCACAATTATTTCCCACTTACAATTTAAAATAATTATAATATTATGGGACTCTTTACCCCACACATGTCAAACTCAAGGCCCGGGGGCCAAATCCAGCCCGCCATAGACGTTTATATGTCCCTCTAAACTCTACAGGACCTTACAAATATCTTATTTAAGTTACGTTTATGTGTACCTTAATACAAAATCAAATCAGTGTTTTTTAACAGCCATAAATCATATCATTATGTAAAGATGTTCAATTTTATACATTTTCAAGATACAATTTTCAAGACTTTCAAGAACGTTGAATGTGGATACAGATTTCTTCTCTCATATTTTAATGGTGTGTTATAGTTTCATCAATACAACTGGCCCTTTAAGGATATTCATGAGCTCGATGTGGCCCAAAATGAAAATAAGTTTGACACCCCTGCTTTACCCAGTAGAGTCATGGGATTTAGTTTATCAAAATTAATAAAAAAGGTTTAACTCACCCATAAACACGCAGTTTGGAGTAGGATCAACCGGGTTAAAATGTTTGTAGACCATACCAGTCAGAGCCACGATAACTACAGGGTAAACTGTCAGTATGTAACGTACCCATCGGTCCAGCACCCAGTTCTCCAAAACAAACCTGCATATACAAAGAGGAAAAGATGGAAAGAAGTTGAATTGTATTCTTATGAGAACTGAGATAATCTTTTCAAAATAAGCTGATCAACATATACTAAGCTAGAGAAAGATGTGGATAAAAATACTCCTACCATCCCAACAACTCCACAAAAAGAATGCACAGAGAGGCAGTTCCTGCTGTGCTCTTTTCAACGCCCCACAGATGGAGAACCACAGAGAAATTGAGTAAAGAGGCGATTGAGCTCCATGTGGTGTATATAGTCAAGCCGTTCTGGACCTGAACATTTCAAAAAAACATTTGAATTCAGATCAAACACAGCTAACCTCTAAATATGTAAGTACACTGAACCTGTCCTACCAGAATTCTGAGGCAGGCCAGGTCTTTCCTGTGGTAAGACTGTAACCACAGTCCATAGTAATCTGCAGCAAAGCAAACGAGGAACAAAGCACTGAAGTTGGTAAAGACTATTAGGATCAGCACAACCAGAGCTGCTAGCATCAACCTGTAAGACAAGAAGAAAATGAACAACATAGCAGCTTTTTATGTGATTGGATTAGCAACTGAACAGCCAGCTGTCTTAGCTAAAGCCTTTTGCAGCATTAGTGTTATAGCTACAACATGACAATAACTTAACATTACAGTTCTCAGGAATGTTTTAATCTATTCTATGTAATTCATGTTTTGAAAAATTCGATTTTGGTAGGTGTTTTTCCTCCAAAAAAATGATCATCAAAATGACTAGAAAAAAATATTTATCTCTGTGTGTGATCAATTCCAGTCAGACACAGAACCAAATTCCCAGTTTTAAATTGACTTTAATGTTGGAACCATAGGCCGCTACTTTTTTCATAACCTTAGACCCTGTGTCCTATACTACGATGCGGCTAATTTATAATTTTTTTATTGGCTAACGGTCTCCAGGGGGGACTATAGTAGGAAGCACAAAGGTGAGACAGACATGTAGGGAAAGATTATGTTCCAAAAAAGACACTACCTGTAGTTTTCATGCACATCATGGAAACCACATGAAGAAATACAGCTTTTAATTTAAAGGCAATCTGGCTGGCCATCAAAGGAGGAAATGGAGATACTGCACGTAAACCTAAAGGGAATGCTCTTTTTCTTTTTTTTTAACCTGGACCTTATTTTTAGCATTTCTTACAGTCATTTACTCAACCAGTCAATTTTGGAGCCACTTGGAGTCCTTCAGATGAAGTTTATATCCAGTCGCGATCAGCGTATAGCCATATAATGGGAGTCAACAGGGGCCAATGATTTGCCACCTGTAATAAAGGATTATCTGTCCCAAAACTCTTAATTTAAGCAATGTTATTAACCGTTAGCAATACTACCCCTCAGAGTTCAGAGTGTCTCAGAAGTGCTCCTTTATTAATTTCCTGGGTGTTTAACGTGCATTTTCAATTATGTCACTGCCAGGCTCCATCCCAGTTGTAGTCTAGGCAGCAGCACTCTGTGCTCTACGGCTGTCGGCTAGACAGATCTTTCTACTGTAGACATCAACATGGTCCGTGTTTACGTTTTTCCAAATTACACTAACCACAGGCTTCCTTTCCACAACATTCACAGACTACAGATGCAATCGCAGGCGGCTGTGATGTCAATGAAATTGTTGGTTAGTGGAAGTTGGAATCGGTTGCGTTAAAAACCTGTACAACCCCCTAGTAGCCTACACTGTAGCACTTCCAAGATGTTCCAAATTCACTGGGGAATATCACTAACCATAACAAAACATTGGTTAAATGAAGGTGTTTCAGGGCAGATAATGCCTTATTACAGGTGGCAAATTTCCTGCCCCCTTTGGCGGTGGATATATCACAACTGACTATAAACTTCTCTCAAAGGACTCCAAGTGGCTCCAAACTTGTCTGGGTGGGTAAATCAATGTAATAAATGCTAAAAATAAGGTCCAGGTTGAAAAAAAAAAGAACTTTTTTTTTTCAACCTGGACCAACTCAGTGTAAAACCAACTCAGTGTAAAAGGACAACAGGGCGACTGTGGCTCAGTGGTAGAGTAGTTGGCTTGCAATCGGAGGGTCGTAGGTTCGATTCCAGCTTCCTCCAGTCACATGTCGATGTGCCCCTGGGCAAGGCACTTAACCTTGGAAAAAGGACCATGAACAGAGAGGAGGGGTCGGATATCTTGAGCCATACATGGGATACGGTCCTTGGAGAGACAGCAGGCAGGTTGGTGTGGTCTCCACCAACACCTGTGACACTTCATAAGAAGGCAACGGCTGATTACCGAAGCATGTTAAGGTAAATCAACCTTGATCTGTACTAATAAGATGAATCCAAGAAAATAGTATTTCAGGTATGTTTTGGAAGAAATGGTCGCACTGTTTTCCGGACCAAAGAAGAAAAAAAAAACTCATCCAGACTTTTACCAGCAACAAGTTTAAAAGCCAGGGTCTGGGGTTATGTCAGTGCCCTTAGCAGAGGTAACTTGCACTTCTATGATCATACTATTAATTTGAAAAAGTACATAGAATTTTTGGAGCACAATTAAGAAGACCTCTTACATATGTAATGTAAAATCTTGGGCAAAAACCTCTTTCCATCAGTGAGAGCCAGACCCGGCGCCAGAGGGCATTACCTGGGGGGGCAGTGGGTTTTTCTGGGGGGGCTCAGTAAACTGTCTTTTAATTAACCCTTTTGCATGTTTATAAATATATCTGGTGGACATTACATACACATACTTCCGCGTCAAATCTACCGTTTTGTGTCACTAACTTGTTCTACATACCTTACTGGAAAGCTAAGAGTATTCATTGTTTGATTCAAATTATGTATACCAATTAAAGATGCAAACAAAAATTAAGACACAGTAGGCTAACCATTTTTACTGAGTCTCTAAGAAAATTATGTCCAACTCACCGTTCTTAGCTGCACCTGCACATCACCGAGTCATCTCAAACAAAAACAATCCTTATGTCCAGTTAATGGTCTTTAATAAAGTACTTAGTCCATAAGTCTTCCTCTGTATCCTGCCCTGCCGCTTAAAACTTTAGTAAATTCTTCTTTTTGCCGCATTTCTCCTAATTTTTACATCAAAAATACTAGTTAGCATGCTGCTGCATTAGCTGTGTGCTTCTTTTTCTTTATCACTGCTGGTAAAAAATGACTTCATGTATTCTCGCCACCTGCTGGAAAGAAGTATGCACCACCGTTTTTTCTAAACGGAAGATTGGGGGAAAAATCTAGCGTTTTCTTTTCAAAAAGATTATTGAAAAACAGTTTCAACCTTGATATGCTTTTTAAAACATTTTAATCAAAAACACAGCAGCCACACCTGTATTCAAAATGGTTCAAAAACATTTTTAATTTTAATAGGCTTTTTAAAAACATTTTAATCAAAAATTGTAGGACTTTTTAAAATCCGAGCAAATAAATAACTGTTTATATGGCCTTTGAAATGAAATATCCTGGTTGTTTAGCAAAATAGTAATAACGACAAAAATCTTAGAAGCAAATCAACAGTGTTAAACTATAGTAGGACTATATGTAATATATAATATTGTGTTTAAAACAAATTTACTCTAGAAACTCGAGAGCAGCTTTACACAAATGTCTACTGAAAAAACAATGTTTTGGAAAGAATACTAAATATTTTAGCACATCAACACCTTTTTTGCTCAAACCTTAAAGATAAATGAAAACAAGCTCTGTGGAAAACTCTTTATAAAACATAATGGAACTCAAATATGGGATTTTCAGCTTCTCTGTGGTGAAAATGCATTGCATGCATTCATTTGCATTATCTTTTTTTGAGTTTTGAGTAAATATACTTCGAGGTCGTCTGAACAGTAATTTATGCTGGTGCTGCTGCCACCCGGTGGCGGAATTACTGTTGCTTCAGGTGCAGAAGCGCTCGTAGCAGAAGTGCTTGTTGAAGCAATTTCTGGCTGCACTTGCCCTCTTGATGTATTATCCCTACTTGTGCTGGGATTGCTTTTCTGTTTGCTAAACCAAGCTCTAATGTCCATTTTAGCAAGCTGCTGTGCCAAACTGCCAAAGGATCTTCTTTTACCGAAACTAAAACTCCTAATTAGTAATCTAGAGCGCCATCTATTGTTCGTTTTGAGCCAATATATTCACATGAAGTGTAATCTTTCCTGGGCGGGCCCGTCCTCCAGATGGGCGGGCCGGGCCCGCCCAGGCCCGCCCATGACGCCGGGTCTGGTGAGAGCATTTAAGATAAAACGTGACTGGATGACCCGTTTCATAGTCCGGAGGGGCTAGCCAGTCTCCAGACCAAAACCCAGTAAAAAAATCATTTGACACAGTTGAAAGTGTGTCTTACCCGGGGACAACGTCAAAACATCACAGCTCTAGAGAGGATCTGCATGTAAAGGTTGGCCAAAAATACCAGCTACAGTGTGTGCAAACCTGGTGAAGACCTACAAGAAACGTTTGATATCTGTCATTGCCAACCAAAGTTACATTACAAAGGATTGAGGAAAACCTTGGTTAGTTGGCAATTACTTATTTTACAGATACATTATTTAAATTTCATGGACAATTTGTGCCTGGCAAATACTTTTTTCCCCCATTTTATATGTATATTGTAGAAATATGAGTCAAAGTTTTAGAACATTTTGAGAACGTGGGTCCCATATATGACTGTTGTAATAGGCAGAAACAGAATACATACTCTTTGTCCCATAGCACAAGCCACGTCATGTTCAGCAGCATGTTGGACAGCCAGGAAAAATAGAAGGCATAGGGTAGAAGACACTGAGCCCAAGACCTATTCAAGAAAAGTTCATCATCAGTCCGATCATTTATCTTTCAACAGGTAATGTTCAATAAAACTGCTGCAATGTTAACCTACCCTCTGAAAACATATGAAGTGATGTAAATGACCATCAAAGTCAGCCAGGTGTAGATAACTCCCCAAATGGAAAAGGTCCAACTAGCTGGAGTGACATCTGTCTCATAGCGGGCTGAGACATTGCCTGTACTGACGTGGAAGGGTCCTGAAGACAAGAGACAGTCACTATTGGTGACAATCAAAGTTTTCATTCACAAGAATAAATCTCAAATCCAACAGGTGTGCTTCAGGACATCATCTTCAATATAGTTCTATCGAGTAAGAAAAGTCACAATCACATTCAGGCTAATAACACGACTCAGTTTGACCCAAACAAAACAAAGAGCATTCATCATTTTAAAAGATTATTTGCACCTTTTATTCGGCACAGGTCAGTTATAGGTTTCAGGTAGGGATACAACGATACCACTTTTTCCAAACTGATACAAATACCGATACTTGGATCTGAGTACTTTCTGATACAGAGTATCAATGCCAATACTTCTACCATGCAAAAAAAATTGCAAGGAATCAGAAGACAGGTTTTATTTTCTTCTGTGCTTGTTACATCAAATGATGGTGAATAATGTAAAAAGTAACTAAAATTTCAAGAGAAAAATTAGCATTTTCTGCTAAATTTTTGTAGTTTCCACATTTTAAGTGTCTGTCCATGGTATCGGTTAACTAACAGATACCGATATAAGTACATTAGAATGTTACCGGTCCCAATACCCGATACCAGTATTGGTATTATGTGCATCCCTAGTTTCAGGCTATACTAAGGTTATAAAAGGTTTGTTTCAAAACTGCTAAAACTTACCAAATTATTAATACTGTTTAAAGTAATTTTATAGATTAATATAATATAGTCTATAATTGTATAGACTAATATAGATTTTATAGGTTAATTTATAGAGCTAAATAGTCAGAGCATGAAGAGTTTTTGCCATATTTGAGGATAAATAACGTAGCACAAGCACTGCCCCCTCCTTGTAAGACAGACTGTGCTATTTGGATATATTTGCAGTTGTTAAAAACACAAAGTTATGAAATCAAAACTGGGGAAACACCAGCAATATCCATGTGTAACTGCAGAAGGACCCCACAAACCTCATAGAACCAAACTACTGTGCCTTTGGATGTCGCTATGATAACTAGGTTACAGTGCATCTGGCAGGGAAAAAAATAAAGATGATATGTATTTGACAAAATATTTAACAATTAAAACATAATTTATTATTTACTGGGTCAATTATAATCACCTACTGAAAAATGACCCAGAAACACATTAAGGCATAAAACTTTTTATGGGACATCACAGTAGGCTGTACTTTTTCTAATAAAGATTCTTGACTGATGAGGAGGAATAAAAGAGAATGAGGTCAATGATCAGGATCTGGAAAAATATAACTTTGAAAACTGAGAAATATACCAGCAGGGCTGCCAGCAAATGAGCCCATGGTGGGTATTAGTATCGCCAGGGCAGACACACACGTCTTCATATCTCTTATCACCACGCTTAATCTACAGCTCTGCTGATAACGCTGGTCATTCTGCAGGTAAATATCAATTACTAGAGCAAAAGCAGCAAGATAAACTTCAAATGATGATAACTTCAAATTATGATAATACAGCTTACACAGATTAGATCTGTCGTCTGACAGAATGATGTGAGCAATAACCTCTTCATTAACACCAAACAGACTTAAGCCTAGGTGCTGGAGGTGCAGACACACACGCAAAGCCATCATCCGTCGACGCAATGGCTCACCGAGGCACAATGTAGAGCCCATTTTTTTAAATATCCATCAAACACAAAGGAGAGAGCAGGTCTTTAATTGGTCTATCCAACATCAGCCAAAGATAATTTATTTAGAATGGTGTTCTATAGTCAATTTAATTAGTATTGAATGCAGCTTTTGGGCACTAGATGCTTCATATTAAACAGGCAGTTAATCTAAAATGGTTTTGGGCGATTTGGAACACCAAGTATAAAGAACAACAAAACAGACCACTGTGTTTGTTTGTTTACTTGCATTTTTAGGGTATTCAATGAGCTGCACTTCCAGTAAATAGCTTTGAACTCAATAAACTGTCATCGTCCAGAGACATCACTACAATGGTAAGCAAACCCAGCAGAAAAGGTCTACACCGTCTGCTGTCCTGGTGGGGAATTGCTTCACAACACTCACACCCCAATGGAGGGGTATAAAAGGAAAACGTCTCCATCAATACGTGTAAATGTGAGCGCAAACTTGCTGACGGAGAGGCATAAACTAGGATTAAAAAGGTGTTCATGGCCCCCAGGTGTCAATGTAGAGAGGGTCTCCCCTTCAAGCTCTTGCGACATCTCTGAGGACCTATAAAGGTTGACTAAAGCTTTGTTTATGCTTGCCGCATGAACATTCTGCACGGAAACGAGACGTGCGGAACCGGCCGAGACGCCTTCTTGCAGCGTTTATACTTTTTGTGGCTTGTCCCTGCTGAGAGCCAATATTCTTGACGACTGTAGGGGTCGGCGTAGGGCTCTACGGCATGCATACAACACTACACCACAGTAGAAGTAGTAATCACTGTTGTTTACAAGATGGCGATACCCGTGAGCTTAAACAAAGCAGAACTTTTATGCTATTTATTAGGAAAAAAGACGAAAAAAGGAGACCGTCCTCTCTTCCATTAAAACACAGTTGATCACAGTGATCTCTATCAGCCGAATCATAAAGATGTCTATTTACGAACCTCCGGCAATATGAGCTCTTGCCAGTCCGCCATGTTTTTCCGCGCGGGACCGTCCGCGTAGTTACAAATTGTCCTAGGTGCGTGGCGCGGAAATTTTGGGGCGGGAGGAGGCCGCGCGGAGAGGCGTGGTTGCTAAAATGACGTAATTTGGCCGCGGTGAGCCGTGCGGACCTCGCGGACGCGGCAAGCATTAACCAAGCTTTAGGGTCCTGAAGTTGAACAGGGTGCAAAACAACCTGCAGGCCTTGTTCCTCCTAAGCTGCGTGCATACGCAATTGCGCACTGTTGACACAAAAATATGTGCTGCGAATAAAAACAAAATCCAGCCTCAAATTTAAAAAAAAATGTTAAAAAATCGTTCAGCGCTATTTTAAAATATGAGTCAATGAGCAAGCGTGTCGATGCCCAGTTCCAGCAGGTGCTCCTGCATCTATCCAATTAGAAAAACACTCACCCACCCTTATCCCTTCAGCGTGGTTGTTTTTTTAACAACGAGGCTGAGACCCACACAGTGACACTATCCGTGGCAGGCCATTCATTTCTTTCCTGGGCCTTCACTGTGGGTGTACCATCTTAATTGTGTTTTCACTAACATAAAAGCAACAACAAACAAAACACAAAATAGAAGTACAAACAGGTTCACATTCAGAAAAACACCGGACAGCTCCCAGGTTAGCAGCAATACACAGCGTGACATACTCATATTTTTGTTGATCACTCAAACAACCCATATGCTTACTGCATTCAATGCACATTTTCAGAAACAAAATAAATAAATATATTAAACAAACAAACATTACAGCTAAACTGTACACATGTATTCTTTAACTAATTTCTTGAAAATTATTTTACTATTTTCCTGTCTGATGTTACCTGGGAGTTTATTTATAGCTTGTTATTCGTTATCCATTCCACCACATACTGGAGTTCCTGCTGCAGGGATGTTTTTAACTCTAAACACATAGGTGCTGACAGCCAAATTGTTGAATCATCCGCATACACAGATAATTTAGCCTCATCTAATACTAACGATAAATCTTTTGTAAAAATAGTGTATAAGTCAGGTCGGGCCCCAAACAGCTCCCTTGTGGCACTCTACAGCTAAGCTCCCTTTCATCGGAATAACTACCATTAAAATAAACCCTTTGTTTCCCATTTTTAAATAGCTTTTAAACCAGAATGTTGATGACTTTGAGAAACCATAACATTTCAGTTTTCGAAATAATAATTCATGATCAATAATATCAAAAGCCGCTGTGAAATCCAGCAAAACTGTTCCAACTAATTTCTTTTGTTCTATATCCTTAAACCAATTATCTCTCATCTGAGCAAGGGCAGTTGCTGTGGGGTGTCCTTTCCTATACGCATGTTGGCAATCTGTGGTTAGATTGTTTAAGGAAAAGTAGTTTCTTATTTGTTCACCGACCACAGTCTCCATTATTTTACTTAGCACAGGCAATAGACTTATAGGACGGCTATTCAATCCAGAAAACGGCCGTCTTGCATTCTTTGGCGGTGGTGCTATTTTTGCTGTTTTCCATTCTAGAGGATACAACATTTTGTTCAAACTTTGGTTGAGTCGAGTCAGGATGTAACATGGGTTGGTTAATAATACTTATGGTGATCCTTTTACAATGGAATTCTAGGAGTTTAATGACTAATGGACAGGAATTCAAGCAATTTGTTAAAGAAATGGCAGTAGAACCGGATATAATTTGTGTTCAAGAAACCTGGCTAAAACCACACATAGATTTTGTGATACATGGGTATACAATGATAAGGAGAGACAGAGAGCATGGGGGTGGTGGAGGGTGTGCCACATTTATCAAGCATAGCATTTCTTATAGGGTACTGGAAAAGGGAGATAATCAAGAATATTTAGTGGTTGAAATATGGGAGAGGGGAGAGAAGATGATTATAATTAACTATTATAATCCATGCAAGAGGTTGGAATTGGATAAACTGCTGGGGATATCAGGACAGGACAGGGAAAGGATAATATGGTGTGCATATTTCAATGCTCACAGCACATTGTGGGGGGGGAGGGAGTTACAAAAAGACTCAAATTGAAAAAATAATTGAAGATCTGATGGATAAAAGAAATCTGGTATGTATGAATGATGGAAGAGGAACAAGGGTGAATGTAGCAACAGGTACTGAATCAGCATTGGATTTCACTTTAGTCTCTAGCTCCATTGCTCGAAGTTTTAATTGGGAGGTATGGACAGAATCAACAGTAGGTAGTGATCACTACCCCGTGGCATGTTTTGTAGGAGAGAGAATAGGGTCAAGTGCAAAGATACAAAGATCAAAGTGGGTTTTTGCAAAGTCTAAATGGGACAAATTCCAGTAAGTATGTGAGGAGAAGATTGCCCAGGTAATAATTGACATGTCTGGAGATATAGAGAAAATAAATGATCAGGTCACGTCCAAAATCAATAGGGCAAAAGAAGAGACTATTCCTAGGAGTAAAGGTTTAATGAGAAAGAAACTGGTTCCATGGTGGACAGAGGAGTGTCGTCAGGCGGTCAGAAACAGAAACAGAGCATTTAGGCAACTTAAAAGAAGTCATAATATGCTACAATTAATTCAGTATAAAAAGGCACAGGCAGTAGTGAGGAGAACGATTCGTCAGGCTAAAAGGGCAAGTTGGAGAAAGTTTTGTGATGAGATAGGAAGAACACCTGTGGGTGAGGTATGGGGGATGATAAAGAAGATGGGTGGAGAAAGAAGCATATGGGAGTATCCAGTCATGACGCTAGGGGAGGAAACTGAATAGAATAGAATAGAAAAATAGAGAAAAGGCAGAGATAATGGCTAAGTCATTTGCAAAGGTACACAGCATGGATAATCTGTCAGAAAAAGGGAAGAGGAGAAGAGAAAGGACAATGAGTCAATATCCAGGAGTGTTAAACAGGAGGGAGGAAACAGGTGAATCCATGGATTAACCATTTTCTTTAGCAGAGATACTGAGGGCCATAAGTAAATATAAACCAACTTCACCTGGTAAGGATAGGATGTTATGTAATGTTAAAACATCTAGGAGTAGGAGCATTATCAAAACTACTCCAATTTTACAACAAAGTATGGAAAGAGGGAAGGTTACCAAAATGCATGGAAAGAAGCAGTAGTTATACCAATCAGAAAATCGGGTAAGGATCCATCAAAACCTACTAGTTATAGACCAATTAATTGACATCAAACCTTTGCAAAGTAATGGAAAGGATGTTAACTGAGAGATTATCATATGACCTCGAAAAGAGAGAAATGTTGGCAAAATATCAAAGTGATTTTAGGAAAGGACGAAATACAATGGCTGCAGTGATGAGGTTAGAAACTGAGATAAGAAGAGCACAGGCAAATAAGGAATCAGTAGTTGCAGTATTTTTTGACATTGAAAAAGCCTATGACATGATGTGGAAGGCAGGAGTGTTGATAAAAAGGTCCATGATGGGAGTGAGAGGGAAGGCTTTTAATTGGATAAAGGATTTTATGTTTGGAAAGAAAATACAGGTAAGGGTAGGATCAGATTTATCAAGTCAATTTGGGGTTGAGAATGGGACTCCTCAAGGCAGTGTGATCAGTCCATTACTCTTCACCATCATGATAAATTATGTATTTTCAACGATACCAGCAGATATAGGTAGGTCTCTTTTTGCGGATAATGGAGCATTATGGAAGAGAGGAAGGAATGTGGCACATGTTATTGGCAAAGTACAAGGAGTTGTTGATAAGGTGGTAGAGTGGGGTTGGGACTGGGGGTGTCGGTTCTCAGTTGAGAAAACCCAGACAGTAATTTTCAGCAGGAAAATAATAGGGGAAGAACTGAAATTAAGGATGTATGGAAATGAATTAAAAAGGGTTGGAACGTTTAAATTTCTTGGAATCGTATTTGATTCACGATTAACATGGGCAGATCACATTAGTAGGATAGTAGAAAAGTGTAAAAAAGTGATAAACATGATGAGATGTTTGACAGGTAGGCAATGGGGAGCTACTTGCTCAGCGCTGAGGAGAATATATGTAACATTGATCAGGTCAGTATTCGATTATGGCAGTATTGCATATGGGTCAGCAGCTAGATCTCAACTAAAAAGAATAGATTTAATTCAGGCACAGGCACTGAGAGTCTGTAGCGGGGCTTTTAGGACATCACCAGTGCCTGCTTTACAGGTAGAGATGGGAGAAATGCCATTAGAGCTGAGAAGGAAACAGATGATGGGGAGTTACTGGGTATCTTGACACAAAGATTCTCACCCTACAAAATAAGTTCTGCTGGAGTGCTGGGAAGATGGGAAGAGTCAGGTGGAAAATTCTGGACGGATAGGGAAAGATGTGGCAAAAGAACTGGGAATAATGGGAATGAAGATAAGTCCTACAGTTGTATACCCAAAAGTACCACCTTGGTTGCTGGAAGTGCCGTTTATAGACTGGCATTTATTTGAAATGAAAAGAAAAGGAAAAGTTCAAAAAGACCTTGTAAGTGAGTTCAACTGCCACGTAATGGAAATGTATAGAGATCACATAATGGTCTATACAGATGGAGCCAAGGAACCTGAGACCGGAGCAACGGGATTTTGGGTAGTTGTACCAGCAAAAGGAATTGGGGTAAATAGGAGAACTTCAAATAAGTTAGGGGTATACACAGTCGAGATGATGGTAGTGCTGGTGGCTGTAAAATGGGTGGAAGAAACTAGACATGAAAAGGTAATTATTTGTTCAGATTCATCATCAGTGTTGATAAGCTTGGAATTATTACGCTCCAAAAGCCGCCAAGATATATTACATCAAGTGCTTCAGTCAGTAACCAAAATAGTGAATAGTGGAGGGCAGGTAAAATTTATGTGGGTTCCAGCACATGTAGGTTTGAGAGGGAATGAGAGAGCGGATGGATTAGCAAAGAGGGCATTAAGGAAAGAAAGAATAGAGAGGGAATTAAATACAAGTAAGGCAGAAGTTAAGAGTGTAATCTGGGAGAAAGTAGACCTAATGTGGCAAGACTGGTGGGATAGAGAGCAGAAAGGAAGACATCTATATAATATTCAAAATAGTATCAGAGTCACTACATTAGAAAAGGGACACAGGAGAGAGGAAGTAGTGATTATGAGACTAAGATTAGGGCATTGTTCACTGAATAGATCACTTAAACTCATAGGAAAGTATCTGACAGGACTGTGTGAGAGGTGTCAGGAAGGAGAGGAATCAGTGGATCATGTAATCTTGAAATGTAAGGCATACGAAGCACAGAGGGAGGACATGAGGAATAATTTTAGGGAGTTAGGAGTCCACGAATTCAATTTAAAAGAAATACTGAAAGTGAGTGAGAGAGCACGGGTCAGGATAGTGATGAGATTTTTGAGAGACACTGGGCTTTTTTATAGGATTTGAAGAAGATTAAGAATTATATAAGACTTAAAATAAGGTTGTGAGGTTTTGTTTCTTTTCTTTTTTTTTTCTTTAAGTTAAAAACATAGACTGTTAAAAAGAAATCGGGTTTTGAGTGTGGGGATAAAACTATTGTCTAACCCACACTCCAGAGCAGAATGGGGAGGTAATGCACCTAAAGCTGAATGCCAACCGCTGTAAAACTCGAAGAAGAAGAAGAAGAAGAAGAAGAAGAAGAAGAAGAATCAGCAGCTGCTGCTCTGCAGCTGATTACCACCTTTTGCTTCAGGTATTGTTGCAATTCAAACATTTAGCTGCTTCTTTCCAATCAGGAGGTTGCTCATTGCTGACCTTGCTTGATGGTTGTTTAAAAATTCAACCTAAGAGTTAAAGAAACTACAACTGTTCAGAGCGAACTTGGAGTGGAAATAGGAAGTATTGACATCTTGGTGAGTTTTACAGATCAGTTTCTTCAACTCAGGTTCTGTTACATTGTCTTTATTGACCAAGTCATATCATCATATAGCAAACAATAAATAACATGGTCAGCATGGATTGGAATGTTTTTTAGTGCTTGGTCTTCATTTGATTTGATATTTGAGCTGAATGGTTAATACTTTGGTTTTACTTTGAGTAATCCTTTGTTTCCTTTGATTTTTACCATTCTGGCTGCATTTTGATTTCACACTACATAATTGTTCATAGTAGTGTGGTATTGATTTGGTTTAACACCACCAATTAGTTGTGCAACATTTGATTCGTTTTTTCCATTGGAATACGGACTGACTCTTAGCTAATGAGATTACATTTAAGTGTGTTCAGTTTACTTTTGAATTTGTGAAGCTTCAAACGTTTTTCATATGTATATACATTCTCTCTGATATTCCTTTCAAATATCAGTTAGGCCTACTTTGTATTATTTCATTGTTTAATTTAACTGTTAAATTTGTTTTAGTTTAGTATGTACGACTAATTGTTTTCTCTTTGGCCTCATTTTAGGTCAGGTTATTTTGGGAGTTTTTTCATGTGTGGACTCTTCAATTGGATTCAACCTGTTTCATCTGGATGGCGAGCTACACACGTTCTACAACAAAAGGAGCAGGATATAACTAATTTTGTTTAACAGCAGAACCGAACCTTGGAACTGACCGAACTCTTTGGCCTGAATCCCTGTACCACGCACACTTGCGTGTGTGCTTGTCCTTTGTTGTTTGATGTTTTTCCTTTTAAACAGTTCTTTATGTTTTGTATGTCGTTTGTCTTAAAATTTAATACACTTTTTGAAACTTATTTTTGTGTCCTTGACTCACTCACACACTTTAGCCCCATAGCAGAACCTGGTTCTGAATGTCATTATTCCAGCTATTGGCAAAATTAAATAAGCGATCCTGGCTCTAAATAACGTGCTACATGATTTTTCCCTGCCACAATGGACTTATTCATTCTTCCCTTGAAAGTGTTATATCTGTATTATTGTAGTCATTTGTCTCATTAAGGTATTTAATTCTGTGTTCTATGTATGTAGGCCTACTATATTTCTAAATATATAAGGCAAGAAGTAATCTCGGGTTAATTTCCAAAAGTATTTGTTTATAAAAAAATATTTATAAATCATTTATTGAAAATACGAAATAATGAATTTACGTGTTGGTAGAATTAGAACTACAAAGTTAAAATAAATGACAGACTACTAGAAAGTTGTATGTTCGACTCTTATTCTGTTTGTAAGCTGTGGTTTTCCGGTCAGTGACAGGCATGGAAAACGTTTTCGTTTGTTTTGGGAAACTGCACATCAGATCTGCCGGGAAGGGATCCTCCCTCCCGCACTCAATAGGTTTTGTAACCATAAAGGGTGCAGCGGAAAATTAAAAAACACATTGTTTAAAACATATTCTACACTGGAAAAACGAGCCTTCCATGTGAACAGACTACAACTTTAGAAGTGAAACTCTTACATAAAGGTAAAAAGAAAATCGCAGTAGATGATCAGACTGCTGAACTTACCTCTGCCTGCCCCAGCCAACGCGTTAACGACCAGAACTGCGAGGAAAACAACTGTAGACAGGATAATCACCAGGATTCTAGTGAGGTTTACGTCCTTCATGTTTGCAGTGCTTCTCTGTGTATCTCGTCTGAGCACGCAATGAGCTGTTTTAAAGATGCCTTCACGTGCTGCACGGAAAACGCCCTGCTTTTGTGTAAAGGGTTATAAAACGCCCACTGAAATAAAATCGTCATACACGAAACTGACTGAACGTATCATGCAATAAAAGCCTTACTAAAAAAATAAAAATGATGTAATTATCAACTTTTAGAGCGTAACAATTTCTTCGTAAGGGTTAAGTAACAAGACTGTCATCGTGTGAGTCATTTTACATTTATAAAAGGAGAAGGGTCTCACTGCGGCCTGCAAGACAGAGGCGTGTCGTGTGAAGTGACCGTCACTTCATCGACACGCCTTCTTCACAATTACTTTAAAACCTCACGCGAGATTAGGCTGTTCATAACCGGAAGAAAAAATGGCCGACCGTAGGCAAACGGTAAGTGACAACGGGTTTTTATTTCTATTTTTAATCAGTTAAATACGAAGCGTTGAGCTGTCATAGCCATGGAATACATGCTGGAGCTGAATCTCGTTATAATGAGAAACTTGCTTGTTATAACAAGAACGCTTCTCGTTTTAATGGTTTATGCTTGCCGCGTCCGCGAGGTCCTTTTTTTTTATGTTTGCCGCGTCCGCGAGGTCCTTTTTTTTTTTTTTTTACTTTATTTATGTGTATGCAGAATGGTACAGATAGTATGTCCCGACAAAAAATATACTTCATCATGAATGGTGTGGATTTGGACAAGGAACAAGTAACATAATAAAACAAAAATAATAATAAAAATAAAAAAATGCAGAGACAAAGTGCCAACAAATACACATCAGAACAAATATACCAGGGGGTGAACACAGCTACAGTTCAAAGAAAAAAATTGCAGGTTAAAAATGCGTTATAGGATCTAATTGCTTTGGGGTTATCGCTTTTGGAAATAGTCGAAATGTATGATTTTACTTCTTTGACCAAAACTAGAAAGCATGGCTCACTGTGTAGGAATTTACATTTGTGAATGTGAAATTTGGCTAAGAATATTATAAGATTTATAATGTAAAATACATCACAGTCAATTCTTTAAAAAAAAAACAAAATAATAGTTTCCCATTTAAGGGAGAGATCATTATACAGATTAGTTTTGATAAATAATTTGGTCTAAATTAATATTATCAGAAACAAGCCAGAAATCTATACGGGATTGTCTGGAGCCATTCTTGTTTTTCCAGGTATAACTCATGTCATTCGGATATTTTTTTCTCCAGACATCAGTTAAGTTATATTTCTGCATAAATTGCTTAATATCATTATTTGAGGAAGATTGTCTAGGTGGCCAACGATCTAATTGATCATTGACAACCATATTAAAATCTCCCCCTATTATTAGAATAGCATTAGGGAATTTGGAGAGACCCTGGTCAATATGATTTTCTAATGAGAGGAGTTGAGAGTTTTCGGATTTTGAATTATACCCATAGATATTAGTGACCAAAAAAACCTTATCACAGCAAGAAATGATCAGAAATACAAAGTGACCAATTGAATCACATTGCGGGAAGCATAAACCAAGCTTTAGGTCGTTATAAGAGGCCATTTCATGTCATAAGCAGCGCTGCACAGCAAAGGCCTGGAGTGGTGTCCTGCTTACATTCAAGCCGTAGTAGAACTAATAAGAAGTTGTCATCTCTCACATAATGTCTAAAACAAAAATAATTATGTGAAGCCACAAAGGCAACCATCTTTGCACTGCTGGATGTATAAGGTATGTATAACGAGAAGCGTTCTCGTTATAACGAGCACGCTTCTTGTTATAGCGACAAGCGTGCTCGTTATAATGAGATACTCATTATAACTCGTTATAACAGATTCAGCTCCAGCATTTATTCCATGGCTATGACAGCTCAACTCTTCCGTAGTCACACGAGTTAGAGTATTAATGAATACATGCGCATCACCCTGAACCGATGAATAGGCCACGAAATGTTTAAAGAAGTCAACTAATACATTGCAGAGAAAGCTATTTGTGTGGGTTTCTCCTGAGTCATCATCTTTTTTTAACTGGACAAAAATTATTATTATTATTATATTGTTATTATTTTATGTCTGGTTTCAGCTACATCCTACGATTGTTGTAGGTGTCAGTAGAGCTCCAGTGTTGTTCGAGGGGAACAAATTCAAGTGTGTTATTTGTTTAAGAAATGGTGAAGAAGCACACATTTTATCCCACGTGCAAACCCACGAAAGCGCAGCTGTTCGTCATGGAGGTATGTTTTAATTTTAAATCCAGGTGTTGTGCAATGTTGTAAATTTGTTCTTTATTTAAGGTCACAAATTTATACCAATGGCTGTATGAATGTCATATTGGTGAACATGTATAGGAATTTTATGCACAAATTGTTTGTTAATGCAATTTATACATGTTTGCAGGGTACAAAATGTTTAGGTGCCTTCGTGGCTGTGTGACATCGCCACACCATCATTGCTGCTATTGTGGCCGCACAGTCACCAGACGGGACCTATTCATTCAGCATCTTAACACCTGCAATGTTACTTTAGGTATTCCTTTGATTCTATTTTTTATTTTATTTTTGTTTTTAAATGGTTTAGCATACATGCACCTTAATTTCTCAGTTTTCACTTTCAATATGATTGCTTTGTCTCCCCCCCCATCAATACTGCAGCCTCGTCTGTCCCTGATGCTATGTGTACCCGCGGAGACTCCCCTGTCTCATCAGCGTCCTCTGTGTCTGAAGGCCCTCCTGCCTTAGTGTTAAGAACACCTTGAGGTAAACATATCGGCATGAAGATACACTCAGTAGTTACATTTCAAAGTGAAAGTCTTTCACAATATAAAAGGAAATTGTAGTCATACTATCAATATGGACCATCATCATCCTCTTATGTAACTACTTGTTTTCAGGCTATCATAACTGGAGACCTTTTCTCAACATGGGAATCCAGGAAGGAGAGGCCAACACTCTTTGAGAATGAGCAACTTGATGAGGTTGTCTCATTTTTGTTTGCGACCATCAGGGAGACCCCAAGAGCAAGACACCAAGATGACTGGGTCGACGTCGTCATGCATGTGCTCTTACCAGAAGTATTGCATTCATTTTTATATATTTTTTACATTACATTGGTAGACCCGAGCACCACCAGGCTGGCAAAGGGACTATTGGAATCAAACTGCGCACAAAACAAACACAAATCAAAATCCTCAAACATACTTACTCATCTCATTGTGCATGTTGCCTACACATACGTACACATGTACTGGAAAAACGACCGCATAGCAACATTGTCAATGTACAGAGACCATAAAAGTCATTGGGTGAAGCCCATGTGCACGTGACTGACAATATATCAAACATGACACAACATAATTTAAGGCTAAATTCTGTGAATTTTTGTTGTTGAATTTAACAAATGTCAATCTTATCTAGGTGACAGTTCACACCCTGGCTGAGACATTTCACCTGTCATTACAAGAAGCCCTTGTCAGATTCAGAAGGGGGCCAAAGTATGAACCATGGTAAGATTATTGTGTTAAGAATTGATGATGGACATATTTCAATGTGCACTGCAATATCTAATCTGTGTTTGTTCTTTTTGGACAGTGAAATGAAAATGATTGAGGAGAAAATGGTGAGACACTTACCGGAGGAGGCAGCAGTGAAGCTAGAGGCTTACAAAGAAAAAATTAGAAAAGCACTCTCCTCTGAAGCCTTTCTCTCCAGGCTGTAATGGCCGCAAAGCCAGCATTTATTATTTTTTTAAATAAAATGTTTTGTATTTGTTTCTATTTTTTCCAGTTATTTTGTGTAGAACATATTCAATGTCTAGATTTCACAGAGCCATTCACATAACATGAATTCATGAAAGAGCATTTACATAAAATCCCAGATAACAATTTAATGTCATAAGATCTCCCCCTTCACTCCATACATATTTGAGAGACACAAAACACAATAGTAATGAATGTCTGCTTGTCACAAGATGCCAAAGGAGGGAGATATGCACAAAGTTAATAAATAAATGAATAACTCCACATAGTTGCTCACTAATTGATAATATATTTACAAATGTTATCAGATAAGTTATCACTTACCTGTTTTTGTTCTGTATATCCTAAAAAATAGGAAAACTAACAATGAAAAATGTGCTGTAGAAATATGGACAAATTTAGATGAAAGCAATATGTAAAAACCTGGTACATTTTAAAAAGGTTTACAAATAATTATGTGTGGTTTATTAAATACGAACAATTATTGTGAGTTGCAGTATATCCTTTTGTTTATTTTATTGTTCCTTATTTGTGGATACCTTTATGTTCCCTTGTTTATGATTTGTTATTGTGCATTACGTTTATTGCTTTGATTGTTAATGTAAATATTAATGTTTTCATATATATATATATAATATTCATATTTTTTTTTCCACTTAATTAATTATAACAAGGACATACCCCGTAAAAATCATTACTGGGCAAAGAATGTGCAGCAAACCGATGAATCCAACTATCAATTGTATTAGTGGTTACTTGGGCTCATACCCCTTTAAGAAAAGCGCAGTAGGCGTGTCGTGTAGTGACGTCACTTCAAGACACGCCCACCGTCCTTGAATTGAAGTAGGCGAGCCGAGTGAAATTGACGTCACTTCACGCACGCCTAGCTTCACGGGTGCGGGGCGGCGAGCGTGGCCGGGAGCCGACCTTGCAGGCCGCAGACAGATACACTTGTATAAAAGAGGCTACTTCTCGAAAGGGGCGTTTCTTGAACTAATGCCAGTCTGGGACACAGCCAGTGTTTCATGTGTTGCCACTGCACTCATCATCGTGATCAACGGGTTCATCTCGATAGCTTTTTAACTTATCGATCGCCCTATTTATTTTCTGAATTCCTTTTCATAAATTTAATTCAAAATTGTAATTTTTTTTAATTTTAATTCGAAAGTTTAAATAGGCTGTTATACAGATTTAAGTACATCCATCCATCTTTCTAATGTCTATGCCAAGGCTTTTCAAACCTTATGGTTAGTTTTCAGTTCAATAAAAATAAGTAACATTTTGGAGTGATTTAATGTTTTTCACAAAGCTATAAAAACTATCAAGTGTCTCTAAGCAGCCTATATTATGTTGTAAAATAACACCTTACTAAACAGTGTTTTTTTTCCTTCTAAAATATGAACTCTTCAAAATGAGCTCAAATGTAATACTGATTATATAACATTTCACAACTGTCAATTCCACAAAATGTTTCCTAACTTGCACTCTAAACTGATGGGGATACTTTTCTATTTCATGTTTTACCACAACAAATTTACTGGAGATTCTACTGCGATCAAGCCTTTTGACGCTAGTGCTCTGATATTATGATCTCGTTTCCTCCCCTAATACATTTCAGGTGGTTTCTACTTTAAATGAATGTCTTGTATGTTGTTTTATGTGGAAAAAAGGCTATGAGTCTCCCGTTTCAGGAGGCTGCAGTCTGTTGGAGGAGTGGGAGACTCATTCTTATTCATGATATGCAAACACATCACCTCTGACTAGCTAACACTATTGTGACTATTATGCTGCCTTCTAACAAATAACTAACTTACTTCACTGGCTGCTTCAAGACAAGTCCTAGTAATTTCTTTCTCAGTTCCTCTTTCGGCATGGAGTTTTCATGTTCTCCCTGTGCATGTGTGGGTTCCCTCTGGGTATTCTGGCTTCCTCCCACAGTCCAAAAACATGGGTGTTAGGTTAGTTGGTCTGTCTAAAACGCCCTTAGGTATGAATGTGTACATGCATGGCTGTTTGTCCTGTTTGTCTGTCTTGCTCTCGGATGGACTGGCAACCAGTCCAGAGTGTACCTCGCCTCTCGCCCAATGACAGGGAGCCCACAAAATATTAGACGTCCAAAGAAGATGCAGATCATGTCTTTATTGCGCCTGTTGGTCCAAGACCAATTCTGTTGTACAAAATCATGTTCAAATTAGGTCCACTATTTGGACGTCAAGTCACAATCCTATTTGGACGTCAATATGCAATTTAACATTTGAACAACAGACTGTGACTTTTTTCAACGTCATGGGGACGTCTTCACACTGGTGCAGGAAAATGGTGTTATGAATATAACACTGATTTTTATTCATATATCAAGATTCACATATCAGGACATTTTATCCCCAGTTCAGTCAGGTTTTAGGAAAGAACATAGTACCATCACAGCTGCAATGAAGGTGATAAATGACATCTCTGTTGCTCGTGACGAGAAGCAGCACTGTGCCTCACTTTTTATTGATTTGTCAAAAGCTTTTGACACAGTTGATCATGATGTTTTAAAGACTAGGCTTCTTAATTTGGGGTTCGCAGAGAAAACAGTCTCTTGGTTCTCAAACTATCTTAGGGACAGAACCCAGTGCATTAAGCATGATGGTGTTCACTCTGGTATTTTACCAATCCTTAAAGGGGTGCCACAAGGCTCTGTGTTAGGTCCTCTTTTATTTACTATTTATTTAAATAACCTTGATCGGTATGTGTCTGATGCAAACTTTCATTTATATGCAGATGACGGGGTTAGTTACTGCTATGCACCCTCTCTTAACCAAGCCATTGGACATTTACAGAATGCTTTCACTACGGCCCAAATGCTCAATGCAGACAAAACAAAACGTATGCTCTTCACAGACCCTTGCAAACGACCACTTAATGTTCCCTCAGTGGTTACTCTTGACGGACGGGAAATACAGACTGTTACAACTTATAAGTACCTTGGTATTGTTGTTGATGATTGCCTGTCTTTAAACCTCATGTTCACTGCCTAGTGAGAAAGTTGAGGCTAAAGTTGGGTTTTTATTTCCAAAATAAGCTGTGCTTTTCTTTTAACGTTAAAAACGGCTGGTGGCATCCACTTTTTTATCAGTACTGGACTATGGTGATGTATTAAATATGCATTCATCTGCTCAATGTCTACATATGATTGATGCAGCTTATCATGCCTCGCTAAGATTTATCACCAATTGTAAAGCTCGCAGCCACCACTGTGAGCCAACACGGAGGCTCTGTCATTGGTACACTTTTATATATAAGGCTATTCTTGGTGTGCTTCCATCCTATTTATGTTCACTTCTTGTGTAAAAAAGTACTGGTCATTACTCTCTGCATTCTCAGGCTGTTGTATTGCTTTCTGTCCCACATGTTAGAACTGAGCTGGGTAAAAAGGGCCTTTGTTTATTCAGCACCCTTCACATGGAATTTGCAGCAGAACGACTTAAAACTTAGTAATTTGATTCCTTTGAGTGTTTTGTCTTGAGTTGGATTCCCGAACATGTCAATGTTTTTAATTCAGATTTTATTGTAGGTGCAAAATTGGCCTTCCATTTATTTATCTATTTTTATTTCCATGTTTTTCTGTGTGTTTCTGTATGTATGCAATGATGTGATGTAAGTCAGCTGCCTATCTTGGCCAGGTCTCCCTTGCAAAGGAGATTTTTAATCTCAATGGGCCTCTCCTGGTTAAATAAAGGATATAATAATAATAATAATAATAATAATAATAATAATAATAATAATAATTCATATATCAAGATATCATTCTTAATATTATTCAATAATATTATATTCATTTTTGTGACAAATTATTTATTAAAGTACGTTATATTTTGTGATCTGTTTAATTATCCAGTGTTGTTGTTGTACGCCGGAAAAACATATGGGTAATGTGTTCATGTTAATTGTAGAATATGTCCATTTTACATTAAAATTTATGTTCCAAACGTAGTCATGTTCTTTAGTTATCTTTTGAGTTATGTTGCTGTCAATGTTTGGTTGTGTTTGTCCGTGCACCATCTTAGAGCTATATCCTCCCAGAGTACTTGCTTTTCTACTCTGTCTACTTATGTTGAAGATGAATAAAACATTGTTACCTTGTGGCTGTGCAATGTTAACAATGAGAAGTAAAATTGAAACACTCTCTCTTGTGACTTCACAGCTTCGTGTTGGCATTATGTTAATTATTTTCTATGTTCTTTTATATTTTTAATTACAGATTTACATATAAAAACTGTTAAAACTTTTTGTAACAGTATGGGGAGCCTAAGTCACCCCCTTCTACTTCCGGTACACATTTTGAAGCAGAGAACACCCTGATTTTTAAACGGCTGCAAAATTTTTATGTAAAAACACTTAACTACAACTGCAGAAGAAGAAAGAGACAATTGACCGTCTCCTCTAGGACGAAGGAATGAGCATTAAATGCGGAGAAAAACACTATAAATCAGTCCATGTGGAAAATAGCAGCTATGCTAGTGAAGAAACACTCAGTGGAGTGAGAGCCAGCATGCGGGAGAAGTTCTAAAACGTCTAGGTAAATGCTTTACGTGGTATAGCTAGTGCTAGCTCGCGATAGCTGCCTGACGTCATATATGCAACTTCTGACTTCTGATTTGTAGACATTTTAATTGCAAATTTTTACAGTGAAATAAATCCCAAATCCCTTGACAAATACGGTTGAAATGCACATCATTAGTTATCATTTAAATCGAGGTACAACATATGTGTGATTCAGGACGTAAAACAAAGCGAACCAGAAAATAACTTGATTTCCATTCATAATTTTTTGGGCCAGGGGGACCACAGGCCTACCAGAAGGGGGAAGGAGTCTTAGACTCCCCATATGACGAGCATCCCGTAAACAGTGTTGTCAACTGTCTCTGACAGAAAGTAGCTGATGTTGCCCCAGAAAGTAGCTAGATGTCGCCAGATGATGTCATATGTTAATTTGCATATTAATTATGTACTCACGTTACGCTGGTGTGAGGAAGTCATCACTAATGTGGCGGTCTTCATTTTCTCCTACAACATTCAATACAAATAAAAACAGTTTCCAACAAAAACTGTGTTCTGACTATCTGTGCTACCCCTCAGAATGTGCTACCGTCAAGTTTACATCCCGAACACCAACAACTGTTAGCTTTGATGTTAAATATAATAATTGGAAAAGATTTTATAAATGACGTGACTGAAGTGGCATTTTAGCCGTAACATAGCAACAACTTATATGAATAACGAAAGCGTTTCTTTCAATAAAGAACATTTTACCTGTTTATTATAAAGCTGAAACTGACATATAGATGCACTGAATACCATGATCAGAATATCCTACCTTTTCTATAAATGTGAGTAGCACATATTAATGAACTACAAAATGTGCCCACCAAACCACAGAGGGTTTTATATTGTGTGTGTGTGTAGATATATATCATACAGATATTTTAACTGTTTGGATCGCATCTCATAGATCCATCTGTCATTACAGCTGTTTCTCTGGCTGGCCAGGACATCATGAAGTAATATTACCCAGAATGCCCTGTAGTTTCCTTCTCATCTTCCTCTCCATCGTAGTTCAGGTCCTGAGCCAGCACAGCGTTTTTGACCAGTTTGTCCAGATGTCTGCAGTGCTACTTTCCCAGCAGGCAACAGCAGCACACTTCTGTGGACTATGGTAGAACATCTGCAGCATGTTATTGTAGACACTGAAGGACTTTAGCCATCTGAGGAAGATAAAGTGACTCTGTCCCTTCCTGTATGCTGTGTCTGTTTGTGGCCCACCCCTGTTCCTGGTCCAAAACTACCCCCAGGTATCTGTAGGACTCCAGTCTCTATTTCCTTCCCATGGCTGCAGACTGGCTGCCCTGGTGGTTTAGATCCCCTGAAATCCACCACCAGCTCCTTAGACTTCATGATGTTCAGCAGAAGACACAAAACAACCCTGATCTGTACAATATCAATGTTTTTAGTGCATCTATGTTCTACCCACATACGCAAATCTTCAGAAAGTCTAACAGTAGGGCACAGTAAGAATGAGAGTATCAAACAAGGGGAAACAAAATACATTTATTGAAATTACATAGAACAACCGTACAGATTAACCCTGCAAATATTTTTGCATTACTAAGTTGTGTGTCAGTCTTTTCGGCATAGTCGAACTGTTCTCACCAAACCTCAGGAGTCACTATGGATCTGTAAAGATCAATTATTTCTGAGGCAGTTACCAATTGATAACAAATTTTTAACATCACTGATCTCAGAGAATCTGTAACATTATTATGGTGACTAAAATAATCTAATATTGTTACAAATACAAAACATTTAAATAGAAACACTTTCTACTACAAATATAGATAATTTATTGCTTAACTCTAAGGGTAAATAGTGAGTTGAACATCACAGGGATTTTTTTCAAAATGGTGATACTCTAGAAGAGCTCAAGCTGTCGCCATCCTTAAGGTTTTAATGACTGACTGGTCAGCTCATTTATTTTTTACCCTGAGCAAGGCTCTGTAGCTGTCAGGATGCTAAAAAAGCACCCATGAATACCATGATATAAAACACAATGGTTGTGTAAAAAATAGTGGTTTAACCTAGAAAGAATCACACACAGGGGTCGGAGAGAAATTGAAGTTAAATGAGCTCTGCAGTGGGAGATAGAATAAAGTTCTGCAGAGGGAGACCAGGAAGATACTTTGGTTGACCGTGTCTCTGTTCTACTCTCAGCTTCTCAGACAGTCTCCCAACTCTGTCTCCTGATCACACAGCTCTGTCTCCTGGTCTCAAAAGGCCCTCCCACTGCAGTCTCTCTTTATTTGGTCAATCTTCATTAGCATCTTAAAAGAACAGGGTGGATACAAAGGAACATATGGTTGAAACCAAATGACATTCAAAAAGTACATTTTGAACTATGTAATAAAGGAAAGACATCCTAAGAAAATAATAGTACAACATTATTATTTTTCCCTAACACACAAGACAGTAATGTATTCTGCTATTGAAGTCCTTATGCTATCAACATTAAATCGGCCAAATACTATATCAGCTTTGGATTCAAGTTTTCTTTGCTTCGCTCTGGATCCAAGACAACAGGAAGCTTCTGTAACATGCCAATGGTCTCAAATGTGTTGAATCATCACAGATAAATACAGAATTTAAATCTTATACGGATATACTTAGTTTTACCAAAACGCATACCAGAAGCCTCCAACAACCAAAAGTTTAAGGACACAACCAAACCTTTTTAGCTGACTTCTTCATTGGCTGGTTTGTTCAGTAATATTTGTCATCATTTTAAAAATAATGAGATGCAAAAACAGCTTCTTGGTCGGTTCATTTTTCTCACATCTCTGTTACTGTCCTGTAAGCAGCTTACTGGAAATCTCTGCTGAGATCAGGGACACAGGATTCTTTAAAAACACAACAACAACAAAAACGACCACATTGGTTTAAATACATAAAAATAAAGCACATGTCCAAAATACTCCACAGGAATTAAATTGTCTGATTTTTATGATTAACTGATATTAGAGCTGATTAAATTAATCTTATTCTTCCAGCGGCTCCAGTGATGCTGAGGTATAGAGGTGGGGTTAGGTATGTTGCTTAAAAGATCAGCTGAGAAATATAGTTTGTTGCTTTCTTAAAGTTTAAAATTCCAGACTTGCAGACAACATATGTGCTCAAAAAACAAAACATGCATTTATAAATCAGCAATCTTGATGTGTGCGGACAACAAATAGGGCAACACGTGTGTCTTTGATTCACCAGATCTTCGCTCCTATTCCAATGACCCACACATCAGAGTCAACAATGACCTCTGAAATTGTTCCTCTGAAATAGTAACACTGATTTTCTCAGGTGTTTAAATACTTTTGTGCAGCAATATAACACAAATGATTTAAGTCAAGCAATGTGATGTTCTGTATTTAAAAAAAATTCCCTCTCACAGTGCAGGTGACTAAAATTCTAAGGGATGGAAACTTATTGATAGAGGTTAAAACAGAAGAACAGAAAAATAAAGTGTTAAATATGTTGGCGGTGGGGATTTGCCCGGGATGGCGGTGGCGTATGTCCTCCATCGGCTGGCTGCTGGTCCCTCCTGCCTTGCGGCGGCCGGGTATCCTTGTCGGCCGATCCCTGGTCGGGGCCCTGCTGGGGGGCGGGGCGGGGCGCCCCTGATCCTGGCCTCCGGGTCCTGGGCCGGGCCTCCCCTGGCATAGCAGCTTACCGGCAGAGCCCGTGGGCTCGTCCCTGTGACCTCCTGGGCCACAGCATTGTGGCTGATGGGTGTTCTCCTGGTGCTTCCATCTGTTCCTCTCTTGGCGGGCGGGCAGGCGGGCAGGCAGGCGGCCCTGCGCTCTGGACGTATACATTTCCGACCTCCTTCATGTCTCCGTCATAGGACGGATTGATGGCTCCTTACACCAGCTATCAATCGCTTGCATGGGGAAACCTTATTTTCACCTGCATGCTCGCACACACACATAGGTGTGGGGACATTGGTGTGTACGGACATATTCTTAAAATGAGCTTATCGTCAATAGATAGTTGATACCAGGAGCTTACCAGAAACAGCGTTATGTTCATTAATCCAATTTTTTTGTGTAGTGAAAAACGGATCTAGTAATATGAACTACGAACGTGTAGTTCGTAGTTCATATTATTAGATCCGTTTTGTTAATGTTGTTCTGTTCTATTGGTTTTGTTTGTTTGGTTTTTCCCACTTCTCTGCTGTCCAACAGAGGCGGAGAACTAGAATGTTTTCTTGTGTTGTTTGTTTAGTTCCCTATCTTATATCATCAGTTCACACTTCTACTGTTTCTGTTTCTCTTCTTTGTTGGGGATGTTAAATAAAAATATGATATTTGGCTATTTATAGTCAAAGACTGTTTATGGCAGTTGTTGGGGTCTGATACATGGCATAAATATTAATCAAATGGCCTAGAGATATGACGCCAGCATTCCAAATGGGCCAACGGCAGAACGGTGCGCACTTCTCTTCTCCCTCCCCAGCTGAGCGCTGGAAGAATCTGTCGCGCTGGTTGGTCAGAGGTGCCAATCCATCAAACTCACTGCAGTTCTCTGCGGCGTGAATGGAGACTGCACCGATGGGAGGGACGAAAGGTGCCGACCCGGTGGGTTTAAATCTTAAGAATTGCAATCCCCTCTTGCACTTCCAAACTCGCCTGATGGTGTCGGCAGTTCTCCGAACTGTATGGAGAGACTCCTTTTCCTAACACGTGTTCTGGATTTTGTCCTTGCTCCCTGCAACCAAGTTTTCCCAATAGTTTGGCTGTCCCCAAACTACCTTTTTTTTAAATCTGTTGAACTTCTCTCTTTTTGTTTTTTTTCTCCGCGCGGCTGACGAGCCAAGCATCTCGCTTCCTGACTTTTTCTTCCACACCTGAAAGCTTCCTCTTTAAAATAAGACTGTTTAAATTTACTCTCAACCTGGGTGGATAAAGTAGGAAGTTTTTCTTTATAATAATATGCATGCATAATCATTGATGTGAAGAGCTGCATCTATCTCGAGCGCTCTGAGATTCCTCCGTGCCGTATTTTGCTTACGGTTAAATTTTTGAGTTTTTGTATTTCGATTGTGTGTTTCCTGTATGTTTTTGTCTTTTATTAGTGAGCAGAACTGTTAGTCTGTAGAAGTTTGTTTCTTCTCCGGTAGTTTACAGTGAAGTGTTGTTGTCATAGGCATTAGCATCCTCGGAGTGCCTGCCAGGAACACGCAAAGGACATTTGAAACCCATTTTCTCCCATTTCCCAACCAGAGCCTGTATTAGCAGAAGCTAACTCACTGATAAGAGCCACAAGGTTTCTGTGTTAGGAAGGAACCACAGGCCTCTTGCTTCAAGTTAAACAATAAGTCATATAACGGGATCATAAAATATCCCCCCTGTCCTTATCAAACAAGCTGCGCGTTTGCGTCATACACGCCTCCTCGCGTACACTCGAAGGGCTGCATACGACATCGGTAGGAGGCGCCCCGTGACGGCCCTAAAGGACGTCATCGCTGGTCGCCATATTGCTCAGGCACCGGTAGTCTTAACAGAACCGTTTAGTATAAGTAGAGTTTTATTTTAGTTGTGTTTTTAGAATAAATTGGTTAAATTGATTCAAATCTGTGGTTTCTTTTATTCTGAGTGTGTGTGTGAATTAGTGCAAGAATTCATTTCCTTCAGATAGGATCTATCTGGTGTAATCCCTAGTAAATAATCATTATAAATGAGATTATTGATTAATAATCCCCTTATTAATAAATATATGTTTTTGCCATTTTTATTGGGATAAAAAATGGATGGTGCCCTGTTAATAATCCGAAGGGATAATTAAATTAAGAATTTACAATTATTGGTTAATATTCTCAGCATCACCAGATAGCTCATAGCAATTATCAATTAATTAATTACTTGTAATTGATAAATCCACAACACAGTCAATAAAGTTAATAATTTATTGAAAATTATTATTATTCGGGGCGTCACCTTTATCAGGAATTATTTTAAATAGCCAAATTTCTAGATCAGTCTCATAATTCTCAAGGAATGAATTCTTAACGTCCATTTGGTCATACACCTTGCAATACGTGTGAGTGTTGAACAAGAATGACAACTGTTACTTTCCAAGCAGAAGATTTATTTACACAAAGGAAAAACATTCAAACACTCAAACTAATATTAAGAGAAACACTACTGATTAAAACAAATGTATAGTTAAAATAAAGGAACACAAAAGATGAATAATGCAATAAACTGAGGAACCATGAATTCTGTTGTGATTCTGCATGCAGATTAGACTCAGGATTCGATTTGCAGATGCTGGAAGGAAAAGATGAATTAGTTTCACTAATTACAAGAGAAAAATCAAAAACATTCTTTGGATAAAGATATGTTTCTTAAAAATGATCTGGATCAGAGTAATTAACCTTTGGGAAATTACTTCTATTCATGAACTGCTCACCGAAGTAAACAATTTAGTTCCAGTATTTGATTAAAAAAACAAGTTCAAACACGGTTAATAAGATTAGCTTCTGTTCTTAAACAATCTATTCAAACCGAATTCTGTTTGAACAGTTATTAGCAACCTTTGTTATGAAGTCTTGGCCTGGACGAACACGTGAGCTTGTCGGCTTTCAGGTAGCCCTCTGCAACGCACGTGGAGCGCTTAGAGTGACTCAAACACATTTATTCAACATTAAACACAAAAAGGGAAAACTTTTAAAATTAGCTAATCCTAACTAATTGCCTCTGCCCAAACAGACCTCTGAACGATTAAGTCTCCGAGTTGCTGCATGGCGACGAGGGGAAAGGGGGATGAAGCGATGTTAGCTAGCTGCTAACAATGGCTCCGATCTGGTTAGCTGCAGTCAGCTCCTAACTTGCTTCTCCATCCAGCCCCCGGATCAGCCCCCGGCATCCACTCTTACAGTACCTTTTGGCAGCTTTCCAGCGCGGCAATTCTTATCGGCTCTGTGGCGGCAAACTTGATGCGGCTTCTGCTGGTTCTGGCCTGGCACATGTGGCTCCCACTCATTCAGTCTTGCAGCCCTTCCGGCAATCTAAAACTTAGAGGGGTTTTCGTCGGGCTCTGGGGATAAACAATGTCTTTGTTTATCAATGTTTAAGCTTCACCTTGAGTGGTCTTTGGGTTCATTTGGAGCAAGTTTCTGTCAGCAACTCAGGTCTTCCTTCGCCAGCGAAGGACGATGGTTGTAGTGGGTCTCCTCTGGACGAGCTGACCAGTGCCCATCGTGAAAGAGGCCGAGCTGGGGGAAGCGGGCTGTATTTATAGGGCAGGTTAGCGCCACCTGATGGCTGTGTTTGACCCAACATCTTCATCTTCTTTCTTCCTTCTTATCTCAATTTCGTGTCCATAACTTCAAGAAATTAAACCCACAGTAATTACTAATAAAGATTTTTAATACATATATATCAAGTGGAGTACTATAGCAAAGCTGTAATGCTCTGCTTGGGAAAGTAGATCTGTTGGGCTTGTACTTGGTACTCAGACACCAATTCTAAGTAGCAGGACAAGTTAAAAGAAAAAAAATGAATGGTATTAAAAAAAAAGAAAAAAAAAAGAGTATGGTTATCTGATAATAATAGATGGAGAGGTAACAGCCGTAAAAGATGAAGAAAAGAAAATGTGATGCTAAAGACATTTGTTGAAATCCATAGTTTAGGTAATGTTAGTGACGAAGGGCAAAGAGGAAGAGAAAATACATTTATGGAAAATATAGAGTTATTGGAACAGGTGGAAGATACAGATGATATACTAAATATGCCATTTACAAAAATACAATTAAATAGAGCTCTTAGGAAATCCAAATGATCTGGATAAACCATCTCAGTGATATAGCTAAAGACATTTTGTTTGAATTATATAACAGAGTTTGGGAGGGTGGGAAACTACCACAAAGCTGGAAGGAGGTACTGTTGGTTCTCATACGTAAACCAGGAAAAGATCACACAAATCCAGGAAACTGTAGACCTATACCTTTAACATCTAAAATATGTAAGATAATGGAGCGAATGATACATGAAAGATTAACGTATTACATAGAAAATAAATGCTAAAGGACTGAATTTATATAGCGCTTTTCTAGTCATACTGACCACTAAAAGCGTTTTACGTTGAAGCCACATTCACCCATTCACACACCGATAGCCAACATGGCTCGGTAGGATGATGTTTTTGGGGGTAAAGTGCCTTGCCCAGGGGCACATCGACATGTGACTGGAGGAAACTAGAATCGAACCTACGACCCTCCGATTGCAAGCCAACTACGCTACCACTGAGCCAAAGTAAAGGATACATTTCTAAATATCAAAGCGGTTTTAGAATAGGAAGGAATACAACGGATCCAATTTTATTCAAGGTACTTTTATTGTCATACCATCTCACGTTACATGTGATGGTATGAAATTACGACTCAGGTCCAGAATTAAATGCCATTTAAATGAAATTAGAGGAAAAACAACAACAAATAAATAAATGTGCTCTACAAGACACAGCTGGAGTTCAGCAGTCTAACAGCTGCAGGGAAGAAGCTGTTATTGAGCCTGGTGGTCTTGCTCTGTAAGCTCCTCAGCCGCCTGCCTGAGGGAAGGGGCTGAAACAGGCTATGAGCGGAATGGGTAGAGTCCTTCAGGATGCGGAGGGCCCGTCCCCTGCGTGTAGAGGTCCGAGGTGGTGGGAAGTGTGCTCCCTACAGTCCTTTGTGCAGCTTTCACCACCCGCTGCAAAGCCTTCCTCTCAGCAGCAGCAGTACTGCTACCGTGCCACACAGTGCTCTGTATGCTCTGCGGATGTTGCTGTACACACAGTACATAATGTGGAGAGGTTTACTAATTAAAATCAGGAAAATGGGTATTGGTGGGAGGATGTTCAGGGGGGGCGACTGTGGCTCAGTGGTAGTTGGCTTGCAATCAGAGGGTCATAGGTTCGATTCCAGCTTCTTCCAGTCACATGTCGATGTGCCCTTGGGCAAGGCACTTAACCCCCCAAAAAATTCTACATCGTCCTACCGAAACATGTTGGCTATCGGTGTATGAAGTCCATTGTTATTTTTTTTTAATCAAAGAATGCAATGAATCAAATTGGCATAGCATTTATTGTGATTTATTATTGAGTTTAAGGTCATTGTTGCATAGATGTTCAATGGATAGAAGACAAGAAACCATTAAGATCAGTTATTTGTTCAGACTCAAGCTCATCGTTGACCAGTTTACAGTGCAGACATTCAGAAATTTGACCAAACATCCTATTAGAGAATCAACAAATGCTTTATAAAATAAACATGATGGGACTTACATTGATTGTTTTATGGATTCCAGCTCACTTTGGAGTAAGGGGAAATGGAAAAGTTAATATACTAGCAAAAGAAGCTACAATAAATGAAATAGTTGATTTAGATATAAACCTCGTCAGTCAGAGATAAAGAGCATTATAAAACAAGAAATTAAGAAAAGATGGCATAAACTATGGGAAAAAGAAAGGAAGGGAGGATGGTTGGAGAGTAGGAGAGAGGAGGTGATCATCTATATATTCAGATTTGGACATACTGGTTTAAATAATAGTATGCTATTCATACTAGGGAAACATAATAAAGGTAAATGTGATTACTGTGAAGAAGAGGAAAATATAGATCATGTCATATTACATTGTCAGAAGTATCAGGTAGAAAGAAGAAAATTAATCCAAAACCCCAGTAAGATTAAAATAAAACTGAACATTATAGAATAACTGCAAATGAACTCAAAAAGTGATAGTTATTGGTTCTTATTTCAGTTTTTAAGAGACTAGAATGTTTAAGAAAATTTGAGAGTTTTTTTTTTTCTTGAGTGCTTTTCCAGTCCACACTCAACACTAGTAATGCACCACTCACTTGTTTGCCAACCGCCAATAAACTACTAGAAAAAGAAGATTTCTATAGAAAGAATGGAATGCAGAAGTCACTTGGTTCATGCAGCTACAAGTAGTTCCAAACAGTAGCAACTCCGTCATTGAACGCAGTTCATTTTCGGTGTTTCAGAATTAAATTATCTGGTAGGTTGATGATATTACAACATTTTTCACATTGTAAAGCGTTTGCTGACTGATCTGTGCCAAAATACGTATGCAGTGATATTTATTGTTGCCAGTTTTAGTTAATAAACTGTGTTAATGAGCTCATCGTAGTTTAACTGCAGCTAGCTAGATGTGAGCAGGAGGGGTCTAGACAAGCTTGACGAGCTGGAGAATGTTTTATTTCATTTTAATTTAGTTTTTATTCAGCACAGTTTAAAATGGGCTATAAACTTTTATATATTTTTATTTGTGTTTTTTATGCATACAGTGTGTTGCTGGTAGCTGTATCTGGAATCAGAGATGGAAGCATAGTTGGAGATACTATCAGTAAAGATAAATTTGATTGTGAAGATGAATACTTATTTCATATTTTTCAGTTAAATCACATAAGACTGACTACAACAAACTGCTGAATCATATGACATAAACATTAACAAGGTAACAAAGTGTGCTGCCCTCACTACACATAGCTAGGTGAAGCTAGTCAGCCAGCAAACATAAAAATGAACAAAGGAGGTCTTCAGGCAAGGCTTGCTTTTCTTTATCCATACGTTTCCTTTACTGCATTAATTTTTTTGTAACTGACACATATTAGAAAAACCAATCAGGCTAGCAGTGAAGCACCTCTAAGCCACCCTGAAACTCACATGAGCTTATCAAAGTATTTAACTAACCTAAATAATTCTATAACATATTTAAGTTATTTTCTGAACACATAATACTCACAAAAACGAAAGTTTCCCAATGTTCAAACGTGTAGAGCACACCAAGCGAGAGAGTGAGCCGTAATCTGCCTTACTAAAAAGAAACTTAACCAACACTATTCTGCCCCTCTGTTATTCTTTTGTTGGTTTTCTTTGGCTAGTGCATTTCTCAGTTTTTCCACTAGCGGGTAGTATTACCCTTTGGGTTTTATGGTTTCTTCTTTTGTTGTCTGGTGTGTGCTTCACTGCCCCCTGTGGTGATGTGTTGTAAGCAGCAGGAAAAGTTCATGCATGCAGTGTGAGAAAATGCCTGGAAGAGAAAGCTAGCTTCAGACCTTTAAGACAACTTTACACAGTTGGGGAGTTTGTTGAGCCATAATCTGTAAGTAATCAATGTGTAGCTTTATTCTCTGCAAGATTTGCAACTTTTCTGTTACTCAAGAGGTTATTTTGACTTATCAAGAAAAAACGTTTTTGGTTAATTTAAAGCATAAGAAAAGCTATGTTGTTAACCTTTGTTATGGTTAAAAATAAGTCAAGATTGAAGCTTATGTAATTGTTTATTGTATGTTCACAGTCTTACAAATTAAAAGAGGAAAAGCGGTCTTTAGTAAAGACAAAGCTGTGTCCTGTTGTTCCTGGAACCATCTCTTCTTATGTTTAGCTCGCTGCATAGTTTGAATAGCCATACATTCAACTGAGGGCAGAAGAAACACTGTCTCTGAGGAAAATACAACAAAGATTGTTTGTATAAAAGATGTCTCACTTTGATCTGATTTTAATAGTAAAACCTTTTTAACCCTTTTTAACATAGATCTGCTGACTATTTATTGATCATAAACTTATTTTCATCTTCTCTGAACACCTATGAACTGAAAGCTATTACTTTTAACACAAAGGCATCATACTCCCCGCTTGATATAATCTCATATAACTACAGATTTTAAACACAATTTACACTTTTGGTATTCGAAATGAGAGGAATATTTACTCAGTCTCTGCAAGCAAAACAACAATCTCTGAAACTGGTCTAAGGAACACGTTAACAGTACCATTTTGTACAGTCCATACTTCCACTTTCCTGAGCTTGTCACTGCTGGGGAATGTTTTGATTATTAGTCCCATGGGCCATTCATTTCTTTTTTCTTGAGAGTATTTTAACAGGACATCACCTTCTTTAATGTTGGGCCTAGATTCAGTCCATTTTGCACGACTTTGTAAGGTGGATAAATAATCTTGCTTCCACCTCCTCCAGAAGGTGTCAGCAAGGTGTTGAACATGTTTCCACTGCTTTCCAAACAATGACATGTGACACATTTGTGGATGACAGAAGACAGAAGACGCTTGGCTCCAACTATCCAGTATCCAGCACCACGGACAGCTCCTTCAGTTATGTGTCTCCCTTGATGAGACACCTGTTCATGGAAATGGCGTACAAGTAGTTTGTCGATATGACTGTTGGATGGAGAATAATCAAGGGGTGTTTTCCCTTTCTGTGAGATTGGCAGAAGAGAGACGTCCTCAGACTCGTAAGAGGTTGTCCTTATCCACTACAGGATTGAGCTCTTGGAGTGTGTTGAGATTTTTGTGTTTCCCTTCTTTAAGGTTTCTGAATGTTTGTTTGTAAGCATCTCGTTGAATGGCTTGGATGATGACTGTTTTAGCTTGTGTGAGTTCTCTGATGTTTGGTGTTTCTCCAAAACTTTCCCCCTTCTTTTTTCCTTGAAGGATGTGACAACATGTATGAGTCTAGCTAAAACTCTGCACAATCTGGTTCAGTCAGAGAATCTCTGAAAGCGCTCAGAGCCTAACTGTAGTTCTAAAGCTGCAGTCTTTAACACTTTGATCTCTGGACGTAACTCTTTGTCCATCTCAGGTTAGATCAGCGTGAAAGTGGCCGTGTTTTTTCCCCACATGTAAATCAGAGTGTAGAAAGGGTGGACCTGAGAACCAGGTACTCTTCTGCAGGTCAGCTGGTGGAATATATCTAGTAGCCTGGTCAGCTGGATTTAGCTCAGTTGGTCCATAACGCCATTAGCTAGGGTGGGTAGATGTTCGAATGCATGTAACCCTGTTGCCAACATACATATAGAATCTTTTGGAACTGTTGTGTATGTAGCCTAACATGATTCTGCTGTCTGTGTAGAATGTCACACCGTCTATTTTGATGTCTAGCTCGTCTCTAATTAGCTCAAGTACAGCAGCGCAGAGTTCCAGGCGCGGTACTCTGTGCGCAGGGCGGGGTGCTAGCTTGGACTTCCCCATTACACTCTTGCAAGATCCTCAGGAGGGAATGCTTCCATAACTTGGCTGAAGTTTGATGCCACTTTGAGAAGGCATAGGTTAGACTCTCCTAACATGTTCTGTAAATGACCCAGATTATTTGTTTATTTCATATTGTTTATATACTAATGTTTCAGAGCGAATTATGCTTCATTATGTTTGAATGACTTTTATTGTGAAAATCAGACCGGGATCAGAATGGGCTACTTCCTGTTTTGTAATCGGGTCAAATATTGTAGTATAATTTGGAAATCAAACAACTCATCCCATGTTAGTAGGTAGCAAATACTATCTAAACGTTGAAGCATAATTTAGCCTAAAAACTGCATTTTTAGCCTTATAGCGGGAGTCGAGTTAGCTAGGAGGCTAATCAACAGAGGAAAGGTTGAAGTGCTATGGTTCAACAGAAAATTTGATTAGAAGAACATCGTATGACATCCATCTTTATTTTAGAACTAGCTGGACGGCAAGACTTTATGGTCACCTTGCAGCTGGTTCAATGGTTTTATGTAACGGTCAGACAAGGTATGGAACAGTTATTTCTGCTTGACAAGGAAAGAACATTGATGCTCATTGGTAGTAGTTAAAGAAGAAGGATACAACAACTACTGTGGACATTTTAACAATTAACACTATAGACATAAGTTAATTATTGTTATTGTAGGGAAGTGACTTTGTTCATTAGTATTTGCAATTCTGCTGTTCATTTCCTGATCATTCCTTCTACTGACTCAGAAAAAAAGGGATTTGGCTTAATGGGTAACTGTATATGTAAGTCATAATGGTTAATTGATTTGTATTTAAAACAAGAGGTTGATAGTATATAGCATATTATAGTATTAGTCAGGTAGCTGCTAACAATTATTAAGTTCTTTATTTTCTTCTGAGTTGTATGTTGGTTACCTGCTCCTATATTCGGTTTGACGTAAAGAGCAAAGAACCTCTCTCTGTTAATGTTGTCTACTAGCTATTATAACCACAAACATTTAATTAACTAAGGTCCATTATGGAAGCACTAAACATGAAGGAAACTGAGAATCCATCTTCTCAAATGGAACTAGAGAAGCAGATAGCCAGCCTGCAGGATAGAATAAAAGGGCTTAAAGTTTCTCTTGAAAACACACAAGAGACCACTGAGATAGAACATTTAGAAAGAGAAATTCAAAGCAAAGAAGAAATACTGAAAGGCTTACAAAGTGGATCTAAAGAGGGCCTCAGACGCTCGGCTAGGCCAAAGAACCCAAATCCAAAAATGCTCGAAATGCAGAAAGAAGAGGCAAGAAAAAGGGAAAGAAAGTTCGTCTCAAGATACGAAAAATGGAAGATTCGAGCCTGAGAGTCAAGAAAACAGCTGAAGTCGAATATTAATAAAAGTGAGCTGGCGTCTCTGATGGACGCTCCAGAGAAGGAGAAAGAGACTGTGTTAAAAACTTACCTGGAGATAAGAAGTTACATCACACCTTCTCCAGAAGTGAGACACCACGTTGATAGTCGTGAGGTGGTTACAGCTGACATTATGAAAGTCACCTATGAGCGAATGTCAGACACCCATGGAGATTATGACACAGACCAAGTACAAGGGCGTCTCAAAGAACTACTTAAGAACAGCTATGCACGCTCCATCTATGGTTCCACTGCCTCTAGAGTGACAAGGTCCCTCAGTAGCCATTACACTCAAACGGGTGGATGCCGCGGCAGAACTAGCTGCTAAGGAAGTTGAGTTTGAAATGTAGCTGGAAGAAGAGAAACAAAAGGAGAAAATAGAGGAAAAACAGAGAAAAATGGAAGTATAAAAAGCAGACTCAAATGCCTTCAAGCAGAAAAGGATTTAAAAGCTGCCCGGGCCAGACTGCAGGTCTACAGCCAGTGTGCATCGCAGGAAGGCAGTGTCCATTCCTCTAAGAGTTCAGTGGGAAATCATTATGGCCCCGCTACTTACCAGCTATCAACCTCCCAACATCACAGCTTCACCATCTGATATAAATATGTCATCCTTCGCACAAGCCTTGCAAAATAGCATGTCTCTAAACAGACTCCGAGTGCCAGAGCCATCTGTTTTCCAGGGTGACCCCATTAAGTTTACTGAGTGGAAAACCTCTTTGATGTCACTCATTGACAAAAAGGTCATCTCCTCGGCTTGTGCATCAGAGATTAAAGACCTCAACCTTACCTCCGATAACCTACCTTCAGAGAGGATGTTGGGCATCCAATGGCACATCGAACCAGACTGCCTGAAGTTCAGCATTACTCTCAAGGACCAGCCTTCAATACGCCGAGGTATACTTTCCATGGTTGCCTCCTTATACGACCCCTTAGGGTTTATAGCCCCATTTTTGCTTATTGGAAAGGGAGTGTTGCAGGAAATGTGCCGAAGTGGAACGGGTCGGGACGACCCTCTGACCAATGAACTTCATCCACGGTGGGAGAGATGGAAAAACGACCTTACCAACCTGGAGAAGATAAACATATCCCGAAGTTATGTACCAGCGAGCTTCGGAAAGGTTACAAAACATGAGTTACACCACTTCTCTGATGCGAGCACGACTGGCTATGGACAGTGTTCATATCTGAGACTTACTAATGAAGAAGGAGACATCCACTTTATCCTAGTCATGGCAAAATCTTGTGTCGCTCCAACAAAGGTTACCACAATCCCAGGATTAGAGTTGACAGCTGCAGTCGTCTCAGTGAAAAGCAGTAATGTTTCGACGGAGAAACTTGGATGTGCTGACATCAAGGAGTATTTCTGGACCGATTCAAAGGTCGTTCTAGGTTCCATCAGCAATGACGCTCGGCATTTCCACACGTTTGTGGCCAACCGGATCCAGAAATACACCTCAATACAACTCAAAGGCAATGGAGATACATTCCTACCGACCAAAATCCAGTGGATCAAGCTTCTAGAGGCCTTTTCATCAATGAGATGGTATCATCGGACTGGTTTACCGGCCCCACATTTTTATGGGAATCAGAAATCAGCCTTTCAGAAGAAGTGATCTGTGAATTGCCAGTGGGAGATCCAGAAGAGAAGGGAACTAAGACCCAAAGCAATGAAACTAGAGAACAAGACACTCTTATAGATCGACTGTCAAGATTTTCATCATGGACTTGGGATGTTCGTGCAGTGGCCCACATTCTTCGGCAGATCAGGAAGGCTAAATCAAATGGTCTTTCAACGGTAAAAGAAAGAGAAGATGCAGAGTCCCTCATTATCAAGGACCTGCAGAGACAAACCTATTCAGAGGAACTGAGGCTTGTAAATAAAGGCTGTCAACTAACACTTCACAACAAGCTCTATCGCCTCAACCCCTTCCTGGACAGTGATGGTGTGATCAAGGTGGGAGGACGACTTTGTGATTCAAATCTTCCTCACGCTGTTAAAAAGCCTACAATCATTCCCAGGGAACATCATATCACAAGGATTATTATTTCACACTGTCACGAAAGGACAAAACATCAAGGCAAGGGAATGACCATCAACACCATCAGGACAAAGGGTAATTGGATAACAGGAATTGGAAGGGCGGTGGCATTTCACCTTTGCCAATGTATTATTTTTCGAAAGCTCCGAAGACATACGGAAGAGCAAAAAATGGCTGACCTTCCTCCAGAGCGGGTGGATCCATCGCCGCCCTTTACGTACTGTGGAATGGACTGCTTTGGCTCATTCTACAGCAAGCAAGGACGCAGCGTTCACAATAGATATGGCCTTCTCTTCACCTGCTTCTCCTCTAGAGCCATTCATATCGAAATGCTGGAGGACCTGTCAACAGACTCCTTCATAAATGGATTGCGCTGTTTCAACGCGATACGTGGAGCAGTTTGCCAGATCAAATCTGACCAAGACAGGCACTTCCTAGGAGCCAAAAATGAACTGAAGGAAGCTCTCAAAGAAGTACACGGTGACAAATTGGAAAACTTTCTCTCTGAGAATCAATCTGACTTCTTGATGAATGCTCCCGGTTCAAGTCATTTTGGTGGAGTGTGGTAGTAACATATTAGAACGGTCAGGAGTATCCTCAACTCGACTCTCTCACTCTGTCCTGGAGGTCTCTCAGATGGTTCCCTTCGAGCATTTCTCTATGAAGCGATGACAATGGTTAACAGCCGTCCTCTCACTATTGAAAACCTCAACGATCCTAATAGTCTTAAGCCACTTACCCCTAACCACGTACTCACTCTGAAGTCTACCTCAGCGCTTCCTCCCCCTGGAGAGTTCATCAGAGAGGACATGTACACAAGAAAGAGATGGCGTCTTGTGCAATACTTAGCCGAGCAGTTCTGGAGTAATTGGCAGGAGTATTTGTCCAGCATTTCCCTCAGGCAACGCTGGCACGCCCCCATGATAAAGGATGAAGACTTGCCTATGAATGAATGGAGGTTGGGCACAGTTGTAGAAACTACAATGGACAGAGATGGACTGGTCAGCAGGGTAAAGATATGCTTAGGTGACAGGAAACTAGGTAAAAACGGTGAACGTCTCACCAAGCAGTTGGTGCTTGAGTGCCCAGTTCAAAAACTGGTGTTATTGTTGGGTAGTGACTAGTTTGTTCTTGGTCTATGATATTTCCAATCATTGGTCTTTTTGTGTTTGAAAATCATTTGTGTTCACTTTCACATGATTATTAGGCTAAATTGGAATCACCAATGATTTTGGTGGGAGTGTAAATGACCCAGATTATTTGTTTATTTCATATGGTTTATATACTAATGTTTCAGATCAAATTATGCTTCATAATGTTTGAATGACTTTTATTTGGAAAATAAGATCAGGATCAGAATGGGCTACTTCCGGTTTCGTAATCGGGTCAAATTTTGTAGTATAATTTGGAAATTAAACAACTCATTCCATGTTAGTAGGTAGCATTAATACTATCTAAACGTTGAAGCATAATTTAGCCTAAAAACTGCATTTTTAGCCTAATAGTGGGAGTCGAGTTAGCTAGGTGGCTACTCAACAGATGATGACGTAGTTTCCTTTTCCTGCACATCTGCGCATGCGCACTAAACACTAAAATGAGAGGAAAGGTTGAAGTGCTACGGTTCAACAGAAGATTTGATTAGAAGCATATGACATCCATCTTTATTTTAGCATCTAGCTAAACAGGTATGTTTGTGAACTGAATACGTTATTTAATTTTTGGATAACTTGTAAATTAATTTTCTTGTATATTAAGATTTTGGAGTTAGCATGCGGAGGCTACCACGTTTTACTTCCTTTCTATGATGTACGATTAAGGGTAAAATGCGGTCATTTACAGTGAGTTTTTGTTTGTTTTATGTGGTGATTTTAGCTCTTACGGTGTGTCTATGGTTAACTGTGAGTAAATGCGTTGGAATACCCCACCATAGTCAATCAGTTGTGATCACTGAGTGCATCGTCTGAATAAATTCCAGCTGGAATGCTACATGTTCTGTGTTCTAACAAGCAAGTCCACTGCTTCTTCTGGTGTAGTAACTGACCCGTTGTCGACATAAAACTGACGCTCAACAAACTCTCTAGCCTTAGATCCATTTTCTGTTTCTCCCTGCTCTGCCGCCCGTCTCATGCAATAAATGGCAACAGCGGGTGAAGGGCTGTTTCCAAACACATGCACCTTCATTCTAAACTCCCTTACATTTTTTTGTGATATCTTTACCCTCATACCACAGATAGTGCAGAAAATCTCTATGTTCTTCCGGTACAACAAAAGAGTAGAACATTTGTTGCCTGTCCGTTGTTAGGGGTATGGGCTCTTTGCGAATGCACATCAGCACTCCTTACAGGGAGTTGTTTAGATAAGGCCCACTGAGAAGAACCTGATTTAAAGAAGTTCCATCACATTCTGCGCTAGAATAAAAAACGTTGCATATTTGTTCTAGCTTATTAGGGTGATACACACCGAATGTAGGCAGATACCAATGCTCTTTATTTTTCGGCAGGGGAGGAGCGGGCTCCGCCTGATTGTTATCAAACATTTTTTGCATGATTTGTAAAAAGTGATTTTTCATCTCCGTTTTCTTCTCTAACGTCTTTCGGAGAGAGCAGAGGCGATTTAAAGCTTGCTCTCTGTTGTCTGGGAGCCTCCTTCTCGTAGAGTGAAAAGGTGCTACCCAGCTGTTCTCATGGTTTTGATTCATTTCATTGTCCATGATTGTCAGGAATCTTTTATCATCGATGGACAGGGCCTGTTTGTCATCACACACGGATCTAACAAACACAGAGTGTACCTAACTGTCTGTGTTGCTGCTAGTGTTTCTGTTGCCCTCATAATCCTCTTTAACATTAATTATGCTTGGACAAGGATCAAAATAAGACGTTCGGACGTTCTCCAATGTATGTGTTTTGTAAACGTTCACGTCTGCCTGACTGAGCCCTTTTCCTAAACCCATTTTGCCCACAATAACCCAACCTAAGTCTAGCCTTTGAGCATAAGGTGAATTATTTGGCCCATTAATTTGCTCACGTACATGCTTAGAACTAGAACTAGAGCTGTCACTTTGACCACATGCCTCTGTGCACTTTGACACGACTGGAGGTGAGCTCTAGGTTTGCTCCTCTTTGTTGTTGTTTTCTAGCGGAGTGCTCCTTGAGGCAGGATCAGGGCCAGGATGCATCGCTGCTAAATGTTCAGGGCTGTCGCACTTAATACACTTAACTTCTGTTGAACAATCTTTTGCAATATGTCTGACAGATACACAACATGTGTAGCAGATGTGGTGCGCTTTCAAATCGGCCTGTCTTTCTTCAATAGGCTTACCTCTGAAAAGCCTACATTTCTTCAGAGGGTGTGGTTTTTTGTTGATCGGGCACTGGCGATCTGGTTCCTCCATTTTCTCTGGACTGCGATTGTTTTGATTCGATTAGACACTAGCTGTGTCTAAGCATGCGAGTCCTGGGAGAGCACCATCTTGTTTTGCACACTGGAGTTCCTTAAGATGTCGCTAAAGTCTTGTAACCTGACATTGTCTTTATTTGTCAGTTTGGGATAATCCTCAACCTTCTTTCAGGGCGCATTCTCGATGGCTTCAGGTGCGCCTAAGCACTTTTCGAGACGCTGACAGACCATCTTGGCACCTGCGTCAGGATTTAGGGTGTGAACAGCACAAATGCGTTTGGCTTGTTTCGAAATCTTCGGGCCTAACCACCTGGTTAGCAAGTCTAATTCTTCTCTGGAAGACAAACTTAGATAGTTGGTTGCACTAATAAATTAGATTTTCCATGTCTAATAGTTTTACGGTTCACCATGAAATAGCAACAGTCCTGTGCTCACTAGTTCTTTTCTAATGAGGTATTTTGCAAAATCTTGTGTGATGTTTGGCTCGGTTTTGTGGTTGTAAAAATTACAATTTGGATGTGGAGGGTTGAGCTGACTTGTGTTGGTTGCTCCTGTGTTTCTTTTTACTGGAAGTAGCTTTGCTTGAGGGTTGGTTGTGAGGAGATTAGTTAATTGTCCACTGTCTTGTATGTTTATATGATTTTCTTTTTCCTCAAGAGGCTGCGCTGCATTGGGCTGACTGTCTGACAAGAATAAACTCACATTGTTGTTCAACATATTCAGTTGTACGCTGCAATGCGTTAATAGGTTGTGGTTCCACGCAAGGTTCTCTGCAGGACTCCCCGCTCTGGAGCTCTACTTCTTCATACGCTGAGGACTCAGCTTCAGCTGCAGCTATTTCTTTTTGGACATGTAGATTAGCATCTAGTTCAGCTTTCTGTTTAATCATGTGCGCCTCCTTTTCAGCAAAGACCATTGCTCAACGCCCGTGCTGCTTTAGCTTTATCAGATGCTCTTGCTGCTGCAGAACTGGTAGATGAAGAGGATGTACGCTGGGACGGCTTTCTCGAAGCACTGGATATCTGGGACTTGTTGTCGAATGTCTGAGACTGTTGCTGCATTTTAGCTTGTTGAGTGGTGACCTCTGGTTGTTGGTCGACACCGTTTGCTTCATCTGGATGCTGTTCAGCATAGTCTTTAAGATACATTTTTCCTGAGCGCAGACTCATGTTGCTATTGTAGCTCTGTATGCTTGAACACATCGAGTAATCTTTTTTTTTTACTGTGTTGCCCTCACTACACGTAGCTAGGTGAAGCTAGACAGCCAGCGAACAGAAAAATGAACAAAGGAGGTTTTCAGTCAAGGTTTGCTTTTCTTTATCCATTGAAGAGCGTTTCCTTTATAACATTATTTTTTTTGAAACTGAAACATACAAGAAAAAACAATCAGGCAGTGAATACACACCTGTAAGAAACCCTGATACTATGAGCTTATCAAAGTATTTAACTAACCTAAATAATTGTAGAACATATTTAAAGTAGAACTGGCATGAAATTCCCCGCAATGTTTGAGCCCTTTTTAGCTACACTCTAAGTACCTTAATACTATATCAAAGGATCGCTTGCTGTAATTCAGCCTTGCTGTAGAATTGCAGGTGGATGGTGGCCTTTCTGTGAGCATTAGCACAGAACGACCGGGTTTCGGAGGGCGGGGCCTAGGCTATGCACTTCTGTTGTCAATGAGTCTCTAACGATATTTTGAATGTTCAACTATAATATATAGTAATTGAAGAATGTTATATCTTTGTGAATACTTTTATATGCATTTTTGTATAACCTGCTCTACATATATTTGGGTAAACATTTTTATATGTAGTGAAGTAGTAAGATTATAAACATATGTAAGTCATTAGGGTCATATACTCAAGTAGAATTGTGTGAACCTGTAATCGGGGGAAACTCAGTGTTTGTAGTTGGTCTGAGATATGGCAGGTGGTCATCTAGGAGAACAAAGCTGAGTCTATTAAACTTAGTTTCAGAGCAGAAACAGGGAGTGAAAGGGAGATACGAACGCTGTGCTGGGATCATGAGAAACATAACTCACAAATGAACTGTTCAAGGTCTCGGGGAAGCAAAACGTGTGGGAAACTATGATTCATCTGGTGACAATGTATGTGTATGTGATGATATGAAAAAATACTGGGTGTATTCACTGTGATTCTGTGTTGTTGTGCTGCAAATAAAAACGTGCTGCCCTGGTCAGGAGGCTAGTCATTGCAGATATGCTGCTTTGGCTCCAGCGGAATTCAGGTGCGCATTGAAAACAGAATTCTGTTGTCTTGGTGTGGTTTCTCTCTGTCTCTGGGTGCATTTCTACAAGGTCCCACTGAGGAATGTTGGGTCCTCTAAAAATCAGCAAATAGCAGTTCCTGATTGAAGACGGAGTTTATCCAGCAAAAGTAGTAAAGAGTAAAAGTTTTCAACCCTGTAATGGCATTTAAGACTCTTAATAAAGATGAGAGAGATTCCTTTAAGCGTTTGGAGGTTTTAATAAAAGTTGAATTGATCATACAGGAGAACAGTACAGATCACAGTCAATGCTGAATGCTGCCCCCCTCCTACTCCTACCTTCCTAACTACCCTCCTACTCCCCAACTACCTAACAAGCTCATATGACAATAAATATTTATAAAGTTCAGCAACCTTGCCTCTATAACTTTGAAAACAAAACTATTAATCTCAGGGTGGGGATATCTCCGGATGAAGACATCTGGCTCTTTAGCTGTGAATAAGTGACTTTGTCATATACAAAACAATGGCAATCGCTTGGGTTATATGTAACACAATAAGAGAAACTCTCAAAACTAAGTATATAAGAAGAATCAATATTTTCTCAAGCAGTGGTGTCTTCTCTAACCTCGAACTCAACACCTGTTGTCTGGCTCCCCTGCTCTCAGTGTTAATAATACTAAAAGATTAATCATAATAATAAATTTTTCGATCACAAACCCCAACATCTTTTTTCCCCCAAATAAAAGCATACTAGCACCAATGCTACATAATCAAACTGGAGTATTAGCTGTGAAGCTAATTCTGAATGTTGGCCAATGAAGCTAATTAATGGCGAAAAAGTCAAATAATGCCACAATGTCTACTAACAGCTGAAGGACATTACTGAGGAAATATGCTTACTTGTACAGGGATATTTGCTGTTTCACACTGTCAGACCAGCATGAAAAACAAACCTGTACATTGTATTGCACGCACAGCAAGGCCGTGCAATGTATAAATTGGTGACCAGTGAAAGCGGAAATGTAGTCAAGTGTGTAAGAGCATTTAAAAACGACACTGAAAAGACCAACAAAGTATAAATAGCTCAAAATGTTCGACCTAATGGGGCGTGTCTCTATGAAATGATGCAAGACAACTGCGAGATCAAAAAATGTCCAACTCGGAAAGGTTAACTGGACTGAAGCAAGAATTGCGGCGGCGGCCATCTTGGACCGGTAGTCCTCTCCGCAGACAAACCAAACAGCAGCTGTAGCTACAAGATGCCTGAGCACTCTGGGATGTATTCTTGTTCAAATCAACAGACTATTGAGAGGTAGGGCTGGGGAAACACATTACCCATAAGTCTTTGCGGACTGCAACAACTAAACTAAACTTAAACAAATAACAAACCAGCATGTACTCAAACAAATAATTAGTCAAAGAAACACAATTATTATTAAATATTAACAATTATAATATTTGATATAGGAATTAATACCTCCTGACATATGAATAAAAAGTGTCAACACCATTTTCCTGTACCTGTGTGAAGACGTCTCCATGACGTTGAAAACATTCACATAGTTCACGGTTAAAATTTTAACCTGTATATTGACGTCCACATGGGGTCATGACTCGACGTCCAAATAGTGGACCTAATTTGCACGTCATTTAGTAGTCCAGAATTGGTCTTGGACCGACCGACGCAATGTAGACATGAGCTGTACGTTCATATGACATCTAATGTTTAGTGGGTATCGTATATAACAAAACACTGATTTAGATTACAACAGCCACAGGAATGCTACTGTAGAAATTAAAATAATATTACTAATAAAATGTATGTCTCACATCTCACACCCACCCATCTGACTGTAGAAAAGTTTGTAAACAACCTTACGGATAATTTTATCAGCTTTGATTTGTTAGCAACTGAAACTATAAAGTGAAGCTTTAAGAATCTGAAGGAAGAATTAATAGGGAAAATATAAATAAAATAGGAAGATAGAAATATATTAATGAAAAAGAAAGAACTGACATAAGATTAAGCGCCTTAATAAAATGTTTTTCTGTTGACTCTCCAAAATTACTATTTTCAATTTAAGGTTCCCCAAAGAAGAAATGGGAAGTTGCTTTAAGGAGAGAAGTCTTCACTGCAACTAAACAAGACGATGCAGGAGAAAGGAGAACGTCACACCAGAATAAACTTTTTTTATTTAAGACCAATAAAGATAAACACGTTTTGTATTGTTTAATGACAGAATAAAGAGGGAGAAATATTTTTTTCTTTCATTACTGTCATCAAGATCAGATGTATACAGTCCAGAAATGTGCATTTTGGAACAGCAAAGATACTGAAGAGGACCCTCAAGCTCCCAGGCCTCTGGTAGAGGACCCGAGCTTGGAATGGGAAACACTGCCAACGGTGGGCGAAAGGGGAATTTTTATATATATATATATATATATATATATACATATATATATATGTGTGTATGCAAGGGCGTCAGTTTGTTTTTAAAATTGCTGGGGACGTAAAAATTCTCAAACCGCATTCAAGTTAATAATTACGTCCCCAGCAATTTAAAAAACAAACTGACGCCCTTGTGCAGAGATAGTGAGAAATTTTCACCTTCAGGGCAAAGTAGGCTAGTATTCTGGCATGCTCTCTACACAAATCCAGTAGCCTATGTCAACATATCATCTTTGGGAGTCTTAAACGAGCAAAAATATTGCATGAATATTTTGTTCCTTGCTACTCACCCGTAGAAAATAAACCAGACCCATTAAATTTCATTTACAATGGTCCCTCATTTATTGTGGGGGTTCAAGAAAACTTCCCACAAATCTGCAAATTAAGCATCTTTTTTTTTAACAATCATAACGTTTTAAGGCTGTAAAACCCCTCGCCACACACCTTTTAAAACTTTTCTCAGACATACATTAAAATTTAACACATTTCTTACTAGTTTTAGCACTCAATCCTTCTTAGAATTAAAACAAAGAAATATTACGCAGTACGGTCTCTGCGCCGCTCGGAGAGTCTTTCTCGACTGAAAGTTTCTGAGCAGCAGGTGTCGTTTCCGAGTGTAGAACATAATTATAGGCATTTTTTTATGCATCTTTTTTTTCTTCTGGATGAGAAAATAATTAAAACCAGACATGATAAATTTGGCAAGCACGGGACACATAACAGGAGGAGATTAATGGTTGCCTCCAATCATTTAGGACGCAGAACACAATGCTCGTTAGTGCGCTGTAAAGAAAGCATTTAAAATGTGCCATTAAAAAAATCCACCAACCAGCGAAACAGCAAAGGATGGACCTGTGTTATCAGCAAAGGAACTGTATAACTGTAGTTGTTCCATCTTGAAACGGGTACCAGTGACATTGCAGGACTCCGCCCTGTAGCCGACTACCAGTCTTTTAAAACATGAGGTATCATAAATAAGACGCTTATCTGAAGCTTAAAATGATAAATGAATAAGAATAAATACAAGGCATGTTGATTTATAATCTTTTTTAAGTCTATGAAGCTTTAACCGTTTCGATTTTTTAAAAGCCCGTCTCGCCTGCGTACTTTTCTGTCTGCGCTATTGACCTGCTTTATAAATGCAGGAGACTTCTGCAATTTGAGACTTGCGGTAATAGTGCATTTATACTTCAGCATTTTTTGTGAGAGTGCAGTGCAGCAGCCGGAGAATGTTTTCATCTGAAATCACTGCAGCACTTTATTATAAACTATTGCGCTAATGAGAAGATCAGGTGACCGTTAAAGCCCGAGCTCGATCCAGACCGTGGACAATGATATAAATTAAGCCCGGTCGGGTTCGGGCAAAGATCTTCAGCTCTACTGTATATGAGCAGAAATAAACATGACTGCATAAGAAAATGGAATTGAGCAGTGGCGGCTCCTGACCAATATCTCTGGAGGGGCAACTGTTCCGATGATGGCTTAGATGACCCCTTCAATGGATAAAATAATGATGAAGTTCAGATAGCTAACTTTATAGCATTGCATTGTTTGATTTGGTTTCCTTGTTCCTAGATGGCAACATCAGGTATGAATTGTACAAACAAACTGTACCGTATTTTGAATAGCTATATCAAGTTTGTAGCAATGGTCTCAAATACACTGAAACACTTTCATCGTGGCCATCAACAGACACATTGTCATCAACTAGGTTGCACTCTAAGAGTAAAAGAATAAAAAAAAAACTGTTTTACAATTACAGACATTTTATTTCATACATCAAAACTGTAATTAATGTAATCTTTCCAGAACATATTCAGAATAAATGTGGCTGTCAATATACAAATCAATACAACTATTTACAAATCAACATTTGGAGAATACAACATATAATATAAACACACCATTTATTAACACACTCATTTGTATTGAAATTTTGCTCGCCTCTCTTTTAAGCAGGCAAAGTGATCGATAACCCTCTCATTAAAATCAGGCATGCTCCTGACAAGCTCCCTCTCCATTGAAAGCATTGCCAATGCATTCAGACATTCCTGTCCCATCGTATTTCTCAGGAACGTTTTGATTCTCTTTAAGGTGGAGAAACACCTCTCAGCTTCAGCTGTTGTCATTGGAGTGGTTATGAGGATGTTCAACAGCAGCACAGTCTCAGAGAAGGTCTCCTGAAGGTTGTAGCTCTGAAGGACCTGGTACTGAGCCAGTGCACCACAGCAGCCCCTGAAGTCTGGATTCTCATAGATTAGAGAAAGTTCAGTCCTGAGCTTTTCCTTGTGTAACATGGGGTACGCCCTCACGGTGGTGTTCAGAGCCTCTTCAGGGAATGTTTGCTGATGCTGGTCAAACAACTCTCCCTCTAGCAGCACAGCACTCACAAGGTGGCTGGTGAACAAAAACCTGTCCCTGGCATGGCCCAGGATTGTGTCACAGATCTGTTAGAATTATAAAAACATTATCAGTAACACACAATTGTAAAGACAATATTTTACTGGTGTTGGCAATGTGGCCAGGATCTACTCCTGTATCTACAGGCTCCAAGTTACAAAGTATGCATTTTGGCAGGTGCACAGCTCACCAAGGTCCCTGTCACGTTGTGATGTAAATATGGCTGTCTAACCAATGAGAGCTGTGATTGGTTTTACTTGGATTTCAATGTACTCAGGCACCAGGAGGGTCACGCAATTGCTAAATGGAGGGGGTAAACCATTTAGGAAATAAAATTGGAGAAAAGATTTGCAAATGTGAGGGGGGGGGGGGGAATGGATGTAGAATTTTTTTTGTTTAATTTATAAAATGGAAAGGCATTTATAAATCAAATTTATGAATTGTGTTATTTAATTCTCCTTTTAGAAACAGGATTTGAATGACATTTTCAAATAGCAGATTCAATGAATAAACACAATGTTTAATTCCTCTTTAATATTTCAATTCAAAATGTGCAATTACATTATTGAATTTTAAATTATATTTCACAATCTATATTTTTATTTCACAATTAATTACTAATCACAATGCTGTATTGCTTTTTCGATGACTATCCTGGTCCTCCATAGTATAGATGTAGTATTTATGAGTATAATAGATAATGAGTGAGAAAGAAAATCAGCTACCATCCATTATTATATCTAACAGTAAAAATGGAGGTTGTAATTTTCTATCACTTGGTTCCAGTATTTGAGTATGCCTACATCATTGGACAGTAGTGGATGCAGATACCTCTTTAGACAGCCTCTGCTTCTCCCGTTCTCCTAAGGCTCTCCTTGATCCTGAAGTCCCTGGTGTTTCTTGATGCTGCTGCTGTTGAGAAGAGCTCTGGTCCCTGAAGGGAGACAGATCAAAAATGTTAGAATATGAATGAAACAGTATGTCATTATCAACAATTCCCGTCTTTAAAAAAGATCAGTCATAGTAAGTAATAGAAATAGTTTTTTTGCATCTACTCTCTGGAAATGGTTGAAAAAAATATCACTATTTCTGGATGAGCTTAAATAATGTATGCAAAAATAAAGTGATTAAACTGCAAAAGAAGTTTAAAAAATAATAAATGAAACAGAAAATGCAAGTGACTAAATTAGTTAATTACTTTTGAGTTCCTCTATATTACTATTATCACAACATAGAGACATATAGTAATGAACATGATGTGCATAATTATTATTATAAATACAGTATTGTATTATCTTACCTGATGGCCTGAATGCTGCAGGTGAAGTTCTCCAGGGCACGTTTGATGAAGACCATGTCAATGTTCTTCTTCTGCAGCTGTTGGTACATCATGTCAACGTGAGGCATGATAAGATGAAAAAGCTGCAGGAAAAAACAGAAATCTTCGTCCTGCAGCATCCTCAGGAAGCCGGAAGACTTTACTTTTCTCTTCCTCTGTGAAAACGCTGTTCAGTCTCCAAAATTGCATCGGCTATGGAGCCGGCTGTTGCGGACAAGATGGGGACAAATTCAAAGAACCGTTCCTGCACAGCATGTTTGCCGTCGATGTATCTCAACACAAGCACCAGCTGAGTTTGTGTAGAGACGTCAGTTGTCTCATCTGCTTGGATTGCCGCAAATCTAGCTGACTTAACCTCCTCCACAATCCGTTCCCTGATTACAGATGCCATGCAGTCCAGCAGCTCATTCTGCACCATTTTTGACGTGCCCTTAAAGACCGTGGCCGTTTTTAGGTGCTCCTCGAACACCTCGTCGAGGGACGCCACTAAGTCGACCAGTCCTCGGAAAATCCCGGGGTTGCTGCCAGACCCCTCCCGTTCATCCTTGCCTCGTAACGCTAACTCAAACACGCCACAGAATTTCAGGCAGTTAATAAGGCGGCCGAGTATATGCCGGTGTAGTGCGAAAATCTGTTCCCCTGAAATATTCTGTTCCCCCGTTAGGTTTAGGCACTGGTTCCCGAAGAGCAGGGTTGGGAAAATGGTCAGTTTATGGTTAGGTAATGCTCATCCAATGTTAGGGTTAGAAAATGACTGAGGGTTAGGTAATTGTTCTCGAATGTTAAGATTAGTAAGAAATCAACCGGTCAGCCAATCAGAAACGACAAAAGGTTAGGGAAAACATACCCCTGTAACACCAGGGGGAACAGAATATTTCAGGGGAACAGATTCTCGCACAACACCGGTTCTTGCTCACCTCATCATTGTGACGGCGCACAGCTATTCTGTAGCTCTCATCCAGCTGCGTTGAGATGTTGACTCTCCCAAAAGCCGCCAGTTTTAAGCAGCTGTCCATATGCATCTTCGATGCTTGGTGTTTCCTAGCCTTCTCAGAGAGATGGTGCATATTAGTGACACCTGTCTTTGTCCAAGCGGTGTCCGTGTTGGCATCAGGGTGAATTAGGACACATGGGTAGCAGAACAGAGCGTTAGCCACTTCACATCCCGCTATCCATGTTTTCCGCTCATACCAGCTCCGGGAAAATCTGCGGCAGTATGTTTTCCCCGCTTTTTTGGATACCTGCTTTATATTTAAATTTGGTCTGGGTGGTCCTAATTCTTTTAAAGCCAATTTATCCACATTGCTTCGACGACTGAACGGTAAATCCCTCAATGACACGATGGAGTTCAAGATGCTAGCCATGGTGTAGATGTCGGTCTGGCGGTCTCTCTACCCGTGTGCGTACTGTACAGTACGTGCTGTACGTCTCCGAACACGCATCACTGCGTATTACGAAATCACGTTGGGGCGAGCCCTCCCGGTGTCCATTAAAATGCATTGTAGGGTCCAAAATGTGAAAAAAAAAATCTCACAATGTAACTCTATGGGAGCGCCTGGGGCGATTTTCAATCTGACTGAGATCGCCCCAAGGGGGCGGGGTTTTAGGTTGGAAAGTGACATTCAGGCTGTTGATTGGACAGTAATATGCAGAGTTGGACCGGCAAAATAAAACTGTCTTTCTCCTCTCTTTTTTCGCGTGACTCAAGGAGGGCGATGCACTATCGCCCATCATGGGCCAGCCGCCCCTGGAATTGAGTGAATTAATTAATATTCTGTTTAGATACTGATGCAGAAACTTTGCTGGGAGCAGAAATGGCTGTTAGGTCAGTAAAAATTTCCACATCAGGCTTGGTGGGGACAAACCTGTCAATCATAAATATGCTGGGGACATGTCCCCGGCCTCCCCGGTTAAAACGACGCCTATGCGTGTATGTATGTATGTATATATATATATATATATATATATATATATATATATATATACATTTATATACACATATATATATATATATATATATATGTGTGTGTGTGTGTGGGTATGTATGTATGTATGTACAATGTGCATATTGTATATATATTAAGACTTTCTGCTATGTCACATATATAGGCAAGACAATTTTATTTACATAGCACACTTTCAACACAAGGCAATTCAAGGTGCTTTACATGATTACAAAAATATGATAATTAAAACAGGATCAATAAGAGAAAGCATAAACGACCATTTATAAAACAATACCATTTAATTAAAAACAACAATTTAGGAATAATGGTATTGGCAATAATAGTAATCGTTACACATAAGCAAGTCTAAATAGGTATGCTTTTGTTTTAGATTTAAGAGTATACACACACACACACACATATATACATATATAAATATATCTACATCTATAAATATATATATATATATATATATATATATATATACATGTTTGTGTATATGGTATATATTTAGCATTAAAAGGTGATCTGCTTCTCCAAATATTGTGTTTTATATTTTAATTGTGTTCTGCATACATCTAATCAGTATATCAGGATTTTTTACTACAGCTAATCCCACTAGAAATATTAAATTACACCAATCTCTTGTATCAAAGTTTCATGTACCACGGTTTTAGAAACAAAATCACATTAAAATCAGTTCAGTATTCAGTGAGTTATGATGGATTAAACGCAATAACGATTCATTAGGTAGGAGCAGGGCATACCGATCCAAGATGGCGGCCCCACGGCTCATTAGCGCCAATAGGCAGTACCGGTCGATGCGGCGTCTACTCTGGGCGGAAGTTTTGTGATAAGGAAGTAGAGTTTTTGACATCATAAATTGTTTAGATCCACTTTGCCCTGAGTTTATTTTTTTAACTTGCTCTACATATTCTTTGCATTGCTGTCTTTGTTTCATCCAGGATGTCTAAGAACACCGTTTCTGACCGCTTCAGGAAAGTAGATGTAGATGAATACGATGAAAACAAGTTTGTGGACGAAGATGACGATGGCGAGAACAAGGGAGGTCCAGACGAAGCAGAAATGGACTCCCTTCTTCGACAATATCCTTGGAGCGGATTTAGTAATGGTGACGAGCTTGACTGCGCGTGGTTGAAGCAAAGGGGTGTCCCGTTAGAAGAAGCTATGGTTTCAGTCAGTACCAGAATGTGATATGTTATGGTTTAGTCAGACTGCTGTGCGGCGTTGATTCCGGGTGGGGAGACCAGGAGGGTGTGGTTCACGCACACTTTATCAGAATTCTTTAGCTCTTTGTATTTCTCTGCTTTATTGTCAGGCATTATTTGGTTTGAAACATTTTATGTGAAACTAGATCTGCCTATTCTTGAAACTAACCAAAGAGTGCAGGTTAACCTGTTCGTCAGATTGTAATTAACCTTAAATTTACAGATTTCTTCAGATGTTTAGGAGTCACTTTAAAGCATCCAGGAGGCTAAATTATTTCACTGAGCTGACTGAACGCTGCTTACTACAGCTTCATGACTTAAAATAATCAAGAGGTAATGATGCGGTTTTTTTTGTTTTTTTTATTTTATTATAAAAGATCATCCATTACAGCCGTTTTGCTCTGTTCCTCATACTAATGAGTTAAGGCCTCTGTGTTTTTGTCACTGTGTGATCCTTAACTAATTCCTTGCAAATGGAACATGACTGGAGCTCTGCATGCTGTATTGAAGAACCCTCCAATCAATACTAAAAACCATAATGTTAAGGTATGAACATCTGACACACTCACATCTGATCACATTTAGATCAGCAGGTTTATGGCAAGCACCTGCCTTTATAAAAGCAACAGAAGTGAGATAATAGCATTGACTCTCTCTTCTGCTGAATAAGATGCTAGCCCAGATACACCAGAGAAGACTAGCTGGACTAATTTAGCATCTGCTAATAAATCAGAGGTGTTCTTTATGAGTATATGCACACCGCTGTATTCCAGAGCAGTGATTTTTTTGCGAGTTGTTGAGTTGATGAATTACTTAAGACAGGATCCATGAATGAGCTTATCTGCTACCAATTTTTTTTCTCCTTGAGGACTCCCTTGCCTCTATCAAGAATAAGCCAGGACCCCCAACTCCTACCCACGTACATGCAATAAAAGTGGTTAATTACAAACTTATTTTTGTAGAAATTAAACAGCAATTGCATGTTTTTGTTCTTATTTTTGATGTTTTACACAGTACGGTATATAGGCATGTATTTTTCAATATCCAAAAGAGAGATTATGAATCTAATAGTTACAACCTAAGCACAGATAAAATTGCGTGGACCCCCCCTGCGACTTGTAGGGATCCTAGCTTGGAAATTACTGTATTATGGTATTGTAGGTGGTTGTTTGGATCCTGTAAGGAAAATCAGTGCAGTATAGTGTCAGCAGCTTGACATACATCTATGAACAACCAACCTTATTTGCTGACGCTTTATGGTGCAATAAATGCACAATAAATGCACAATGCAAAATCAAATATGTGCTTGTTAAAGTTGATAGATGCTGTAAAAACAGAGATTTTTAGCTGCATATTGCCTGACTGTCAATGTGTAGCGAGTTTGCAACACCCGCACAAAGTCACCACGACACCACGGCTCTCTTTAGATTGTTCTGTCTTTACTGTAATGATAAAACACGTGACAGGGACTGCATCAGTTTACATCCTTCTGTCCTCCCAGAATATTGCCTCTCTCAGCTCCAAATGCAGACTGAGTACAACAAAACATTAGTAACATTAACAGCTGTTGTTGAAATGATCGTATAGTGGTTATACATATTTTTCCAATCATACCTGTAATGATAAAACACGTGACAGGGACTGCATCAGTTTACATCCTTCTGTCCTCCCAGAATACTGTTAAGGATGCATAAAATAATAAAGTAAAACAAATGACAAAAATAAAATAAATACACCCTGTCCCACATGTTTAACCTATCACAGAGGAAGCATGTCGACCTTGTATGCATTCACAGTTCACATTAGACCAGTAAAAATATACTTTAGATCAATTTTATCGTAATACATAGAAAAACTACACTTCCCATAATGCCTTGCATCACCAAGCGCGACTCGAGGCATGTAACGGCACTTCAGAGGAACTCTACTGAAAACAACGCGGTGCTAACATTTGTGGTAACTATAAAACACTTGCGCTTTATGCATTACAACTGCCTTACATAGCTCTTTTCAAAATATCTTTACAGTACTGTGCCTTAAACAACTGTTTGAAGCAAACCTGCTCCGTAACATACTTGCCTCTCTCAGCTCCAAATGCAGACTGAGAGGAGACCTCTAATGCGCATGTGCTAATGTGAGTCGAGGGCCGTTCACTGACCAAAATAAAAACATGTTCTCACGAAAATAAAAATACATTAAGTGTGATAAATCTATATACCCCTTCTCTCACTGTCAGAAATTGGAACATACCAGTTCACTTATTGAACAGAGCTTAAAGTTAGCTGGAATATCAAAACGCACTATTACATTCACCCCTTCTTAATTACAGCAAACTTTAAGACTAGGTGAGAACTTTCTGCTTTATAGAGGTAACCTTGACCGAAGTCGTCCAGTAGGACAGCAAAATACTGAACCAGGTAGAAATATGCCCTTATACATATAACCTTGAATCCTCTAATAAGGCACTTCTCAACCCTGCACCCTGATTTATACTGGCTTACACCTCCACAAAGATTGAGAGAGCTTCAAATAAGGCAGCCAAAGGCTCAGTACTTCCAGGCTTTTCAATGACCATGCTCATTGATTCAAGTAGTCTTTTGACAGGTTTTATCACCCTTCCTGTTCTGGTTGTAGTTGTACTCTCACTGAGCCTCAAGATCATCTCTGATGGTTCCATTCCTTGACTCTTTATAGACAAGTTCTCTCTCAGCAACCTGCGGTCACGTCGTGGAGTATTACATCTCAAGGAAACATCTGAAGCGGTCACACTACTCATACTATTTACAGTTGTTACTGACATGGAAGGGTCACTCCTACTACTTCCGAGTTTGTGTAACGTCTCTCGTATGCTCGTGCCATCCTCAGTATCAGCTTCTGACTCACTACTATCATTCCCAGAGACATCACGCCCACTCCGAATACTTTGACTGCTGTTCTTACTGGAGCAGCCCTTATCTGAAGAAGCCATATCATCCTCTTGATCTGATGTGGTCTGGGGCTCCTCCTTACCAAGCTCGGTTGTGACCCCCACCGGGTGCTCTGCAAAACCCACTGGGATTTCCCCGATACTGGATGGTTCGGGACATTGACTGTTCAGTACCCAGACAGCTGTTCTACTGTCTACTAGGCCCCTTTCTGTGCCAAGTAAATGCTCATTGTCCAGAGTTTCCACTTCATCGGCCACCTCCTCTGAGGCTGTGGAAGGGATTGTGGACAATCCCTCTGGTTCCACCACTGGCAAGAAGTTGACTGGTAGAATGAAGTTTCGATGAACAACCTTACTTTTCTGGGTGGTAGGATCCTCAACTCTGTAGATGTGCATAGATGGATCTTTCCATGTGATTACATGTACTGTTGAGTCCCACAGATCAGCCAGTTTTCCCTTTCCCCTGTCCTTCCTGTTTGCCAACAGAACATGATCACCAACTTCTAGTGGGATGCCCTTGACCCTCTTATCATACTCCCTTGTTTGCTTCTTCTGTGCTTCTGTTGTGTTACTCTGAGCAATCTTCACAGCTTCTCTCAAGTCCCTCTGGAAGGAGTCGACATAAGCGTCATGAGTCACCACATCTTCATTTCTCAGCAAACTGCCAAACATGATATCCACCGGCAACCTGGGCACCCTACCGAACATCAGATAAAAAGGCGCATATCCTGTTGTTTCATGTGTTGTACAGTTGTATGAGAATGTTAGTGTCTGTATCATTTGTGGCCATCGCTCCTTTGTCCTTGCCGGGAGGGAGCGGATCATGTTACCGAGTGTGCGGTTGAACCTTTCTGTCTGTCCATTGCCCATGGGATGATATGGGGTAGTGTGGGACTTTTTGACTCCAGACAGCTGCAACAATTCAGAAATCAGATGGCTCTCAAAATTAGCCCCCCTGTCTGAATGGATTCGGACTGGAAAGCCATAGGTACAGAAGAACTGATTCCACAACTTCTGTGCCACCACCTTGGCAGTTTGATTGGGACAGGGGAAAGCAAGGGCTAGCTTTGTAAAGTGATCCGTTGCAACGAGTACGTCAACATTTTCTCCATTCTTCCCTTCTGCTGACCAAAAATCTATGCAAACAAGCTCAAGTGGTGCACTCGTCTTGATTGACTCCAGAGGAGCCCTGGCCTCTGGCTCAAGCGTCTTACTAACCACACAACGTTTGCAGTGAGAGACATACTTCTTAACTTCTCCATCCATTCCTGACCAGAAGAATCTTTGACGTACAAGGTGAAGTGTCCTACTCTGGCCTTGATGACCTGCATCATCATGGGTTCCTTTGAGGACAACGGCTTTCAGTGAGTTTGGCAAAACTAGCTGGTACCTTTTCCTACCAGCTCTATCCTTGGATCTCCGGTAGAGAATGCCATTTATCATTTCTAGTTTTTCCCAGTGTTTCAGTACTCTCAGAACTTGGGCAGTCTCATGGCTCCTCTCCCTTCGTGAGGGTCTCCTCTTCCTCTCAACAAAGTATCTCACACGAGCTATAACACAATCCCCCTTCTGACTCCTCTTGATGTCCTCCGCAGAGAACGCCGGGAGAGCAGGCACACCCCCCTGAAGCAGGCTGCTGGGACACTGGGCAAACTTGACATTGCGAACTGGCCGGCCATTTTCCCACTCCGAACAGGATTCCAACAGTGCTTTAACTCCCTCTCCTGACATTCCAGTCTGGCCTCCATTCTGAGTTTGTGGTATGTATCTGTCATTCATCTGTACATTGACTTACAATCGAAATGCTTCTTGTATATGCTCTGTGGTTACACACTGTGGTCCGTTTTCTAGGGCTTCGCTAGCGTCCAAAACCTTGGCAAATGGGCGTCGGCTCAGAAGGTCAGCAGGTATGTTCTGGGTTCCAGGTATGTATTTCAACTCAAAGTCAAAGGGGGCAAGTTTTGACACCCACCGCTGCTCACACGCGTCTAATTTAGGTTTGGTCATGATATACGTAAGGGGGTTGTTATCGGTTAGGACTGTGAAATGATTCCCCTTGAGCCAATGTGCAAATTTATCACATACAGCCCACTTAAGAGCAAAAAACTCTAATCTATGAGCTGGGTATCGGGACTGTGACTTTGATAATGACTTATTTGCAAAGGCTACAGGCCTTGGTCTCTTTTCACCCTCAGGTATTTGACTAAGGACCGCCCCCAATCCATCCATTGAAGCGTCAGTAAAAAGGACAAACGGCTTCTTGAAGTCTGGGTGAGCCAGAGTAGCAGTCTGAGTAACTGCAGTCTTGATTTTATCAACTGCCAGCTCACAGCCATTAGTCCAGTCCTGAGGCTTTAGACGTCTTAGCTTGCTAACACATGGCTTTCCCCTCTTGGTTTTCTGTCCCGCAGTCAGTGCAAACAGTGGTTTTGCCATGCCTGACAGGCCTTCAATGAAATGGGAGTAATAGTTAGCCATGCCAAGGAAGGACCTTATCTTGGTTGGTGAAGGGGTTTTTCCATCACTTTCCATCAAGTCTGCTGCTGTCACCTGGTTGATGGCAGAAACTTTTGCTGGGTCGGTTGAAATGCCCTCTGCTGTTACAATATGACCTAAAAACTTGACAGAATTTCTGAGGAAACAACACTTTTTCTGTGACAATTTCAGATTATGCTCCCTGAGGCGACAGAACACCATCTCCAGACGATCCAATGCCTCCTGCTCACTTTTTCCAAACACAAGGAGATCGTCTAGGTAACAGAGAAGGGAGAGATAATTCTGATCTCCAAAGATTGACGTCATCATCCTGGCAAATGTTGCTGGGCTGTTACATAGCCCCTGAGCCATTCGGTTATGCTCGTACAGTCCAGCAGGGGTTGAGCATGCTGTATATTTGCGATCATCTTCATGTATTGGGATGTTATAAAACCCCGACGTTAAATCCATAGTACTGAAGAAGCAATTCCCACCCAATGAAGCTAGGGCGTCAGCCTGGTGTGGCAATGGATAGGCATCCTTCTCCGTCCTCTGGTTTAGCCATCTGAAGTCGGTACAGATTCTGAGCTCCCCAGACGGCTTCCAGACCAACACCAACGGAGAGGCCCATTCACTGTTAGATTTTCTAATTATGCCCTTGTCCTCCATTGCATCTAAAGTCTGCTTCAGCTTCTGGTAGTCAGATGGTGGGACTCTTCTACATGGCAGTCGAAAGGGCCGCTCATCCTTCAACCGAATTCTGTGGACAACTTGCGTTGCTTCTCCACAATCAAGCTTGTCACGGGAAAAGATTCCCTCATATTGAGAAACCAAATCGACGAGTTTTGCTTTCCAGGACTCAGACACTTCACAGGACTGGACATCTATCTCTGTCAAACCTAGTCCTCGCAGTTTTGACATGTAATCCTCTTGTGTTTTTTTGGAATGCTCCGAGTCTGGTGTCTCAGCCTGGATAACATTCTGTGAGACTGCCTCTGCCCTGCCAGAACACTCTTCACCAGTCACATCAAGCTGTAATTCCTCAAGGGCCAGGCATGGGTGTAACTGAGCCAGCTTGGTGTTGCGACGGAGGATGATAGGACGATCAAGAGGATTTATTACCTTCATGGGGATCCATTTATCCCCCCACAAAGGACAGACGGTGCGTGCTACCAACACGTTTCTTGGCGCAGACCGGGATTTACTGGGTTCAACCATTACAGTGCTCCCAACAGACAATGGCACTTCCTCCTTAAGCTTCCCCCAGAGTAAATGCTCGTGTTGCGGCTCCAGGGTCACACACTGCTTAAGCACAATGGTCTCCACTCTTTTTGGTATCTTGTCGCCATTCCAGCGATCTACATTGGACAGCAAGTTGACTAGTGGATTATGTGAGTCTTCTCTGGCTGCCTGTGAAACATTATCCCAAAACCAGTCACTCCGTTTTGCTTGTCTCATTATGTGTCTCATTACATTAGATCCCACAATCATATCATCTACCTGTCCTGGGACAACTAGGAAAGAGACTGTCATTTTGCAATTGCACATTTCTATGTTCAACTCGTATGTATATTTAGGTTTGGCCTCATTACCCCCACAGCCTATTAGAACTTTTTCTGTTGGCTGGCTAGATTCCTCGTGAACAATGTTGCCACCTTTGAGGATGCGTTCAGCTGACTCGCTCAATGTGCAGGTTGTGGACCCGCTATCGACAAGAGCTAAAAGTTCTACTTTTCCTTCAACTATGGCTGGGGCATAGAAAAGATCATCCTCATCATCTATTTTCTGGTAACCAGTCACTTGCATCGGACTATCAGGGGCCGCTGCTCGGGGTGTGGCCCATTTTTTGTGGATCACCTGTTGCTTTAAATAAGTCTCACTTTCAGCTTTAACATCTGCAGGGCTCATTGGGGTTTTGTTTGCATGCTCTGTGCCCACACCTGTCCCCCTTCTGTGTGGGCCACTTAGTTTAAAGCTGGGTCTGGCACATGGGATGTGGCTACATTTGTTTTACTTGTTTGTTTCCTTTCTGGACATTCGAAGCCCCTGTGTCCTGTTTTTAAACATTTGAAACATAGTCCTTCTTTGAAGCAGTGGGCCTTGGTTGAATGATCTGGGGCTCTGCAAACCCTGCAAGAGCTTTGGGCTGTCATTGGCTCACCCATTGGCACTCTAGCTTGGGTTTGGATCTGGCTCCGCTCCTGCATGGCAAGAATCTTTTCCATAAGGGAGATCATTTTACTCATGGACGCTGGCTCTACGTTATTAGATTGATTAGCACTACGGGGCTGTTGTGCCATGCACCAAGCATTGGGGGTCATGTCTTCATTAACTTTTATCATATTTTGTGTCTTACATGCCCTGACTGATTGTCTATCTCTGTGGTGGCTGTCAATCAGTTCCTGAACCTCTCCAACAGTCCATTTCTCAAGAGGTTTACTTCTGAGGGCTGCATATAGGCTGGGATCAGGACAATGTTTGACGAACATCATGGTCACTTCATGCCCTGGATCGTCCACTCTTTTCCCCTGTCTTCGCAGACAGTCACTGGCAAGATCAATAGCCTTATTGAGTCTGATCCAATAATCTAAACCACTCTCTAAATGCTTCGGTATTGTTTCGTAGAAGTCTTGCAGTGGAGTAGTTGAGAAGATTGCATCTCCGAAGTGCTCCCTGAGGATTGTGAAGATAACATCAGGATCTCGACTAATGTTTATCAGTCGGTTGTTGCGAATGCAAACCTTAACAACATCTTTTGCTCGCCCCATTAATCTGTTCATAATTTCTTGGCCTTGCTCAGACAGACTACAGCCCTTTCTTGCTAGGTACGTTTGCATTATTTCTTGCCACTCAGTTACAGTGTATCGGTCCGAGCTGTCACCTCTGAAGTGAGGTGGCTCTTTAATGTCAGACTTGAGGATTAGGTTAATCTTTGACAGGTCAAGGTGTTGGGCTGTGTCTGGGGGAATGTTGGTGTTAACATTGGCACTGGCTTGGCCTCCTTGGGACAATGTAGCTGAGATCTGATTCCCTATTTCAGTGCCCAGCTGCTTGATTAAATCTGCAATACCCTGCAACTGACTGGGTTGTGCATCACCTGTAGGGATCTGACTCGACAAGCCATGGTCAGTTACTGGGAACCGGACAGGGGAGGCTCTGGCGCTCTGTTCAATCATACTGGCTAGCTGAGCTCCACGCCCCGCCCCAGAAATTCCCCTTTCTGTACTAAAAATACCACCATCAGTGCGAACAGGTGTTACATTCACAGAGTTAAAACCCCTATTCGACATAATTTCATCTGATTGTGGTACACTGACATATCGTGAAGGGGATAAACCTGCTGCCCCTTGAGGGTCATCACTCTTTGAAAAGGACATGCTATGCAGAGTTCTTTTTTTTTTTTTTTTTTTGTTACTGTCCACCCGTGATGTTATGGAAATCTTGAGAAGCTCCCCGGCGACCTGCAGCAGCTGATCTCTTGATCCGGGTCACGGCACCAAATTTGTAGCGAGTTTGCAACACCCCCACAAAGTCACCACGACACCACGGCTCTCTTTAGATTGTTCTGTCTTTACTGTAATGATAAAACACGTGACAGGGACTGCATCAGTTTACATCCTTCTGTCCTCCCAGAATACTCTCTCAGCTCCAAATGCAGACTGAGTACAACAAAACATTAGTAACATTAACAGCTGTTGTTGAAATGATCGTATAGTGGTTATACATATTTTTCCAATCATACCTGTAATGATAAAACACGTGACAGGGACTGCATCAGTTTACATCCTTCTGTCCTCCCAGAATACTGTTAAGGATGCATAAAATAATAAAGTAAAACAAATGACAAAAATAAAATAAATACACCCTGTCCCACATGTTTAACCCATCACAGAGGAAGCATGTCGACCTTGTATGCATTCACAGTTCACATTAGACCAGTAAAAATATACTTTAGATCAATTAATCGTAATACATAGAAAAACTACACTTCCCATTAAAGCCTTGCATCACCAAAGCGCGCGACTCGAGGCATGTAACGGCACTTCAGAGGAACTCTACTGAAAACCAACGCGGTGCTAGACATTTTGTTGGTAACTATAAACACTTGCGCTTTATGCATTACAACTGCCTTACATAGCTCTTTTCAAAATATCTTTACAGTACTGTGCCTTAAACAACTGTTTGAAGCAAACCTGCTCCGTAACATACTTGCCTCTCTCAGCTCCAAATGCAGACTGAGAGGAGACCTCTAATGCGCATGTGCTAATGTGAGTCGAGGGCCGTTCACTGACCAAAATAAAAACATGTTCTCACGAAAATAAAAATACATTAAGTGTGATAAATCTATATACCCCTTCTCTCACTGTCAGAAATTGGAACATACCAGTTCACTTATTGAACAGAGCTTAAAGTTAGCTGGAATATCAAAACGCACTATTACAAATGTCCCCTTTTTTCTGTGTGGCAGGACCGAGCAGAAGTGCTGGTGGTCAAAGTGCTGAGTAGTTTTAAGAGTAGCGACATAGAAAAAACTGTTGGCTCACTGGACAAAGTAAATGTAGACCTGCTGATGAAATACATATACAGAGGCTTTGAGAAACCATCTGACAACAGCAGCGCTGTCTTGCTGCAGTGGCATGAAAAGGTAAGTATTGATGCATTAAGATAGACCAATATTTCAGGCCCATCCAACCTGTTCTACTGTTTATCCTAGCAGGGTTGTGGGGGTAGGTATATTTACTTTACACATAGGTGTCACAATTCTCCAAATTGTCGATTCGATTGGATTTTCGATTTTAGGGTCACGGTTTGATTCTGGACTAGTCTATGATCATTGGTTTTATTTAGAGATGTACCGATAACAATACTGGCATCGGCCCCGATACTGCCTAATGTACTGGTATCGGTATCGGTTAAACTTAACCGATACCATGAACCGATACTCAAAATGGGGAAAATCTGCAACAAATTCACCAAAAAAGAATAATTTTTCACTTGAAATTTTATTTTTGTGGTAATTTTATATTTTATATCTGTTATTTTGTCTCAGTTATGTTTATTTTGTAAAGTGTGGTGCCTTTAATCCCTGTGGCCAAGCAGCCAGGGCACATGATCTATCAGAGCCATAGTGACAGGACCTCCACACTGTCACAAATAGTATCGGATCGGTATCGGGTATCGACAGATACACAAAATCCAGCCATCGGTATCGGGACTGAAAAAGTCGGATCGGTGCATCCCTAGTTTTATTCATTAAATTTTGTACAATAAATCTTATTTCAAAAGACATAAGTGATGCAATTTCCATTATTTTTGTGTAATGTATCACATTAGGTACTAATGGTCAAATTGAAATAATTTATAATTTATTTACAATATAATGTATGTACAATAAATTGTTACACTTATAGGTGTAATAATCCTGTTTAAAAAACTCAAAAGATTAGTTACAGAGGGTGGCTGGAATCTAGTGACCAATTCCAATTTACACTAACCTGGGATTTCAGTGACTTTGCACCCACAGCCATTACAGGTATAGTCTACGTACGTTGCAGAAAGGGAGCCTGTAGAAGCTGAAGTTAGTCCACTTGGTCATTCAGTTAGTGCAATTTGGAAACATGTAAACACGAACCATATTGATGTCTGCAGTAGCAAGTTCTGTCTGACTGACTGCCGTAAAGTGAAAGTGCTGCTCAGACTACAACTGGGATGTAGCACAGCAGTGATGTTACTGTAATCGCCCAATAGTGTAGTTGTATTATTGCCTCTAAATAACCCCGAAACAGAACAAATAAACACTTCTGAGATGTTCTGAGCTAGGGGATTACTTCTCCCAGAGTAGTGCTAACGTTTAATAACAAAACATTGATAAATTAAGGAGTTATGTAGCAGATCATGCCTTATTACAGGTGGCAAACTCCTGCCCCCACCACTATATACGCTGATCGCGATTGGACATAAACTCCTGCTCAATAACTTCTCTGGGTGAGTAAATCAACATAAAAATACGAACTTTCAGTTCTGGCTGGCCTATGCAGTAGTGTTTCTCTTGTTTAAAACGAGAAAGACGACTTAACTCACCGGTAACTCATCATTTTCTCACCGGTGATTTAAACATGGAAGGAGGTGATCGTGATCATATTTTAGATTTCGATGTGTAAGCTCTTGATGGAATTTCGATACCCCCTATTCTACAGAACAGTTTAGTATACTTTTAGTATACTTGTATCCATAAAAAATTTAAATTTTCAACTAGATTATGTTTTATTATATATTATGTTCTATTATATTTATTATAGACTGAATTGAAGATGGATATACAAATACTATTAACCATGTCTTCTCTTTTGTAATTCTTATTTAGTTTAGGTTTAGTAATGAACTGATGGTTCAGCCAGGGCTGGAGTGGCTAATGGGGAGCATCAGGAAATTTCCCAGTGGGCTGGTCTGATATTTGGGCCACAAGCAGAGCCGTACCTGTGTGCCAAATGTGCAACTACGCAAAATGAGTTGCTAATTAAAGTATGTCTGCAGTAGTTTGGCAAAACTTCAGACTTGTAGAGGAAAATCAGACTTTTAAATGCATGTATACACCTTAGTCTGGCTTTAATCAAACCTAACTGGAGTTTCAGAAGCTCGACTAAGCTACCCAGATAATGCGATTGGGAATTGGACTTCTCTACAACCATGGCCCATGCCCGTACTTCGCACCCCCTCGGGAAATGAGGAGATACGGAAGTAAAACTGTGTTCGCTCACAGCTTTGAGCAACCCTCAGATTACAAGACAAACTCCTAATCTGAGGCACAGTCGCCCCCAATCTAGATAAACTAGATGTTGCTATCATACTCTTGTTCCATATCCAACCTTTAATATCTGCGGCGGTGGATTTATGGTTCTCTTGTAATAGGACATCTGCCTTCAATCTTTTAAGCTGGTTAAAAATCTTAACTCTTTTCTCTCTAGTGCTAAATCCATGAAAATTCCACGAGACAAACCATAGGGTACTCATAGATGTGAGTAAAGTTCCCATGGTTACAGTGCATTTCACCATGGGAACAGATAAGCACAAGTCCAGTCTTAGTTTGTGCTTGTTTGTGCTATTGAAAGTCCAAAAGGAGAAAAACAAAGAAAGTTAGGGAGGTAGTGAGAAAGGGATGTGCGATAACTCATCGCAATCTGCTGGGATTCCTTACATAGAAAACTTTTAACTGATTGGAATGTTTGTATAATTGTATTGAAATTACTTTTGTTGTAAGGTGCCTTGAGATGGCATTGTTGTGAATTGGCACTATATAAATAAAAGTGAATTGAATTGTCATGAAAAATTCCATAGTGACAGGGAAAAAAAGTACTGAAAGATTTGGTGATTGATTAGGGAAAAAAAGCACCAGTATTCAAGTGCACAGCCATGGCCCCACTCACATCGATAGTTGCCTGATAAAACAACTATCTAGCCACTGTTACATGACTAATAAAGCCAAGGAGTAAGCTCGGGGTCCATGAACAGCTGTCCATTAACATAGTTTATGTACAGCTCTGGTGCCTTCATTGATATATTTCTTCCTGATTGGGAATAACACTCGCTTTATATCAAGGATCTCTTTCAGATATTGATCATTAACGCTGCAATTTGTTCCACACAGCTCTCTGCCCCAGGCTCTGACCTGCTAGTTTTGCTTGTAGTGCTCAAAGTTAGTAACAATTCATGGCGGCTTGTTGGTATGGGGCTTTTCTTTTTTCCCCCTCCGAGATGGTAAAAAAGTAATGTTTTTTAACATGTTGCTTGGGGGTTTAAGGTGGAGTAATTCTTGGACATTGGTTTCAGTGTCTTCCTCTGCTTTTTCTGGAATCCTGAAAAAAAAGATTATAAAGCAAGCCTGTGATGGGGCAGGTGGACAAAGGCATCTTTCATCATTTTTGTTGTAGTGCTCAAAGTTAGCAACAATTTGTTGATATTGGGCTTTATCCCTGAGCCGATGGACGCAGTGAAAAGTGATGTTTTTTAATGTGTTGTTCGGGAGTTTCAGGTGATGAAGAAATTGTTGGACAATTGGTTTCATTGTCTTCCTATTCTTTTTTCTGGGATCCTGGAAAAAACAAGATTATCACACAAGCTTCAGGCCTGGATATCCAAGATATACTTTCATTTAAGATTCATTAGGTTCAAACCTAATATTTGGTCAAAACCAAGTTTGCAATAGATCAAAATATGCAGTATTCCTGTAACAGTCTTTCCTTCTGTTTACCATGAGCAGTTTAAAATAGAACACCTACTCTGCAACCAAAACCACTGAATGTTAGCCTCTAAGCACCAACACTAGCAACTAATCCTAAACCTTTCATGGGGTCAACAGTGAGAACACTATGGCTAGTAGTCTAGAGAGCCGTTCGCGAATGTGCCCATTTCGAACAGCCTTTCTACCCGACGTCATTACGCGACGTAAACGCACATGAATGACGCATATCAAAATAAACCTTTGATGCGTCTTTTTCCTCCATTTTCGTTATTTTATGTGAGGTGGGCCGGGCGACTTGTATTGATGGCGTCTTGTGGCGCAAGGGATTGTGGGTTGGCACATAGCTCCTAATCGCCAGTTAGTTAGCATCAGAGGTCCCTATGCTAAAGTGGCTATGATAGTTAGCAAACAGGCCACTTTCCCTAACTCCTTCCTAACTGGAAGCCCAATTCGGATGAATCTTATCATGGCGGACGCTGACGCACATCCGGTTTGGCGTAAGACCTCTTACCAATTTAGTGGTTTCAGATGCAGCCCTTCCTACATTGAGTTAAGTAAACTGAATGAGCTTCTTCTGCTTCAGAGTATTTCAGCCAGAGTGTACTGTAAAATTAGATATTAGAACTGCAGGTCCATTGAGTTAATTGCCATTTAGTAGTATGGTGTAAAACGTGATGTTGAATGTAACTTTGGACTGACACATTTGAAACATTTGTACCTGCTGTAGGCTGACCCTGTGTTGTATTCTCCTTCTGATTTGTTTCCATAGATTCTGGCTGTGGGTGGAGTTGGCTCAATTGTCCGAGTCCTAACTGCAAGAAAGACTGTTTGATCCCGAAATCTTAAGAATCTTAATCCTAGCCACCAGAGATATTTAGTGATGGTGTCTTTTAAAACAATATGGAACAGCATTCTGATGCATTGCTTTCGTTTTATGTTTTCTCTTGCTCTTCTGGAATTTAGCAACACTGGCAGTGAGGCAGGAAGGTGCTGGCACCTTGGACTGCTTTCTGCCAGACGTGCAGAATTCCACTTTTCTTCTTAAGGAAGCAAGGCACTTTTGTCTATCTGTTCAGCTGCATCATTGCAACATTCTAACTCTCTTCGTCAGTGGGGATCTGAGTACTTATGAGTAGGATTAGTGGTCGGGTTTATTTGATGGCTTTCCCCTACCTTTTGCTCGGTTGTTGGTGGGACTGAATGTTACTTAAACATTCTAACTTTGTGTAGATTCCCCCCCCAAAAAAACTTATTTCTTCGCAAAAAAACACCAACCTGGTCTGCATGTGGCACAGCTATGTGTATGCTTTTTATATCTGAAATAAACAAAATAAAAAAAGCTAAACCTGAATCCTGATTGGTCATTTATCCTGAAAGGATAGTGTCTTAAAGTTTATGACACAAGATGAGAAACATACTTTTTCTTCTTCAGTTTAACTTATCCCAAGGTCAATACAGTAGCAATTTATCGAAGTTCAGGTTCATGCTTCTCAAACTTAACACCTGTCCTCATCACATTTACTATTGTTCTCATGTTTAAGTTGGATAATAGAAGCATGAGATTTCTTTTTGGGCTTTTTTATTATTTTTTACCCCCGATAACAACTGCAGAGCCAACTGAGGATACAATTTATAAGATGTAAAAAGGTGAATCCTTCAGAAAAGGCAATGCAGCCTTTAGTAATGTTTCAGGCAGTAAGCATAGTTTTGTTAGATTAGGTTTTATTGTCCAACCAGAAAAATCATTACAGAACCACAGACACACACTGCTACCAAATATAACAAGAATGAAGTTTGTTTTCTCTTTCAAAAAGCAAAAACAGTTTTCATTAGGGAGTGAGCCTCGTGGTTTTACAGTTGGCACAAAAAAGATGAAATGGTATTAAAAGCAATAGTCCACGTCCACATTTTTCCCCAGAGAAAAATCCTCTTTAGTTTTCAAAAGGTCTGTCTGAAAGCTCAAAACTGATGTTACATTATAATGTATGCCAAAATGACAATGTCTACTAGTAATAAGAAAACATCACCCAGATACGTTTTTGAGAGGAGGTGGCTTTTTTGGTTTTAAACTTCAACAGTTAAAGAAACTGCTAAACCTTTAAAAATAAGATACCTAATATTTGTACATACACAACAAAGAGGGCCCCCTTTTTAGTAAAACCCAACTAGCACAGAAAAAAGCTTTATGTTCAAAATTCTGAAGTGAAAAGGAAAATGCAACTTAACTATTCATTTCTAGTTTTCCAAGAATAACGAGTTAGGAATTGAAAAAAAAATCTAGCAACATTCTGTTCTGGTTTTTAAAATATAAAACTGCTTTTTTTAATGTATAACTAAGACTTGACTACATTTTGTTTCTGAATATAGTTATTAATTGTGCCGTCATTGTGCTCAGATCACATTTGCATTAGCGCTGAGAAAATACTGCCCAACCCTACAGAGCTCCTAGCTGATGGTTCTGGAAGGACCTGGGTCAATTTGCAACTTCACTAATTTGTTCCTTCATTTAAGTTCCTTTACTTCAATTTCAGGACATGTGTACTAAAACCTTTGCATCTCAGTTTACTTTCTTTTGTAAATGACTTTTAGACAAAATGCACAAAATCAGTAAATTGCTCAAACCTCTCGATCATATTTTCTGAAAAACAAAAACAAATTGCAAAACACCGTATTTGCATTGATTGTGGTTCTCATTTATGTTTTGGTCAGCAGGGATTCTGAAAAATACCTCCTGAATCTCTCGGTGAGAAAATAGAGAGAATAACTTGGCCAAGTAAAAAAAACCAACATAAAAACAGATGTACAGTTGGGCCGAAATGTCTTGCGACGGATGGCTCCATTTCGTTTGGTTAAAAATTGCTTTTTGCTGCAAATGAATGAAATGACCAAATGGTGAAATCACAAACACCTGTCTTGAAACAAAAACTGACAAAAAGATCCCCAGTTTGAAAGTACCATCAACATTCAGCCCTTTTCTTACGCTAACCCCACCAACCATCTTTCCACAGTTCCTTGCTTTTAATGTTTATGCCTCGTACAAGCAGGCCACCTTTGTGAGATGAAAGACAACCACAGCTTTGGACATTCGTAGAAATCTGTATTTGTTGCAGATACAGCTGTGTTTGTACAACCAAAAGCCTTGAGAATATCACTGTTAAATAAAATGCTGAGTTCCTTCACTTCAAAATCAGAAGAGTTTACACATTTCACAGTAAGGTGAAGATATTTGGTAAGAACTCTTTTCAATTACCATTTTTGGAGACTTCAGTTCATGTTTAGATCTTTTTAGTTTGCTTCCCACAGATGTCTCGCTGTTTTTTGTTCTTGTCTGTTCTGAGACTGATGTCACTGCTGGACAAACAAGAGTTGTGAAAATTTCTATGGACATTGAATACTGTAGTGGTCTGACAAAAAAACACTTAACATACCCCCAACCCCCTCAAATAAGACACATTGCTTCCTCTGTGTTACAAAACATTTATAAAAAGATTAGCCACAGAGAGCAGCCACAGATTTCAAAAGAGTTTGTTTCTATGGCAACAGAACAGGACAACAGAAAGGATGCTTAAACATAAGTCAGGGTTTCCAGAGAACAAGAGTCAGCCTGGCCACTCAAACCCCACACAGACATTTTGAACTTCTTAAGCTTTATACCAATACAAGAGAGACAAACCAAAGGTTATACAGATGATATGCTTGTACAGCCTGCTGCTGGTCCAAATCACCACTTCAGTATCAACAGACCTTGTTTAAGAAAAATTAGGGGGAGATTAAAAAAACATGATATTTAAGTTCCCCTAAGTAAAGTCTTAAGCAAAAAAAAAAAATCAGTTCCTAAATTTCATATCCCAATTGATTAACCACTTGTTCTCATGGGTTCTAACTGATCCCTTTTAAAATCTAATTTTTACGATTAACATTTTAAACATAAAGAGCCAGAAAAAGCCAGACACTCAATTCTGCACAAAACTTGAGATTTAGCTCAAAAGACAAGCAGATTTCAAATAATGTATAGTCAGACAAACATTTCCAAATCAATCGTCAAAACAAGCTTCATTTTCACCCTATATTTACAGTTTGGCCTTTAAATACAGTTTAGATAAATCTTCCATGCTAATGTACAATTTGGGAAACTAGAAATTTGGATTATTGGGATCATAACCACGTATAACGAAATACGCTTTACCTTCTGGACAAATGTTTTTAGACAAAAAAGTGGTGTAGTTAGGCAAGCTCAGCACTTGCTGTCTGAAGCGTGATCTGCTGTTCTGATCTGTTGCTGTCTAAGAAGAGACAAAGATACAGAAAATATAAAACACATTTTTTTCTATTCACAGGAGTCCATTTGAAGGTTTAACCAAACCTCCTGGTCTCGACTCACATTCTTCTAGTTTTGTTTGTGTGCAGGTGTAGCCGACGTTCATCTGTTTACCTCCAGCAGGTGTCTCTTTATGTCTCGATGAATGGAGTTATGTATTCTTATGAGAGTTTACTTGTGTTCTTTAGTGGGGGCAAAGTAGAGCTCCATGGGTTTATTGACCTTCCAGTACTTTTCACTGACGAGCTCCAGTGAGAAGGAACCATTTAGAACCTGTGAAGAGAGTTTACTGTTTTAACAGACTATAGCCTCTGTACATGGTGCACATGATCTAGCAGCTGAGCCACCCTGTGCCCCAACAATTCAGGGACTTTTACTGAAAACCAGACTTAGGCAAACCCCTTCATTAAATACAGCATTTGTTTTCTAAAAGAAGAGCAACCGCATTGTTGCCAAGAAATGACTCGAAACTGTATACAGACCCAAAAACAACCAATAAAAAAAAAAAAAGAGCTAAATTTATAGGGTTTACATTTATTAGCGAAAGCATGTGATAACGTTTATACACAAGATCTACAAGAATTTACATATCACTCAATGTTTTTGTGTTGGGGATAAATAAAGCATTTTACAATTAAATATTAACATTTTAATAAGAAAAAAACATAATGCAGTCTGTGGATGATTTGGTCTGTATAACAAAATATTTGGAGACCCCTACTCTAACCCCTCCTTTCCACCAGAAGCGTAATGTCAGTGAAGCGTAATACATGGAAATTAACAAGAAGAATAGAAACTATAAGTATGAATATACTACCCAGATTGCTTTTCCTATTCCAATCGCTACCAATAAGAGTACCCATGTCTACTTTCTCTACGCTGAACAAATGGCTTTCGAAATTTATCTGGTAAAACAAACGACAGAGAATTAGATTAAAAACTCTTATGTGTGCTAAAGAACATGGTTGCCTGAACATGCCAAATTTAAAACTATATTACTGGGCAGTGCAGGTCCATCCATCCATCCATCATCTTTCGCTTATCCGGGGTCGGGTCGCGGGGGCAGTAGCCTAAGCAGAGAGGCCCAGACTTCCCTCTCCCCGGCTACTTGGGCCAGCTCCTCGGGAGGAATCCCGAGGCGTTCCCAGGCCGGCTGGGAGACATAATCCCTCCAGCGGGTCCTGGGTCTTCCCCTGGGTCTCCTCCCTGGGGACGTGCCCAGAACACCTCACCAGGGAGGCGTCCAGGAGGCATCCTGACCAGATGCCCGAGCCACCTCAACTGGCTCCTCTCGATGTGGACGAGCAGCGGCTCTACTCTGAGCCCCCTCCGGATGACCGAGCTTCTCACCCTATCTCTAAGGGAGAGCCCAGCCACCCTACGGAGGAAACTCATTTCAGCCGCCTGTATCCGCGATCTCGTTCTTTCGGTCACCACCCAGCGTTCGTGACCATAGATGAGGGTAGGAACGTAGATCGACCGGTAAATTGAGAGCTATGCCTTTCGGCTCAGCTCTCTCTTCACCACGACAGACCGGTACAGCGCCCGCATAACTGCAGACGCCTTACCAATCCGTCCATCGATCTCCCGCTCCATTTTTCCCTCATTCGTGAACAAGACCCCCAGATACCTAAACTCCCCCACTTGAGGAAGGACCTCATCCCCGACCCGGAGAAGGCACTCTACCCTTTTCCGGCTCAAGACCATGGTCTCGGATTTGGAGGTGCTGATCCTCATCCCAGCCGCTTCACACTCGGCTGCGAACCGCTCCAACGAGAGCTGTAGATCACGTTCAGATGAAGCCAACAAGACCACATCATCTGCGGTCACCAAAACGGATCGCCTCAACACCTTGGCTGCGCCTAGAAATCCTGTCCATAAACATTATGAACAGGACCGGTGACAAAGGGCAACCTTGGCGGAGTCCAGCTCTCACCGGAAATGAGTCCGACTTACTGCCGGCAATGCGAACCAGACTCTGACACCGTTCATATAGGGACCTAACAGCCCGTATCAAAGGGCCTGGTACCCCATACTCCCGGAGTACCCCCCACAGGACACCCCGAGGGACACGGTCGAACGCCTTCTCCAAGTCCACAAAGCACATGTAGACCGGTAGGGCGAACTCCCACGCACCCTCCAGGACCCTGCCGAGGGTGTAGAGCTGGTTCAGTGTTCCACGGCCAGGACGAAAACCGCATTGTTCCTCCTGAATCCGAGGTTCGACTATCCGTCGGAGCCTCCTCTCCAGAACCCCCGAATAGACCTTACCAGGGAGGCTCAGAAGTGTGATCCCCCTATAGTTGGAACACACTCTGTGATCCCCCTTTTTAAAGAGGAGGACCACCACCCCGGTCTGCCAATCCACCTGGCAGTGCAGGTGTGATCTATTATTACATGGATATGCAAGAACAAAGAGACAATCTGGTATGAGCTGGAGCAAGGTGTATTTTTAGATACCATACCTTTTTTTGGATTAAGATTAAAGACAGTAATGGGTAATGAATGGATTAAGACAACCCTGGTAGTCTGACGGAAGATCAAGACAGTAATGTCTCTCCCAAATATCATGTATAGAGCAATCCGAATCAATCGTAATCTAGATTTTCCCCCCACACAAGGATTACAAAACTGGACAGAGAAGGGCTTGATCATAATAGATTAACTGTTTGATGGTAAGGGTTTAACTTTTCAACAACTACAACATAAATATAATATTCAAAATCATGACATCTTTAAATACCTACAACTAAGACATTATCTACACAGACAAAATAATAAAAAAATTTCCTACAAAACCCACCTTCAAATATAGAAGTTTTTTTTATCTCAGTGATTAGGGGAACTATTACTAGTAAATATATACCCCATATTTAAAAAACTCCAAGAATTTGATACAGTAGACACAAAGGATATAAAAGAGAAATAGGAACTAGAGATTAATGCAATAACTGAAGAGGAGGAATGTGAAAAAATGTTTAGGGATGGAAGCAGAATTTCTAACAGTTCCTTAATAAAGGAATTTGACTCGAAAACTAAAGTCAGATTTTTTTATGACTCCCCAAATCACATTTAGGTTTGGTAAGATCCTAAATAAATGTTGGAGAGAATGTGGATTGGAGTATGCCAAACTACATGCTGAAGAGCCACAAAGCTTCTGGGAGAATGTCCTGTGGACAGATGAGACAAAAATTTAACTTTTTGCCAAGGCACATCTGCTCTATGTTCACAGACGGAAAAATGAAGCATATCTAGAAAAGAACACGGTCCCTACTGTGAAACATGTGGGAGGCTCGGTTATGTTCTGGGGCTGATTTGCTGCATCTGACACAGGGTGTCTTGAATCTGTGCAGGGTACAATGAAATCTCAAGACTATCAGGGGATTCTAGAGAGAAATGTGCTGGCCAGTGTCAGAAAGCATGGTCTCAGTCGCAGGTCACGGGTCTTACAACAGGAAAATGACCCAAAACACACAGCTAAAAACACCCAAGAAGGGCTAAGAGGAAAACACTGGCCTTCTATGAGCCCTGATCTCAATCCTATTGAGCATCTTTGGAAGGAGCTGAAACGTGCTGTCTGGAAAAGGCGCCCTTCAAACCGGAAACAACTAGAACAGTTTGCTCATGAGGAGTGGGCCAAAATACCTGCTGAGAGGTGCAGAAGTCTCATTGACAGTTACAGGATTCATTTGATTGCAGTGATTGCCTCAAAAGGTTGTGCAACCAAATATTAAGTTGTGGGTACCATCATTTTTGTCCAGGCCTGTTTCATGCATTTATTTTTTAAATAATTCCGTTGAAGCATGGATGAAAAGCAATGTCTGAATTTCATTGGTCAACATTTATATAATTTTTATTTATTATTACTTTTGTCAGATTAAAGTTATTTCTGTTACCATTATGAGTTTTTCTTTGATTTAATGAAGGGTACCAACAATTTTGTCCACGTCTGTAATGTAAACTTCTAAAGAATGAATAAGTAAAAAAAAAAAAGAAATTAGCCGATGGCCGATATAGTAAAAATGTAACACATCGGTCGGCCTCTACGCTCAAGTAAATTATTTATCTTTAATGATTAATAGTTTTTGAATGTCAGTTAGTTATCACAGTCGTTTGTTCTGAAATTCGTTCTTCACGCAAATAAGTAGAAACTAAACTAGAAATAAAATAAGTCCCAGTTACAAAAACTCCATAATATACACCCATTAACACTCAAACTTCCAGCCAGTTCCGCACTATTGCGAACATTAGTCTATGTTGTTGTACGAAGCTTCCCTTCAATATCGAACTAAATATAAACCTAGTTACACAATTGTGTTTGAATTTAGGGAATCTCTACTAGGGCTGCACAATTAATCAGATTTTGATCGTGATCGCGATTTTGGTGGCCACAATTAAATGAACCTGATCGTCAACGATATTTACATTAAAAATGCGAGCTCTTCTGCTTTCTTCTTTATCACACACAGACTGAATCAATAGTTTACGAGCCACCAGGGGGCAAACGCATGGCTAAAGCTTCATTAAGCTTCCCAAATAAAAACCACGCACACGCCACTCAGCACTCATAATGGCTGCACTAAGCTTGCTACGTAGCAGTTGAAAAGGAGTATTTGAACAATGTAGTAGATCGAAATCTCCATTATGTATCTGACTAGTAAGCAGAAAGTTCCCGAAAGTGTACTACCACCACAGTAAGCAGCCGGTGGATGCTACGCTTATCGCACAATGCAGTGGATGCCCTGAAATCATAGAAGGATCTAGCTAAAAATGGCTACAGACGAACTGTCAATCATTGACACCACCGCAGTTTCGGTGGATAAATGTACGTGAAGCAATGTTACTGATTACTGTAATTGTTTTTTGACTGAGTAAACATTTAAGTTGTTAAGTCATACCAGACAAAATAACGGCTAGAGGATGGCGGGACCACAGGCACTTTTAGATTGCACTCTGCAATAACACATTTAGCTTGTACTTTTAACTATATAAGTATTGGAGTTTGTTTTTGTTTGGTTTTTTTGCATTATTTATCATCTATTCTAATCTAAAGTTTTATTTTTCACAAAAGATGTTGCAACATTGTAGTGTTTATAATTATGATGTTACAGCATTCTTTTATTAAAACAATATACATACAAAAATAAGGAGCCAACTTTAAACTGAAAGTGCATTAAGTTGTAGGGACTAAATTAGTTGGAGGCGGCCGCCACGCCAATTTGAGCGCAGGAAAAACCCTGGTTATGTTTATGCTCAATACCTTCTCTTTACAACACCTAATGTAACAAGCTGGGCTGCTGTTAATCAGGGCTCAACCCCCAGGGACTGGCAAACTAAGACATCATTTGACAAATCTAGAGCCATCTGCTGGATAAGTATCTCAATTGCATTATCTCCCATCCACCGCCCAAAATTTTATTTTATATTTAAAATAAAAATCATCTGCAATTTTTTTACAGATTGCCGATAATATCCTTGAGCTCCATATCAGCCAATAATATTGGCCGATCGATATATCAGTGGGGCTCTAATCTACGACCCTTACCATGCCCCTGGGATACTTTTTTAATCTTAAGAAGACGTAGGGGTGGCCCTTTACCGGACCTGAGATACCCTGACATACAATTTCCTTGGTAAGTGGAGCAATGGGCGCTAGGTTATATCCGTGTGCTTTTTAAGCGTGTCAATATCTGACCAATAATCAATCATTGCTTTTAAAAAAAAAATTTAATTTTTTTAAATTACACCTCAGTGTTTTCCTCGCTGTGATCACGAGACATGTAAACAGCAGCATGCAGACATCACAATGTTTGTTATGGTTCTGCAAAGTTTTATGCGATGTTTACTTGTTTCTATGTGAGCAACAAGACCGATATATCGACACCAAAATAACTGTACGAAGTCCACTAAGAATCTCAATAAAACCATGCTAAGAATCTTAGTAAAAGCAAAATATCCATTTAGTTTACTGTTACTCCTTTTCTGTTACACTGCCATTGATAACTTTTAAGTGTTCATAAGCCATCATGATTAAAACTGTTGACACACATTGATTTCAATAGTTTGAAATACTAAGGTAAAAGTTAACGTTAAATTATGTCTTCAGGTGAAGTAACTTGCACTGAAAAAAGAAAATGCGGCTCTAACTTAAATAAATTGCTTCAATTGGTAACAATTTAATTAAGTTTATTCAAGTAACTTTATTGAGTTTCTCAGTTAAAAAACGAAATAAATTAAGTTTACTGAATTTAATTCAATTACTTGTTACCAATTGAAGCTATTTATTTAAGTTAAAGCTGCATTTTCTTTTTTCAGTGTTTAATGAAACGCTCCCTGCACAAGCAAAATCCATTGAGACCGGTTTTCTTCAATGCACTTGGAGCTCATTTTATAGCAGAAATCCATCTTTCTCTTTAAGCTGGATCTTTTGCAATGCAGTTAAAGGTTCTGTTTTTAACTTGACCTCAGTGGTTTTTGGAACCAGGGTCACAACACAAGTCAACTATTTTCACGAAGCTGGAAAACTGTTGAAAAGCTACTGTAACTTGTTTATTTTTTTTTTTTTCCTGCCAGGGCTGTATTCTGGAATGCTCTATAGCAGGATATGAAATTTTGGCCATATTGTCCAGCCCTAATGCACATCATGTATAGGAGGCGAAAAATATTGGAGGGGGGAGTAGAGTTGGTTGAGGAGGAAGAGGAGAAGCCACAGCCCGATCTAGAGAAATAACATTTACTTGTTGGCAGCGGGGTAGTTTTCGTCAAATTTTTAGTTATCAAGATGAACTGCTCAATACGTGGTGATATTGATTTGAGGCCATAATAGTAATTTCAATGATGTATATGAACAGAAGAAAAGCTGTCACAGAAAGGGCAGATTTGACCACCCCCCCCTCCATTTTCAAATTACATTTTCCAATGCTGCACAATAAATTTACCTAACCTAACCAAAGTTTAATTTAGACTAAATTTACCAGTAAAATTTCATGGTTCTCAGTACCAAAGAAAAACACGAAAAAGGCTAACTGAACAGCACACTATTTTTATTAATAAAGTCAGTTCCTCCGGGATTTTGCGACCCTTTTTTTTTAAAGTTGCAATGTTTTTGGCAATTTTACCAGATGAAAACTCTAAAATGTGACCAGCTCAGATTGGGTCCCCACTAGAACAACATCTCTGATTTTATTAGTGCTACAGCCCAAGACCCATCCTGGCCCACCCTTTGAGTCTTTATTAAACTCCTGGATACGCCCCTGCTCAGCAGCACTAGACATTTAGGAATGGTCAGTCAATCATTCTAAAAATTCGCAGGACAGGAGTCAGTGTTAGAAGAGAAGGCAAAATAATTTTTTCTGACTTTGGTCAAAGAACAGCATTGAACCTGTTTATTTTGATGCTGTAACTTTGGTTTTTGCCGAAACAAAAGCACGACCAGCTGCGCTCTCAGGCTGGACGAGCTGGAAAAAGAGCTTTGATCCGCTGCCGAAGTTACCATCGTGCAGCCAAGATAAAAGGAAACTAGACTTGAGGTAGGTTGAAACAGTTTTTAATCATAAATAACTCTGTCTGACAGAAGCTGTATAAAGTAATTACGGCTTTTATCAGTCACATAAAAGGTGCGGTAAAGTTGTGATAATTGGATAAAGTAGCAAGACTTGCAGAATTTGTGGGGATTTGACCGAATTAGCATTACAGGTCGTATACGGAGTACTTTCCTAACAAGCTGCATTGAAAAAACTATATATTTATATTACTGTATATATCCACAGGGCTTTAAGAGGGGTGCATAATGAAAAGTACAAAATTTCCTTCATTTATATTTGAATTAAAATACAATAAAATGTACATGTATATCGGGCACGACAATGACATCTAAAAGCCAGTGGAAGCCGCAGATTGTGTGTTGACAGATACAGTCTCTATGAGCCAACAATATGGTCAGCTCAGTTCTGTGGTGCTGGGAAGAATGGTGGAGTCAGCAAGTCAATCTGCAGCTTCAGAGACCCGGATATATTGTTATCTGTCTCAGGAGAGGAGTGACCGCAGAAGAACCGAAACTAGAGTGGTTTTAGGTAAAACCTACACTAGATGGACCAACATAAAACATTTCCACGGCATGAAACACAAGCGGAAACGGCGACTTTCCTCCTGGATCGGTAAGCTAGCTCATTTGCTAACGTTTGAATGGGTCCTCTGTACCACTGGTACTTAAGAAAACTTGGTACCGTGAACGTTAATTTTTTTTTTACTATAGACTTGGTACTGAAGTAGTGGGTCTTTTGACTAAAGTAGTTGAAATACTTTGTATTTAATCAAATGGTTGCCACCTGCTTTCTACCAAGGCTCTGTTAACTTCTGCTTGTGTTTTTCTCTGTTTCTTTTCCATTTCCATGTAAGACCCTATACTCATTCATGCTCTTAACACCAAGCCTGGCTTCTGCGGATTCTGTTCCATCACCAGGCACTCACTATTACCTAATGAGAACTTCTGATTGTTTCCCTCGCCTTTCAAAAGACTTCCGGGGCGTCATGTGGCACAGTGGTAGAGAAGGTGCCCAATATGCAGAGGCTAAAGCCCTCAAAGCGGCTGTCTGAGTTTTGTTTCCTAGCCCTGGAACATGTGCCATGTCTTCCCCCCTCTGTCCCATTCTTCCTGTCCAGCAACTTTCTAATAAAAGGCCACTAGTGCCAACAAAAAAACTAAAAAGAATTCCTGTTTGATTTACAATCGGGGAGCAGCTGGTGTCAGTGCAGTTTTCCCCCTTGGCTGTCTTTGTTTGGTCTCAGGAAACTTGAGAGACTGATTGCTTGCTATTAAATCTTGTCAAAACAAGGCAAGATATGCTTCATCACATTTTCTACTCTTTGGCTTGGGAGGAAGTTTTTTTTAAGCGTATTTGGTAAGGTTTTATGTTCACCTTTGCATTTTTGCATGGGAGTCTCATCAAAAACCGATACATTATTTTAGCAGTGTCCAAGCATTTATTTTATCCATTCTTACCCCCCCCCCCCCCCAAACTGTTTATCAATAGCCAGCTGGAAAATGCTGTAAACTTGTGCTAGATTCCTAGAGTGTGTTGACATCTTTTTTGTACACTGACTATAGTGTCTTGTTTTGACCTCAGTTTCAAAGACTTGTACATTTTCTGTTTAAGAGTATTTGTGGAAATTTCTTTATGGTGCGTTCAGACCACACACTTTATCTGCGTCAAGCAACGCTCCCAACGCATGTAGTTTGACGTACCCATTTTAAGCTGAAGCTTGTAAAGCAGGTGGGCTGGTGTTACTCTGCTGGCAGATGACCGCTTATGCTGAGCCTGGTTCTGCTGGAGGTTTCTTCCTGTTAAAAGGGAGTTTTTCCTCTCCACTGTCGCTTTATGCTTGCTCAGTGTGAGGGATTGCTGAGAAGTCACGACGCAATCTTCTGTGGTTATCTAATTCCTAAATTAAACATTGTGTTATAATAACTCTTCTTGTAAAGTACCTTGAGATGACATCTGTTGTGAAATGGCGCTATATAAACTGAATTGAATTGGATGTTTTAAAAACTAGCAGATCGTTATTGGCTACATCGTCGACGTTGGGCGACGTCACTACAGTGAGACGCTCGGATTGGTTGCCGTACTGCGTCAAGTCCATCAACAGTTCAGGTAACTGAACTTCTGCTTTGTTTGCGTTAGCTACGTTGCCACTTGAAACACAAGTAGAAAAGTTGACGGATCCAAGGCACTGCAGAGACTCTGACGGACTCGACCATAGACTTTACATGTAATCTTGCCGCAACTGACACTGCCATTTGGGGCGGTGTGAATGCAGGACAAGTTTGGGAATTTTTTTATCCCAATCGATTAATACCGAGCGCTTTAGTTTGTTCTTTGTTTTGTATTTTTATCCAAGGCTTCTCTTAGCCTGTGTTTTGGGGCTCATGGTTTTTTCCCCCCAACTCTTGGTATTTTTGATCATGTCAGTCTGTATATTGTTTTCTACCTTTTTTTTCTTATCAAATACATGCAATCCCACGACTTATCTGGTCAAACATTTTTTTCGTTTCTAAATGTTGGGTTTTGTTTGTGTTTTTGTTGAATGAAGAACACGATTTTTATTTATTTATATAGCATTTCCTATTTATTTACACATATCCTTAATTTTTGTGTTTATTTTGAATAAATTATATACTAAGTTTTACAAATGTTTTATAAGACTGTTTATCTAAAGTATTTCCATTGGAGAGATCTCAATAGGCATTTTAGCTCTCCGATCCCAATCCGATCTTTCAACCTCAACCACATTGTTCTAAGTTTGTAAATTGCAGCATTATTATTAGTGTTTCACTATAAGCTGAAATATCCTATGCTATGTAAATGCACCACAGGTGCAGTTCAGAGTCTTTTTTTTCCCTCTTCCTCGCTGCAGGAGCTAGGAGAGGAGTTTTTCTCTGTTTATTTCGGTTTACTGTTGAGTGTTGCCAGAAGGTGAGTTTCTATGCCTTTGTTATATAGTTTAAAGTTTGAATAAGTATATTTTTTGAAGTATACCCATAATAAAATTGTGTTTAATCTGCTATGCTGATTTGTGGTAATAAAGAGTCCTTGTTTGCACTGCTACAGAGGTTTGAAATAAAGCACAATTACTAGGAGGAACTCTAGTCAAAATCGGCACAACTCGTCAGCTAATGTAGCTGATCTCTGACAAATCTGAAATGATCGGCCCCATCCAATCTCAAGATCAGGACATCTCTGGTTACCATAGTATTTTTTGTTATGAATCTTGGTTTACTGTTGGCCTTCTATAATTAGTGGCCCCCAGCATGTGAGTACTCACAGTGAACTGGTTTCCAGCAGTAGGTATGTAGATGGTGTATTGTTTCTCTGATGCTGCCTCAACATTAACAGGACTGGCCTCAGCATTTCTTCTTAGTTCCTCGAGAGCCAGTCGGACTGCCAGGTATTTAGAAAGGTGATCCACAGTGGCATTACCAGAGGTCTTAATGTAGCGAGGAACAAATTCCACACTGCAAAAATACAGTCAGGAACAGCCTTGTAGAACAATATACAACCATATTTAAATGTTTGCTTAACAGTGAGTGCAGTATTCAGGCTGATGATTGAAAAACAATATATCTGTTTTGCTGTGAACACACCTGTTGTGACCATCATCCTTTTCCATCAGAGTTGGGTGTGGCCTGAACACCAGTTCTATTTCACTGGCACCTCCATCAATTACAGAGTCTCCTCCCCCATTCTCAGCAGCGTTATCCATGTCTAAACCACTGTCATCACTTGTCTTGGTGCGCTTGATGCTTGGACCTGCTTCCTGGGGTACCAAAACACAACATGTGACTTGAGAACATATACATTCATTTTTCTGCAACCCATTATGCCTGTACAATACATGCCATACTATAACACATGTCACTTGATTCAAATGCATTTACTGCTCCTAGGACATGCCTGATTACTGTGGACAGATGCATTGCTACAGTGAGAGGAGTCTCCGTTGTCTTCAGCTCCACTGCCGTTTTCTACTGTGTGTCTCTTCCCACGCTGGAGCCTGGTAAGAGAAACACCTAGTCACCCATTATGTTGCATCTCTGTGTAGCGTGCATCTCGGAGAGTTGTGTTTACCTGGTCATTGCCTGTATCTTCAGCCCCTCTTCTATGCTGTGTGACAAAGCTTGTTGATTGTTGTGCTTGCTAATGCGAGCCAAAACTCTCTCCTGGTGAGCCTCATACTCATCTCGACTGGGATAAATCTTACCTGAAATTATACAAACAAAATCAGGTCTTGGACGAGATGTCCTGAGTGTCTGTGTTGCCCAGCAATGGACTGGTGACCTGTCCAGGGTGAACCCCCGAGTCTCGCCCAGTGATTGGAGAAAGGCACCAACCCACCCGCAACCCTGCATAGGATAGATGGTATAGCTCAGTGGTTCCCAAAGTTGTGGTCCCAGAGTCATAGCAAGGGGGAGCGGTATGAATGTACAAAATAAATGCTTGGACACTGCTTTTTCTTTTAACAAGGCTCCCATATAAACACAAAGCTGATAATAAAACCTCAAATGAGTTTTTAGACAAACTTCCTTCCAACCCAAAGAGTATGACGAAGCATATCTTGTCACACCAAGCACCTGCAAATGTTCACACAGCTTAAAAAACTTTTCGAACAGAGTGACACTGTGTAAAAACCGTCACGAAATTATAGAGGATTTAATATTGCTGATTGTTGTGTTTGCTATGGACAGGATTCCAAAAATAAATGACACCAGCAGCCAGCCCACCACAGTTATTCCCGTGTCCTATAATGCCAGACGTTGTGCAAGATATCTTTGCAGGTTAAACAAAAAATTCATAATGCTTTTTAAAAGTCACTTTTTAAAATAGTAACCTATTCAATGGTATCCTTTTTCATTTTAAATAATATTTAGTCCGAACAAGCTGGATAGAGATTTAGGCTACATATAAAGACTGAAATTAAATTGAAATTGCACTGGGTTTGAAACTAGTCTGATATTCTCCTCCCAGTCCTAATCAAACTGAAATGTGCTCTTGTGCTTGGTCAAATGTCTCCGGTAGGATTGCTGCAGGGGTTACTGTCATGAGGTTTTGGATTTTTGCCTCGGACAGATGACTTCTCATGGGGGTTTAAATGTTGTTCTGGAGGCTGAATCTGTGCTCCGCTGCCACACGGGACACTTCAACTTCAGCATAAGTTCTTAAATCAGGAAACATAGAAGTGATCAAAAGTCGGAAAGATTCTCTAGGTCTGGGGAGGTGATGGGCGGTGGGGTGGGCGTGAACATTTTCTTACAAACCAAAGGGAGGCCCAGTAGAAATAGTTTGGGAACCACTAGTATAGATAAGGAATGAATGGATGTAGCACCAGTGGAGCTTTGTGCAGCTACTCGTATGAACCAAAAGATTTGTTCTGTGTCCTTGGCCTAAATAAATACTTCCACTTATAACAAGGATGTGATACTATGGTAGCTATATTCAGGTTTAGGGCTGGAGGATAGCTATTTTTTTAATATAAAATACAAGAATGACCCAATATCGTTTATATCAATATAAATAGACCAGTTAGTTTTCTGCCTTCCCACCCCTCTGTCTCTCATGTTAATTCACCTTGCTACACCACTTGTCCTCACTGAACGTGACTCTCACTGCAAGCCCACTGCTGCATTCCGTCCGAAAGTCAACAGCACCATGGAGATAAACAAAGGAGCAGCTGTTTAGCAGTTCTTTAAGTGCAACACCAGCAGGCAAAGGTGCTTAGTAGATACCACTTTTAAAAATAGCTCTTTAGAGTTCCACCCCTTCTCCGAGCATTGAGAACACTTTTGGTACACTCATTAGTGAGTCTGTTAAAATTAGAAAACTATTTGCACTTCACAAGGCACACAAAGCTTGTCTGTACTGCATCGATGTTGCATCACATACCTGTGCTGCATTCAGGGAACATTCAGATAAAGATTCAAATAGTAAAATGTATTCACTGAGTGCATACAAGTTTACATCTTTCATTCATACTTCAGATTTATTTCTTTTCTTTTTTTATGTTTTGTAGCCATAGCACACTGTTTTGGCAGTGGACAGCTTAGAAACAGGGAAAGAAGTGTGGGAATTCTTGCTCAACATGTCCGCAGAGTCGGGCCTCGAACTTGGGATGGCCACATTAGCCACCATACATGAGGTGCCCGCTCTAACCACTAACCCACATAATGACCCCAAACTGCAAATTTGACAAAAAAATCCTCAAAATAAACATGCAGAATGAATACATAAGTCAATATATCATCAAACTGAAAAATAAGTCTAAAAGGACAAACTGTTTAACATTGTCCAAAAAGAGTTTAAAAGATAAATTTTTAACTGTTTTGCCAACAAAGTGTTCTCATTTAAATGGGACACATTTCAGAAACAAAGTTTGCTTTGTCTCTGAAATGTGTTTATATATTGATTTTCTGTGTGGTTACTTACTAATCAGAGCATCAAAATTGGGATCTGGACGCAGCGACCTCTTCGAAACAAGCTTCTTACGACAGGTAGGGCACTCTTTATTACTGCAAGAACAGAAGGTAACATCAGGTATTAAAAAAAAAAACAATCAGATAAAACAGCCATTTAGTGATTATATCAGAAGCTTCTCAGACCCAGAACAGGGAGTTACCCTATGAATTATGGTAATAAGTGGAAAAATTATTGTGATAAGAATTGTAATTTATTCCAATTCATTATTCCTCAGGGTCCCTGCCATCATTTCAGAACATCAACCTAAGAAAACTGAGTTCTTCTTCAGGCATCAGCCAGTGGTTCTTTTGGTGTCCGAGGCCCACTGGAGCATGCAAGAGAGGCCAGCAGCTAATGGTGGAACAAATGGATAGAACTCACTTTTGCAGGGAACCAAACCTGGAATAGAAGGAAGAACTTGCAGCCAGTGGCATTGAACATTTCTCTTTATTTTTATGCTTTTTTTCTTTTTTTCGCTGTCTAACCAGGAAGAAACTGAGGAGAAAACACCTCTCCCCCTATCTTGCATATCTCTTCCATGTGAGACTGTAAAGTGCCAGAACAAGAGAACAAGAAAACAAGAAAAGAAAAATGCTGCTGTGATAATTTACACACTACATTTGACCTTTGGTCAGCAATGACCAGTAGCACAACCAGTTTGCACAATGAGCTGACACCGTCACATTCAGTGATCAAAGAGAGCAGTAGGTTTTATTCAACATGCGCTGGGTGAGAGATAATTTTTATTTCTTTTTGTTAATTTGTAACTGGGGGGAATTAGGTTTTATGCACAATTCATTTTTGAAAGTTCAAAACATCACATTGATCACACATTCGTAGCTCACGCAATAAAGTATGGCTTGCTTGCTGATACATCGTTAAAATTTTGCACAAAGGTCCATGCACTTGAGGATAAACATTTAGAGAGCTGAATAATTTCTGTTTTCAAAGGTGATTATTGCAGATAAGAGCTGTGAGGAATAATATTACATTATTTTGCAATGATACTGTCCTTTTCTCTGAAGCAGGAGGGGAAACGTGGCCACTTCTTAAAATACCGCAATGGATAAGATTGCATTTGATGGTGTCAAAGATGAGAATATGCAGAATTGTTAGTTTTCCTTATGCCCTTCTCCTGCTGGAAGAAGTCAAACAAGTGTGTGTGGGAGAGAAAGACAGAGCGATGTTTAGACTATTGAGGCATGTCTGGTATTGTTAAAATAAAAAAAAAACTGTGAGAGAGCCTCACCTAAATTCCTAGGGAAACTGGAGAAAAAGAAAATTGTTTAAACCGAGTTGGTGGGATAGTGATAGCCTAACTTCAGCCTTTAATGTTACCGTAGACTCAACTGGCTTTACTGAGAAAGTGAAAGGACCTACGCGCACCTGGTTCAGCACACCTTAGACGTTGTAATGACATATGGCCTTGCGTGTGAGGAAGTAACAGTCCTCCAACATAACCCAGTCCTATCTGACCATTTTCTGATAACTTTTGAATTTACTTTACATGACTTTACCAAATCTGAAAGAAAATTTAATTACAGTAGAATTGTATTAGACAATGCTGTAACAAGTTTTAAAGAATCTGTTCCATTCTTGCTTCCTTATGTCTCAGGCTAAGACAGTGGACGGCAGCAATTCCATCACTAACCCTTCGGAAATTGATTTTCTGGTTCAAAGCACTACTTCCTCAATGCATTTGGCATCTTCTAATTGCTTTGCATGTAGTACTGAGGAATAGGGGGCAGCATATAGACTCAGATCGGATTTTGCCAAAGAAGAAGTAAAATAAACATGGCAACCATAGGTGATCAACACAGAGCTGATAACATACCCACCAGCTCACAGGCCCAAGGGGAAGAACGCAAGCACGTGAGAGACACCCCCACAACTTGTGGTTACCCCAGCTGGACTTTTGTGAAAACTGCAGCTAATTCCAGAAGGAAAGCCAACAAAGTGGTTGAAAAAGAAAAAGAAAACAAACGAAACAATGTAGTCATTCCATATGTGTCTGGGATTTCTGAAAAACTCAGGAGGATTTTTAACAAACACAGTATCCCTGTGTATTTCAAACCCAGCAACACACTCAGACAGAGACTAGTACATCCCAAGGACAGAACACCACACGCACACAAAAGCAACCTGGTGTATGCAATCCAATGCAATGAAGAATGCAAGGACCTCTACATTGGTGAAACCAAACAACCACTGTACAAACGCATGGCCCAACACAGGAGAGCTAACTCCTCAGGCATGGACTCTGCTGTTCATTTACATCTCAAGGAGAAAGCCCACTCCTTTGAGGACAGCAATGTCCAGATATTAGACAGAGAGGACAGATGGTTTGAAAGAGGAGTAAAAGAAGCCATCTATGTAAAAGTAGAGAAACCATCGCTAAACAGAGGAGGAGGCCTGAGACATCACCTATCTCCAATTTACAATGCTGCACTTTCATCCCTCCCTAGGAGACTCAACAACTTAGCCTCTAATAACAGAAACAACTGTGACTCCAATGACTGTCGTTATAACACAATAGGGCACTAATGAAGCCGAAACCTAACCTCCACCAATAGGCGACACGCCAACGACCGTCGTTAAGACATGGAGCACAAAGGATCCAATGACATAATGATTCTTGTAAAAGCCCTCCAAGAGGTTAAATAGCTGAGTCTCCACACCAGTTAGTTGGACCAGTCCCAGCCTGGTCAGCGGCGAGCATGAACTGATGAAGCCTCTTGGATAAGAGGTGAAACGTCTTCCAAGACAAATTACCAAGTCCAGTTGCGTTTGATTGAAATTTCCTTGAGATAACCATGACCTGGATGAATGAGAATATTCACAGGCTCATAGGTGATCATTGGCTGGTTATTATTCAGATAACAGAAAAAAAGACGGCAGAAGTATCGTAAATGGTATGTAAAACATATTTACCGCTAGTAATGATTTCTTTTCTACTGGTTTTGCCACCGTTGACCGCGTTTACCTACAGACTGTCGAATAGCGCTCAACACTTCCCCCTACTGTTTACTCTCAATAGCGTTTGTAAAAGGTATGCCGTTCGGTTCTTGTCTGACATTTTAAAGCCGATAACTTTTTAAACTATAAACGAGGCTGCTCTTTTTTGGAATTACTTCATCAGAATTGTGTGCTTCGCTCCTACCAGCAGCTGTACTTAGTTAAAAACATTATTTTCTACACTGTGTTGAAGAGTGTGTAGCAGTGAAATTGGTCCTGGCTGAAACACTTCCCCTCATTAAACGTTCCGGAATTTGTCAGAGCTTTTCACCGGTATAGGGGTATATTAAAAATTCACATCATAACGGAAAATAAATAAATATATATTTATATAAAAACACACGTGGCAAGAAGAGTTTTGCTCTACTGTAACAGGGCTGTACGATAACTTTTTTAACTCATAGCAATGGTGCTAGAGGTTGCTGGTTTTGTAGCACAAACAAAAAAGTTGCAGCACCAACAGAAAATGTAGTTTACAATCTTTAAAAACCTATTGTTGCATTCTGTTATTTGCTACATATATATTAAATGCAACATTTAACATAATCCAAATTCCTTTAACTGTTCCACACTGGGGAAATTCAGGCATAAAAGCAGAAAAGTGACAGTCTCACACAAAGAGCAAAACATTAAATATATATATTTTTTAAAATTTGAATAACAGTGTACAGTCAGGACTAAATTACAACAGTAAAATAGTGTTACATTATTAAGAATAATATATTCTGGTTGAAGAAATGTGCAGTTGAGCAGCATAATTTAAATTTTTTTACAAAATACACATGTCTATTTGTGCATCGGAGAACAGGCTGTTTAGTAAAAGTGGCAAATAAACTGCTACAGAGAAGCAACAGAGATGTGTAATACTGAACAACCCTGACCATCCTCCTTTTGAGACTATCATTAAATAACAGTGAAACCGGACTCTGGTCCCGTCTATCGCGTTCGGATTTTAAGCACTGTTACAGACACACATAAATAGCACATGGACATAATCTAGCTGCCCATTTCTCCACTTAACCAGGAAATTGTATATCAGGGTATCTCAGGTTTGGTAAAATGCCGCCCTGACAGCTTCTGAAGTTTTAAAAAGTGTCCCAGGGGCATGGTAAGGGTCGTACATGTTTAAGCTCTTTAATTTCCCGATATATAAAATAATATCTTCCATTTTACAATGGGGAGTAAAAAAAAAAGAAAAAAAAAAAAAAAAGAGTAAAATCACATCCAGCGACGTTCATTTGATTCCTGCCAGCATGGCGCCTACGCTCTGAGAGTCATGGGACAACCAAAGCTCTATAAGAATTCAGTGGTCAAATTATTAGAAAATTAATAGCAAATCCACTGTTGTGAATTTTGAAGAATTATCACCATCTCATTTATAATAATTTGGAAACAATTATACCAATAACCTGGTACTGGGATAATTGTTTATGTAATGCAAATTATCAATGATAAAATTAGCAAAACAGGGCACCAACTTCTTAATCATTATAAGAAATATTTATAATTACATCAGACTATCAGTCTTTATCTGAAGGATGAATTCTTTTGGCCAATGTATTAAAACATAACATACACTAAAGAAGCACTGATTTTATCTCAAGTTTAAGGAATTTATTAACAACTGCTCACAACAATCACAAAGTAAATTCAATTTAGTCTAAAGTGAAGCTATGCTACGTTCTAAAGGATGCATCTATTCTACCAGAAGATGACAAATGAAACAGTAGACCACACTATTCTTTTAACCCGTTTAAAACAGATTGGCCTCTCTGGTGCTGTTCACAAATGGTTCACATCCTACCTCACAGACAGGAAGTTTATGGTAAGTTTAGATCCCTGTTCCTCTAAGGTCCATAAGATCACTTGTGGTGTACCCCAGGGTTCAGTTTTAGGCCCAGTACTTTTTAACCTGTATATGCTCCCTCTTGGCAGTGTCATTGGAAGACATGGAGTTTACTTTCATAGTTATGCTGATGATACACACAGTTGTACATCTCCATGTCTCCTGATGACACACGGCCAATGGATGCACTTTTTAACTGCATTTTAGACATCAAATCATGGATGGCAGAAAACTTTCTCCAGCTCAACCAGGACGAAACTGAGGTTTTAGTTATCGGACCTGAGGCTCAGAGAGAGAAACTTTTACCAGAACTACAATCATTATCTTTTAATCCTTCTTTACAAGTGAAGAATCTGGACGTGATTTTTGACTCTGAGCTGACTTTTATTCCACACATTAAAAATATGACTAAGATAGGTTTTTATCACCTAAAGAACATCGCCAGAGTCCGCCCCATTCTCTCTCGGGCCAATGCGGAGACGCTAATGCATGCTGTTATCACCAGTAGAATTGATTATTGTAATGCTCTGCTTTCTGGTCTTCCCAAAAAGACTACATCAAGTTTACAGCTTTTACAGAATTCAGCTGCTCGTGTCCTGATGAAGAACAGGAGGCGGGAGCACAATACCCCGGTCTTGAAATCACTGCATTGGCTCCCCGTATGTTTTAGAATCGATTCGATTTTAAGGTTCTTTTAATGGTTTATAAGTGTCTTAATGGTCTTGGGACTTCTTATCTTTCAGAAATGCTATGGTAAAAATGAACCCTCGCGGTCTCTGCGCTCCTCTGGCAACCGTCTCCTTATCATCCCCAAAGTCAGGACACAAACTCATGGTGAGGCGTCCTTCCATTATTATGGCTCTCACCTCTGGAACAGGCTGCCATAGGACCTCAGGGCCGCAGAGAACCTTCTTGTTTTTAAGAAGAGGCTCAAGACTCACCTTTTTAGTCTAGCTTTTAACTAATTATTATTTATTAATGTATTTTTAACTGCTCAGCATGTTTTACCTGATTTAATTTTTAGTTTTAGCTTTTAACTGTTTATTTATTAATCTGCTTTGCATTTTTATCCTGATTCTGTTATAATTGTTTTACACTTATTGTTTTACATTTTATATTTCATACATTTTATACACTTTATATTTTAACTTATTTTAATCTTTCTTGCCAGTGTTTCCTCTGTGGGGGCCCCTGCATCGCCGGCGTTGGGTTGGGTTGGGAGGGGGGTGTAGTCGTCCTGGTTATTTTATTTTGGTTTTTGTATGGGGGTTTGGGGGGTTTTGGGGTCATTTTAAATCTGTAAAGCACTTAGAGAAACTTTTTTTGAAAAGCACTTTATAAATAAAGTTTGATTTGATTTGAAATGAATTGCTTAAGAGATAATCAAAAGAAACCGACGTCACGTGTGGGACAGGGAAGCGCCTATCAACTAGGTGTGATTTATCAATGCGCGAGATCGTCTCAGGGAAGACAAAGGAAAACATTTTGATAGCTAGCTAGCCAGCTGTGTGGTTACAACATTGAAGCTATCAGATACTGGCCACCATTTTTCTCCTCTCCCTGGAGTGACCGAGGTACACAAAGCCCAAGCTCATGAAGTCACCACAGCAATGCACAAAACAAAGACAGTACACAGCTTCTACTTGCAAATAAAAGAAACAACTAACATTAAACACAATCAGCCAGTTCTGACAGAAAATACATACAAGTCAATCTAAATTTTAAAAAACTTGCTCCATCCAGGAATTACAGACTAACTCACACCCCCACCAGAGTAAAACCCCGGACACATTATTTTTGAATAAGCTCAAAAGGAGGCGTTGCCTGGCCGACCAGGGACAAAAGCGGGGGGATCAAGGGCTGGGCGTGGTCTGGGCTTTGACTGACATGTTGCAGCAGCGCAGAGTCAAAGATAGCCAGAAAGATGGAGAGAGCCATAGTTACGTGAGCTCCATTGCCTCAGAGGGAAATAATCTGGAGGTTGAGGTTATAGGGAGAGTTAAAGGTTCTGTGGAGCAGGCGAGCGGCCCTGAGCCATATCGTTTTCAGCTATTGTCTCGTTCTCTGCCAGGGGCAGCAGCAGATGCCTAGCCTGTAGTGGCATAGAATGAGCACCGTCTCTAAGTGGTACATTGTTGTTGGCCAAATCTAATGCTAAATATTAGGGATGTCCGATACTATCGGCCTAAAGTCATTATCGGCCGATATTGGCATTAAAATGTAATATCGGAAATTATCGGTATCGGTATTTTTTTAATAAGTTGAGTTTTTCACACCATTACATATTATATATCAAACTCTTCAGCTACTTCTTTTCTCTCTCAAAATGTAAAAATATGACAGATTTTAGGTTTAGTTTTTAAGATATTATTTGTTTGAGACAACTTTCAATATATTAAAAGTTAGGTTAATTATTGGCCCTGCTTAAATGTTTGCTGTTTTTTAAATTTTTTTTATTCTTGTTTCAGTTGTTTCCACTTTACCTCACTGCTATAAAGGTATAATGTTAACATTTTCTAAAATTAGAAATTTGTCCTGAGTGGTGGGCCTTTGTCAGTATTCTCTGTGTGAGAAAATGTTCCTGCTACTTTTGAAGACAAAATAAAAATGGCACCTTTTTCAATTGCCTAACTAAAATTCTTAAATTATTACATTTTCTAAATTTTTAAAGCTCAAGTATGCATGATACAAGATAATTCATTGTGGTTACCTAAAAGGGTTTAGTAGTTTTTGTTTTTTATGAGGGAGGGTTCCCACATATCGGTATGAGTTAGGCTATATCGGTATATCGGAAAGCGGTAAAAAAGCCAATATCGAACATCCCTACTAAATATAGATTAGTAATTTTGTGTCACTGTGCCTTAACATGTGCACCTGCGGCCACTGTACGTCATTGTCCTCAACAGAAAATGTGTCTTGCAGAGATGCCCAAGGTATAAATAAAGTATTGAAGCATGATGAGAAAATCATTCAGGAATGTGCAAAATAAAACTTTTCACACTATCACAATTATTGCATTAAAAATGAACTCTTTGCCCAGATTTTATGTTCCATTTAATGATATCAGTTATTCCCTTTCGCATAGGTAATAAGCAAATGTCAGCAATTAGGGGTAACCAATTGCATAACAGAGCACCCAGGTTTTGAGCCAATTGTGCTGCAGGCAGTTCAAGGCACCTCGCTACCGAGGTGTGGCAGAGACCGAACGTGTTAAATACCCCACCACAGCCGGACTGCTTTCGTCACTAATCAAAGCCTACATCGGAAACCCGAACTGAGCCGTTAGCAATGCAGTATTCCAATTCTAGATTACACTCCAGTGCAGTGTAATTGTTCAGCCACGTGGGGCACTAAACCAACGGTTTTTGGTACAAAATTAATATTTTCACTTACATGTACTAAAATACATAAAATGATGACCGGATGTGTAGAAAGTGCTATTTTAGTCGCATTTATACAGTTTATCCCAAAAAAAAAAAAAAAGATTTTGGGGTGAGTTGCACTTTAAGCAAATTGGAAAGTTTCTACTTTTGATGGCTGCTTCAGTCGACGATTGAATGATGAGGTAGTTGAAGAAAATGTCCTGGTTCAGAGGTGAGGCTTAATTTTTCCACCTGAATTTGCGCTCAGAGAGGGGTCGAAGTTCAGAGGCGTCTTCCGGCTGCAGGGGCTGGAACGGCTTGTTAACAGAGCACCGGCTCACAAGTAACTCCTTGCTTGAACTGGACGGCACACAAAGAATAGGAAACCCTGGGCCAGTTCAGGATGAGTCGTCTTGGACCAGCCAGCAGAATTGAAGGGAGAAAGGAAATGCATGCGTAGACTAAACTTCCCTCCTTTAATCGTGAAGCTTAGTGGAAGAGGACGAGCCGATTTTCAGCTGGCTTATATAAGCTTCGGCGGCATCATCCAAGATGGCCGCCAGTCACTAGCCAATTAGAGGTTGTTCTGGGGTCGCCAAGTGGTTCAGATATCGGTTAGTTCTGTAATAATTATTCTAAGTTAAAAAAAAGACTTAATAATCTCTCTCTCTCCATCCATAAGTTTTTGAACAGAAATATCAAAGACAGTTCTAATAAGAAGACAAAAGACATGTTAGAAGTAAAAGAAGACTTGTATACATCAATAATAAAGAAAGAGCGTAGATTCAGATAGGAGCTGCTGTATTTGCAGTTTGTTTTTAGTTTGACTAGCATAAACCAGGACCCACCCTCCAACCCCCACCAAAACACACACACACCAACCACACGAAAAAGAAAAAAACTCACCCGGATCTCAAAGCTGTGATGATACAGTCAGCGCAGAAGCGGTGCAGACATTCTTTGGTTGTCATTGTGTTCTTCAACATGTCCAGACAAATAGGACACATAAGTTCACTGTGCAAGGACCTGGGTGAAACTGCTATCTCCAGTCCATCTGTTATAGCCTCCTGAGACAGACCAACAGACAGAAAGACATCCAGAGAATTACAGGTTAAAGCAAATAGATGTTCTCCGAGTGCGTCCATGTGTTCTCTTAGGATGCATCCTCCTCTCAATGAGACTTCTTGGACGGTCCTTTAGTGCAAAGTAGGGCTGGGCGATATAGCAAAAATAGAAAATCATGATTTTTCAATTATAATGATTTCAATTTTATTACAATTCTTTTTAAAGATGACCCAAAAAAACTTAAATTACATACTCAAGAAGAGAAAGAAGAATTTATTTTGAATAAATAAACAAATTCATTCAAATTAGGGATAATCATCACACTAGAGAAGATAAAAATGCAATCAAAGTTCGAGTGACAATAACAATAGTCAGTTTTTTTAATTTTTCAAATAACTTCCGTGAAATATACATCTAAATCATAAATGTATTTAAGAGCAATTATGTAAATTTTTTTATCTTGACTTGTCTATATAAGGCAACAGAAAACAGAGAGCACACATTAACTTAAGTTTAAAAATATATTGAACAAAAATAATAAAATATTTTAAAATTAAAACTAACAAGCAGCCTCAAATGCAGTGCTGTTGTGAAATCTAAATTAACCAATAAATAATTCTCATACAAGGAGGTAAATACAGTTTTAACAGGTTCAAATGTATTGTACAAACATTAATTGTCCAAAGTTCTGATTTTATAAACAGGCACACATAAAGCTTCCTAATAAAAAGGTAACAGAATTAACATTTGTATGTATAAACACAAATGTATACAAAGTGCTGTCGCTACAAAAGACAAAAAAGGCAGAGTGTAGTTCAGTGTTTCTCAATTATTTTCTGCCATACCCCCTAGAGAACAATTTTTTTCACGCCCCCCCACCCCAACCAGATTGATATCTAAAAATATTTAATTATTTATTGATACAAACCGGCACCAGCCCAATGCATATACTATATAGAGATTATGAAAAAAGATTAATTAAATAAGATGCAACTACTTCAAATGGTTGCAGCTCATTTTATTTTTTTAGTTCTTGTCACTATATCCAAGTTCAGTTTATTAGCTCAGTTGGTAACATTTAATCCAGACTGCTCGGTCTGTGTGATGCTCAGAACAGAAACAGTTCAAATGATTTACTGGGATGTGAATTTTTAAACTAACATGGTATATTATATACTATGTGCAAAACGAATGATCTCATATTTTTCATAGGCCCTATTACATATTGATCTCTCACCACCTGATCAAGTCTCATAGAGACCTGGAAACAGTAAATATTCATATTACTTCCATATTTTTCTAAACCTGTGTTCATTTTTATTTTATTAGTCCTTCCCAGACGCCAGTGAAATCAATGTATGTCAGTGATTTTATGTTTAACGGTCTGCAGCGCTTCGTTTGCGTTTTTTCCCGACAGAGCTCTCGTTTCTTCTTGTTTCTAATGCAAACCTTGCTATCACTGGTTGTCACCGCGAGCTTACAGAATTTATTGAAGGATCTTCCCCCAATTCATAAATATCTCTGTCTTTTCGGGGATGGGGGCGTCTGTGTTTCTGTGAGTTTTCTCGCTCTGGCGGGCAGGTTTAGTCTGTCTGCATGGAGAGGCGGGCCGACCTCCTGGTAACAGCAAACGGGCAGCCTTACAGGAGCGGGAGCATCCAGATCACTACAGGAACGGTGTTTGTGTAGTCCATTTTTAGTTGTTAAATTCCGCGATTCCATCTCCCTTTCCCGCAGCGTGGATTAAAGAACATCTTTGTCTCTCAGATCTGTCTGAGTAGACTTCTTCTGCCGGGCTGAACATACAGCTTGTTGATAAGCTTGAGCACTGCTGCCACAGAGTTACTGGAGGTTTAAACACAGTTAAAGTATAAATAAAAGCCTCGGCTCCCAGGAGGCGCATGGTGGTGATCTAACGTCCCCCCGGGCCCCACCATTTGAGAAGCACTGGTGTAGTTTAAGAAGTTCCTAACACTGCAGTATTATTCCTCTTCCATCAATCCATATTCTTAATATTTTCTGCAAATCTCTCTATGCATGCAGGGTACATGCATTGAATTGCAGTGTTAAAAAAACAACAACTTGCATCTGGGCATCTGATTGTTTGCCCTCTCTGTCGTATGTAGTGAGTTTTGGGATTGCGCCTGCTAGTGTTCGCTACGTGGAAGCAGCGCTGGCCACTGCTGCTGCTGCAGCCAGCTTTTTGGCTTTAGCTTCCAGCTGGCTCTCATTGTATTTTTTGGGATGCCTTCTTTTGAAGTGATTAAATTGGTTAAAAGTAGCTGCATGTCCCTTTAAGAGCATTGAACATTGCCTCCTTCAACACGTTGTGCTCAACGTCATCACAACATTTTCGGAGCGCCGTCTCGAGCCCTTCATGTGGAGCAGGTGGGCTCTAGTCTCCAAGCTGATCGCATTACGTGTTCGGCCTGGCCTCAGGCAGAGCTGGGACCGCCACAGTGGGGAATCCGTGAACACTGTCCCCTCGCTGTGTCAGCCGGCCAAGTTTGAGGAGCCGGTGTCGCACGTTGATCTAAACATCGCCCGCCAGACACCAACTACTATGCCGAGCGTCTGGCCGTGGTTAGTAAAAGTTTATAACGTGAGAAACGCGGGACATGCTGTGGTGGCGACAGGCCTGGGTAAAATGTACTCTTCCAGAAAGGCCGTCCGAGTTAGGAAGCTGTTCATGGCTCACTTCTCGGCGTAGGAAGCGGTGCATTTGCAGCCAAAACAGCTCTTTTAAGAGCAATCCACAAACCTCGTAAGAGCTTTCTTGTCTAAATAGGTTAACCTCTTCATAAATTTTATTTTTTATTCCCGTCTCTGTATAGAAAACTGCTGGTGTCATGTAGCTAGAGGTGATTAGCCATGGTGTTTATCAGTATTTCCTCCGTCATGCTGATGCTGTGACTCTGTGTCAGTCACTGACGTTACGGTACCATCTTCAGTGCACCAGACTTTTTTCCCCCAAGAAGGCATTGCGCTATGGAAGACCAAAACTTGCCTTACTTTTTAACAGACTTTAGATAACTTATTGAAAAATCGCACGCCCACTTTTTAATTACACTGCTCAATGCCCAATCCGTACTATTCTACATTCGAAATATTTTTAATTACTTTAACTATACAGTACCCTGCTTTTTTAACTATAGTACGTGATGTAAATATTTATCTTCTGTAAAAATTGTGTGTGTTCTATTCTGTGTTATATTCTGTTTGTACATGTTTTTTGTTGCTGTTACAACCAAATTCCCCATTGTGGGATAATTAAAGGATTATTCTTTTGTATCCCAGTTTTTTTCCCTGTCGTGTTGTAGAAACTAAAATCAACTAAAGTTAGATAAACCTATGTCCAAACCAACTTCTTCAAATTTTATCTTTAAAAGTATAGACTTTTTAGTGCGTTTGAATCCCTATTTCATGAATCACAAAGATACTGCTACGTGCACAACTTGTTCTCCTCAGAAACTGAATTTGAATAATTGCTTTTAAAAAAGGAACCTATTTTTCCTATTTGGGAAAAATAACTAGGTATATACTAATTTCTAGAGGTGATAGCTGATTGTTGTGTAGAACACATCACTCCAGTTCTAAAGTCCTTACACTGGCTCCCTGTAGCTCAGAGAATAGACTTCAAAGTGCTTTTACTAGTCTATAACTCATTGAATGGGTTATTACTAGAGTACATTACCGATCAATTTTTGCGGTACAAACCATCCAGACAACTCAGGTTCTCCAGCTCTAGTCTACTGATTGTCCCTAGAACCAGAACCAAGCATGGGGAAGCTGCTTTCAGCGTCAATGCTCCCTACATCTGGAACGAACTGCCGGTTGAATGTAAAGAGTCACCGAACAATTTTAAATCTAAAATATTAATGTACTTATTTAGACTTGCCTATGACTTACCGATATGATTAATTGCTATTATTGATGTCAATCTTTAAATAGTTTTAATTTGCATAGATTTACATAACTGTTCTTTTATGCTCTAATCACCAAATGTTTTCTTTTTCTTTTAATTACTATTATTGGTATAAATGTCAGTTTATGCTTTCTTTTAATGAGTCTGTGTTTTAATCTTCTTATGATCATGTAAAGCACGTTGAATTGCCTTGTGTTGAAAGTAGGGCTTAACAATTAATTGCATATGCAATAATATCGCAATATGACACAATAATGGTGCATTCACACTGCACAGTTGGTGTGTGCATTCAAATCATTTAGTTTGACGTATGTAATTTTTGGCTTCCAAAGCTTGCTTCTGAGCAAAGCGGAGTGCGTGGGCGGGGCTTCCTCTGTTACCGCACTTTCTGAACTATGGCGGAACATAACGAGAGAGCGGCTTGGCTTTGTTTGCTAGATAAAGCTAGACAACGTTGACATTAGGTTCATCAGCGCTCATTCTTCAGATGCAATCTGAGTTTGGGGTGTTTAACCATTTTGCGCCAGGAGCTGCATATGGATGAGGTTCGCTTTCAGTTTGTCTGTCCTGTGCCTAATTTTACGACCTCTTGGGCCGCATCAGAGCTCAAATCTCCTACCAGGACACCAACTAAGGGTTCTCTATTCCTCCTTAGGATCGCCTGCCCATCTGTCTTTTCTGTTCACACCACACAGTTTGTCTGCGTCAGGCAACGTACCCAACACATGAAGTTTGACGCATGTACTTTGAGGGTTCCAATGCTTGCTTGTGAGCAAAAAAAAAGTGCGTGGGCGGGGCATCTGAACTATGGCGGATCGTATTGAGAGAGTGGCTTGACTTTATTTGCTAGATAAAGCTAGAAAACACTGACTCCTGGTGCATCGGCGCATTTGTCTTTGGTATGTGTTATTTCTGATTTTCTAAATCTCTGTTTGTTGAAAATGTTTTCACTTGTCCCGCCATTCATTCAAGATACGTGTAGTGACATCACTACAGTGAGACGCTCTGATTGGTTGACGCACTGCGTCAAGTCCATCAAAAGTTCAGCAAGCTGAACTTCTGCCTTGCTTCCGTTTGCTACGTTGCTGCTTGCAATGCAAGTAACGCTTGAAAAGTTGACGAGCCAACGCACCGCAGAGAATCTGACAGACCTCCGACGTACTCAACCATAGACTTTACATGTAATCTTGCCACAACTGATGCTGAAGTTTGGAACGGTGTGAACGCACCATTACAGCCTCAAAAATCAACAGACTTAATGCTGCACTGCGACCAAAGAAAGAAAAAAAATACTTTCTCACTCTCTCATGACACAGAGACTCCTGTGTGTTCAGTGCTGCTGAGCAGGGGCGTATCCAGGAAGTGAATAAAGAGGGGCTAAAAGGGGCCCAGAGTGGGTTTGGGACTGTAGCACCAAAATAAAATCAGAGATGTTGTTCTAGTGGGGACCCAATCTGAGCTGGTCACATTTTAGAGTTTTCAACTGTTAAAAGAACATTTAGTTGTTTTGTTTTGCTTAGGTTTATGTAACAATGTTGCCTCAAACTCTGCTTGCTTTTCAAACAATTTAAGGGATTGGCGAAGAAGAAAATCACAAAAACATTGCAACTTTTCGCAAAAGCTTTTTCACAAAATGTGGTTGGACTGTTTAGTCTATTAACTGAAATTATTGCTGTTGACTGTTACTTTGTCAAATACATAAATAAATAAATAAATAAATAAATAAATAAATACTGTAAATGGGTTTAGTTTTGGAGCAATATGTTGGAGTTGGAGTTTTCTGGGGTTTTTTTAAAGATAAAAGGAAAATACTTGATCATTTTACAGCCACAAAATTTTCATAATGTATGATTTGTTTTGGTTATTTAAAAACGTAAAAATGTATCTGATTTATCGAATCAATAAATCGTTAGATTCATCGATTAAAAAAAGAATCGATAGCTGCAGCCCTAGCCATATGTTCATTTTATAGTTTTTATGAAGATGTAGGTACAGTTCAGTCTATAAATTATGAAAAGGTAAAATACGGTATGGAGAATTCTGCAAAACACACAAAATAACTTTTTGCAAGCAGACAAAATAAATTACTTGTAGCACAGTTTGTGAACTTAGTACCTTTAATTTGTTAAAAAAAATAAAAGTAATGAACACTTTTAGTTCCGTATTTGGCAACACAAGTCCGGTATAGCCTAAATTTGCAACAGTTTAAAGGTCAAACAAGTACAGCAAAGGGGATTATAAATCTTTAAGTTGAGTGTGAATTCAGACAGTAACTCAAAAACCCAACACTATAGAAGGGGGTGCCTAAATCATGCCCTTCTACTTCTGGACCATGGGCCCCCTATTGCCAAAAAAAAAAAAAAAATGAATGGGAGTCAATGGAGTAATAAAAGTTATTTCTATATCCCTTTTGAAATGTGCCATGGATCAAACATATGATGTCCACAAATTTTTAAGACGCATTTTGATGCAGAGGAAACGCTGCTGTTCGACCTGTGGGAAAAGTTACTTTAAGTCTTGTGTAAAAACACTTAGCGGACTACAACTACAGAGAATCAAGCGGACTGAGGGCCTTGTTCAGACTGAAAGCTTTGTCAGCTTCAAGCAACGCTCATAAAGAGACTAGTTTGACGCGGATCGTGGTTGGCTAGGCAGCGTCGACGATATCCAATTAATTCTATTGAGATAAAGCATGTTGATGATTTAATCTACCCGTGAAATTTAGAGCAACGAGCTGAAGCTGATGTAGGTACCAGATCTGCACAGGGGCCTGCGCCTACATATGACGAATCATAAAATTATTGGCTGGACGTTAGAACATAGTATAGGGAGCCTAAGTCTCCTCCCCTTCCTGTCGGTCCGTGGGTCCCCAAACCGAAAAAAAAATGAATGGAAGTCAATGGAGCGATAAAAGTTATTTTCTGGTCTGCTTAGTCTTACATGCTAAATCACACATATGTTGTACTTCGATTTAAATGATAACTAACCTACAAATCAGAAGTCGCATATATTACGTAATTTTGCTGACGGGAGTTAGCAATAGCTATAGCGCGTAAAACACTCACCCAGAGCTTGTAGTGCTTCTTCTCCATGCTGGCTCCCACTCCACTGATTGCTTTACATAGCTGCTACTTTCCCATTGATCAGATTTATAGAGGTTTTCTCCAGGTTTAATGCTCCTTTCTTCGTCCTGGAGGTTACGACCCTCACTCTACTTCTTCTTCTGCAGTTGTAGTCCGCTAAGTGTTTTGCACAAAACCTAAAACCTTTCCGGGCAAAAATCTGCGTTTTCTCTGCATCAAAATTAGTTTTTAAAATTCACAGACATCATATGTTTGATCCACGGCGCATTTAAAACTGGATCAGAAAATAACTTTATCGCTCCATTGACTCTCATTCATTTTTTTTGGCATTTGGGGACCCATGGACCGAAAGTAGAAGGGCGTGACTTGGGCTCCCTATGTAGTATAGATGTAGTATGCATTTTTTTATAACTTTATCAAACAACTAGCAAGTATACAAAACACAAAAAAATTAAGTATATATAGGATTTCAATAGATACAAACAGCCGACGGTGTACCGCAAATACAGAACATGCAAAAAATTACATTTATGAATCGTTTTGACAGCCTTTTTCTTGATTACATGATATTAATTTAATATATAGTTAAACATGTAAATCATCTTTTTGGGATTTTCCAATTAACAGAAGGAAACATTTTTACATCATGGGTGTGATGGAAAGAATTTAATGTTATGTACTTTCGGTACTTTGTACGACTACAATGGGAAAATCTGTCAAAATGCGGTGAATGACAACCTACCAAACTCTTTCCAAAGCCCATGCATGAAAGAGCAGCACTAGAAAAGATGTGTCACGTTTTCTTAATAGCCCCAAAGGAGCTATTGTTAACATTTAGGTCCTTTTTTTAAATGTAATCATATAGTGCTTGCAAGGTAGTTTGTCCGAGTTGAGTTGCTGTAGTTTGGGTTTTCTTTATTTATTTGCAAAATTGTGTTGTATGATTACAGTTTTGCTTTTATACAATAAATGTTCTCAAAACGACATACGTTGCTTTATTTCTTTTAAAAAAACCTACATTTAGCAGGTTTTTACTGCTATGTGTATCTTCCTGCTATGGATCTATGTAACCTGATCTGAAGGGAATATATAGCGTATCACAAGGGGCTGCAATGTGTATCGCAATATAAATTTTTGGCCACATCTCCCATCCCTAATACACAGATTAAACTCAAGTGTATATTCTGATCCTAAATATTCTGTAAAAATAGCATTAAAAAAGCAGATAACCTAGGTGTCAAATACATGTTGCTCTCTAGTCTGAGATAGCTGTAATAGCGCTAGATTTTATAACTAATAAGTATAATGTAATAAAAGCCCAATACCAGACAGTCGGATGGCAGAAGTTGGCAATATTGCTTGGGGATAGGGGTGAACCCATAGGAAGAAGAAAATGATGGATTTATGCAAAAGTGATATTGGTGAGACTTTACCTGTGGTGTTCTCTGTAGTTCATAGAGACTTAGCTCCCAAGTCTTGCTGAGGGACTGGACGCCATTCGTCTGCACTGTCTGAGTCATGACTGCAACACTGGAACAGAAGGGGAAAAAAAGTACACCCTTTTGGTGCATTCAGACCGTAGGCTTTGTCAGCATCAGGCAACACTCATAAAGAGACTAGTTTGACACATATACAAAGAAGAAACATTTTTAAGCTTAATCTCGCAAAGCTCGTGGCGGGCCTTTCTCTGCTGGATGTTTTCAGCATTAGCGGATCGTTGTTGGCTAGGCAGCATCGACGTCGGGCAACATCTCTACAGTGAGTCGCTCTGATTGGTTGTCGTGGTGCATGAACAGCTTTAGGACCATCAAAAGTTCAACTAGCTGAACTTCTGGGTTGCTAGCGTTATGAGCTTTGAAGCTTGAAAAGCAGGAAAAGCTTGAAAAGTTGACAGAGCCAAAGCTCACAAAGCGGCGCAAAGACCGTGATGCTCCTCCAACGGCCTCCACTATAGACTTAACATGTAATCTTGACGTTGCTGACGCTGACAAAGCCTGCGGTTTGAATGCACCATCACACTGGTGCATTTTAGTTGTCCTCGGAACTCGTTTTTCCAAGCTGCAAGCTTTTAAGTTTCTGAGTACCTTGAGATTCAAAATCTAAAGATGACGGTGTCCAGTACTACCAGGAATTAGTTGTTGTCTTTAGTCTTTGCTCATTTATATGTTCAGTTTTCATTCTGTTTGCTATGTAAGTAGCTTCAAGTAGCTGTTATTGTTATGGATAATTACGTTGTTGCAATAACGAAAACTTGCAAATGTTGCCACAGTATTTAAAAAAAGTAAATTTTTTCACAAAAAGAATTCGAAGAAAAAACAATCAGGAATATAATCTTACCGTCTACATTTCCTGCACTCCCCCTGGTGGGCTGTGCATGAGAATATTTAGTGATAATTCTTTGTACTCAGAGCAATAATACACGCAGCTTTGCTGGTTGCGTCCATTTTTTCCGAGTTAGTCAGCTCAAATGCAAAACAAGCTCTTTACGTCATTTTTAGGTCGGATACTCTGAGTCCCAAGGACAATTGGAACGCACTATAAAGGCAAGGTTTAGTTTTTAAAGGACTTAAATACAAGAGTAGGGTTGTCATGATCTAAATGTTTTTATGAAAATCAGTCGAAATTGAGTCATTATCTTGCATCAAAATCCAAAACAGGATCGACATCACCTCCCCCAATGTTGACATACTTCATAGCAACAGTCAACATGCAACCATCTATTTACTCAAAACTGAGATTTATTTCCTTATCACAAATTGTTCACCATTACAGTCGGAACCACACATTCATGTTTCCTAACAAGTAACTTTCGCCTTCAACTCCCAAAAACACCTGGTAACACAAAGCTGTATTAAAATAAGAGCATGCCCATGAACAGAGCACACGTCGACAGAGCACATTGTCATTGACACAAACTAGTAGCTATTAGTTAAGCAACAGTTAAACCATGGCGAGTGCAGATGAAGAACAAGAAGCAGCAGGACCAGAGCTTAAAGCCTCTCCTGCGACTCTCAAATCACCGGTGTGGAAACATTTTGCGTTCCAGGCGAGTAATGTCGACAAATTTCGCGTTGTAAACAAGAAGACCACTTTTTGTTGCACATTGAGCAAGTTTCCACAATCAGAATGTCTGAGTATTTTGACCAGATCTTTGTCTAACAGGGTAATCACTCCTCACAGCCACAGTTTCTCCATAAACAATCGAGCCTCTAAAGTAATCATCAGACTACAGCAAACCCCATCGTTTCAGCAGCAAGTAGCATCACTGATCAATGTAAAAGGTGCACAGAGGAGCAGAATAACAACTGAATCGACATGGCATCAGCAGAGCTTGTTGCTGCGTTTCTGTTTGATCTGACTCTACATGAAATGGCTTAGAAAACGGCAAAAGGAAAAGAGTTGTGCACACAGCAGTAACTAAACAGAGTTACTAGATGGCAGATACCCTCTGTGACTACTCATTTTTGTTAAGTCTGCTGTGTTCAACTGAGATTTCTGAACAAGATTGTTACATTTATATTGTAAATACCATATTTTCCAGACTATAAAGCGCACCTGATCACAAACTGCAACAGCCTATTTTAGGGAGAAAACAAATGTGTAGAAATACAAGCTGCATCCGATTAAAAGCCGCAGCTGTTTTAACTGTTTAATTACCATATGTAAAGGTTTGTGCAGTGGGGATTGTCGGGAAAGTGATTGGTGTTTGTGGAAGCTTCAATTTTATTAACATATCAACACTGTGGAAACACCTCGGCCGTCCTCTATGTATTCAGCCAATCTTCAAGAAAGACTTCCAGTAAATTGGGCCATCTTCTTTTTTTTACCTCTGAAAGCTTTTCTTCATCTTTCATTGAGAGATTTGGCGTCTGCAACTTCTCACTCCAGTGCTGCTAACGCTACGTGAAACCACTGGCATTCCATTTCCTTTTTTAAAAGCATGATCGACTGCCTTTAAGTTAAAAGCGGCATCATATCTATTTCTTTGTTTTCCATAATGAAGGATTTTCCATAAAACTTGTTTACGCAAACTGTCTTGCTATCTTTCTGTCTGTTTCTGGAAAATCCTGTCACCCCTATTCAAGATACAGAGGCCATTTTCACATGTGTGGCCGTGCCAGAATACGGCCAGAGAAAATGCTAATTTCTTCTGTTCAGATGGCACGTATTTGACCCGTACTTGAATCCAGCGTTTTACTACACCTAAACAGCAGGTGGCAGTATACAAATAAGTCTTTAGTTCTCCAACAAACAAGGGAGTGAGTAGTACCAACGTCATAAAATGAGCGACAGCCTAGAATGTAAACAAACTGGTCTACTGGTCAGCTGCTACCTGAAGCCATCTACATTGTGAGTCTTGTCGTAAACCCGCCGTTTTGTAATCTGCTGTGTTGCTGTGGGATGCTTGAATCGCGTTGTTTTGGTATTTGTATGGTCGCGAGGTGATTCTGTAATTCCGGCCGGCGGTGTCGTCATTTCCGTGTGGAGCGCGTCTATTGTCTTGAGTACGGCCAGAGTACGGGTTGTGTTCACATGATCCGTGGCCGCTCGTACCTGGACTCGGATACTACCTCCAAGGCTGGTCTCTCTGGGCGTATCCTGGCACGGTACAGTCTGTGTTCACATGGTACAAAATAAGTGGATTATGACCAAATACGGTATCCAAGTACAGACTCCCGGACCATGTGAAAACGCCCAGAATTAACTTCTGGAAATCTGTTGGAAGTCTGATCCAATTATGTTCTGTACTACAACCCCTGTTGCAGCTAAGCACTGCAGTGAAAACCTTCTTGGATGGTAAATTTGTGTCAAGTGCCCTGTGCAGGCGAACATGGACATGTGACAAGAAAAAACTTCAATTTAACCTATGACCTTCCGATTGCAAGACCCGCTGAGGCACAGTCTCCAATGTTGGCAGAACTGGGTAATGAGAATCAAAATCGATCCACCCACGCTACAGTACACGCTAGTATTCCCTGCAGCATGGTGAAATGAGCTGTAAAGCTGCATTCAGATAGCATCCGTTGGATACGTCGAGCAACGCATCCAACGGATGAAGTACGTATGTACTTTTTGGCATCCATAGCCTGCTTCTGAGGAAAAAAACAACGCATGGGTAGGGCTTCCTCTGTTGCCGCACGTTCTGCTCTATTGTGGATTGTAACGAGAGAGGGGCTTGGATTTATTTGCTATGTAAACCTAGACAACGCTGATATTGGGTGCATCAGCACCCATTATTTAGATGCATTCTGAGTTTGGGGAGTTTAACCATTTGCTCCAGGAGCTGCGTATGGATGAGGTTCACTTTCAGTGCTACTTCAGTCTGTCCCGCGCCTAATTTTACGACCTCCTCGGCCGCATCGGAGCTTAAATCTCCTACCAGGACACCAACTACAGGTTCTCTGTTCCTCTTTAGGAGCGCCTGTCCATCTGTCTTCGTTAAGTGTTATTTCTGATTTTTTAAATCTGTGTTGGTTGAAGAGGTTTTCACTGGGCCCGCGCTTCATTCAAAATACTTGCATAGTGACAAAACTACAGTGAGACGCTCTGATTGGTTGCCGCACTGCGTTAACTCCGTTGGATCCGTCAAAAGTTCAGGTTGCTGAACTTCTGTGACGCATGCCTTGGTCCGTTGCCGTATGAAACGCAAGCGTCGTTGACGGAGCCAACGTACTCAACGCAACGCAGAGCCCTTGACGGGCCTCTGACGTACTCCACCATAGACTTAACATGTAATCTTGCCCCAGCTGACGCTGACGCATGATGGAGCAGGTGAGATAGAAACCTGTACCAGGAGCAGTCCGCAGTAGAAACTGAGCCAAACATGGTACTGTTCAGACATAGCAACCAGTTTAACAAACACACACCAAGAATAGTCACAAATAAAATAACATAATTAATCTTGAAATAGTCTTCATGCATTCAATCATTATTTAATTGTCTTCACAGCCCTATTCACCTGTGATATTTTAGCATGACGTTTGGACAACATATGGTTTCATAAAGCACAATTTCAACAGTTATATTTTATTTTTACTTTTTTTTCCTATTATTTATCGCTTTATTTTTTTTAAATAACTGATAGAACAGAATTAATTTCTATTGCAGACCCTGAAAGACAGACTACCAGACAGGAAGACAGACAGTTGCAGTTTAAAATAAGCAGAAAGAAACAATTGATAGCCACAAGTATTTTGAAAACTATTCTAGTCCAATTCAAAATGTGTGAAAGTCAAACCTAAAAGCATCTATAAAACAAAGACCTCTATCGTCATGCACTGTAATAGTAATGATGTTTATTATTGCTGCTTTTTCATTGTGAAAACTAACTTCTATAGATAGCATGTATAATTCAAGCACTAACAATAATCTATTAAAACTGGCTCTATTTTAATCACAACATCCACAGGAGTACTTTCAAAATAACACTTTCACTTACAGCTGTCCAGTCAGAACTGAAATGTTGGCCAAAAAAAGAGCAAGACGATTTTACATATTATAATCCCAAATAAATCAGCATTTTATTTTAGAGAGCATTTTAATTTAGAGTATTTTACAGGACTCCATGTAAAATACTGGATAATGTTCCATTTGATTTGTGTCTGGTCTAATTGTCCTGTCATTATTGCCTAATTTATTTCTCACTAAAACAACCAAAACAAAGACATCGCAGTAAATATCCAGGAAATGCAGAGGTGGACATTTTTTACCCATTCTTTTAGTTCCAGATATTTTTGGGACGATCTTGCCACACAAAGGGCATTAAATTAAATAGTTTCATTAAATAAAATCATTTCAGATTAATTAAATGGTAAACAAGACGTTAATCTCAACATAACCAATCTAAACCTCATGCTGGAAATTGAAAGAAACTGAGTGAGGGATTCCGTATCTTGTATCTGACGCTGTACACCAACCTGAATGTTGATTAATTAAATCTCAGCAGACTGTGACCATGCTGCCACACATGATGTAACAGACGGAAGAACAAAGTAGGAGTGTACGTTTTCTGTACAACACGAATCCGACAAATGTGTCAACTAGATTGTGAATAAGACAAAAGGTGAAATTTAACCTTTTTTTCATGCGACTTCATAACCATCCGTCGGTATTAAATACAATAAACCCCAACCGCCAATTTGAATATAAGATCTACGGTCCTAGGCCTTTTAATATCTTGACGCACAAAGCAACATAAGTCCAGTTTACCTGGCGCATTAATTCTGATTCCTCACAGCAAAGATAGTCCAACCGCACAATTTGTAGTGAAAGCTTTGGAGCACTGTTAAAGCTAACTAGCACCAGCTCCAGATGCTGCTATGGCTAATCTTTGAAGCGTCAAAACTGAACGTGGAAAAAACAACTCTGGGGTGGGACATTAACATACAACAGAGGCGAAAATTTGCTCCTTAAACTCAATTTAACGAGCACAACGAGATACGCGGCGAACCACTTTCGGTTTAATAAATGGAATTTGTCGCTACGACGAGACAAAACAACAACAGAGAAAGAGGCTGTCGATAGGACACCTGCAGGTCTGGATTGTGGATTTGAAACAACATAGCCTGTTCTAGTTTCAGAAAAACTGGTAATCGTTCCCGATACGTGTTCATCCTGGAATTCAGATACAAAAGTAAAACTGTTACAAGTAGTATAAGAACAATATTTTTCGGGTACTTACATAAACAGTTGTAAGCACGGCCCAATGTAGCCAGGCGCGTTTAGGGGAAAGCAATATGGCTAACAGGCTAAAAGTGATGCAATCTGGGAAATGAAGGCGATTCATATCCAGGGTCAATGTTCTGTCGATGTAGCTCTTTGTCAGACTAGCATACCAGCATAGTTGAATGCAGACTGCCAATTTAGCCCACTATATCAAAACAGCATAGAAGTGTTTTGTGAAGGGGTATGCTGTGCTGTTTTAACGGATCTTGCAGCTTCATAGAAACTACAGTTTACAGAGTTATGCTGTTTTGAAAGCCCTAACTAGTTTAATAAAAAATACATTTTAGATAGGGGATAGGCCTATGCTGTTTAAATAGGCCATGGTTTAATTAAAACTATAGTTTATTACAGGGTATGATATTTTGATAGCCCCTGGTTTAACAGAAACACAGTTTATAAAGGAGTATGGTCTTTTGACAGCCCCTGGTTTAACAGAAATTCAGTTTATGAAGGGGTATAGTCTTTTGACATAGCCTGACATAGCCATACTCAATTCTAATCAGAATGTGAGTCTGATAATGCTCCATTGGGCTGTGATTATGGGGCATGTTTTAGCTGAACAAGGAAAAAAATGCCTCTGCACTCAATTGGATAGACCTATAACCAATCAGAGCTACGGAAGTGTGCGACGCTGTGGACGTTATCTGTTCCTCTTTTAAAATTAATTCGCTGTCGATATCTTCTGCAACAGAGTCGATGGCAGAATCTACACATCTCAGTTCTCCAGCGGCAGCCATCGTTGTTGTAAACACATTCAACCCAGGCTCGGAGCGGCAAGATGGCCGACTGAGCGGGGAAACTTTTCGATTGCTCTCTGTAAAGTTCCTCAGAACAACGAACAAAGACAAAACTTTCCAAACAAGCAAGTTGGTTAGAACGGTAAATTTTTACAGAACATAAAGTAACAGAGTTGAAGAAAATAAAAGACCGAAAATGTCTACAAACGATGAAGCTACCAAAGACGGAAGGATGATGAAAGCAAAAAGAAGGCCTCTATTCCACGACTACGCTATAATAGAGACCACTTGTGCAGGTGTGGACAAGCGGCAGCTTGAGGACTTGGTTTGGAATATGTGAAATCCAAAATCAGAGAGAATAGTACCATGATCTGCAGCCTAGCTAAAACACTCGAGTTTAATGCTGCCGAGATTAAAGAATGCAAGACAAAAGTGGCAGTTTTGGAAGAAAAAGTTATGGCGCTGGAAAAAGAAAACCATGATTTGAAGAAAAAAGTAACTCAGCAAGAGGCCCACAGTCGTCAACCTACTGAAAAAAGTGGCACCGAGCATGGCGGGGAGAATGGAGGACATTGTGGATGTGGTGCACCGTGTCGGGAAGAAGGAAGAGAAGTGGACGTGTTCGGTTATCATCCGGTTTGTGAAAAGAAAGGACAGGGATGACATCAGGGATCTTACAAAGAACTCAGCTGTCTGCAAGGAAGCCAGGGTTTTCTTCACTGAAGATTTGTCGGAGGCAGTTAAACAAGCAAGGGAGGTGCTGTGGCCGAGGATCGACGAGGCAAGAAAAGCAGAGAAAATGGCATACTTTTGCTCTGAGAATTAACTAAAAAATATAAGACACAATATTCCTCAAGTTGAACAGTGTTTTAAATTGTTATGTGATGCTGAATTACAACTAAATGAACTTGATGCTGCTATTTAAGGCATGGCTTTGGGAAAAGCCCCTGGTCAAGATGGTTTAACATCCAATTTTAAGATATAAAACAAATGTTATTTTCAGTTTTCAGTGAGTGCATTGAGAATAATAATCTCACAACAACGATGAAACAAGGGGTCAGTACTCTCTTACCAAAGCCAGGAAAAGATAAAAGGTATATTGAAAATCTTAGACCCATATCCCTATTGAATGTAGATTATAAACTTCTCACTCAAATTTTAGCCAGTAGATTAAAGTCTGGGATAGGGGATGTAGTTAGCGAAACTCAGTCGGGATTTATTAAAGATAGGTCAATACATAATAACATTAGATTAGTTTTGGATTTATTGGATCACAACTATTTAATTGAAGATCAAGGTTTCATCTTTTTCCTTGTTTTCTATAAAGCGTTTGATCTGGTTGAGCATTCTTTTATTTTGAAGACTCTTGAATTTTTTGGCGTTGGTAAGAAATTTATTGACATGATTAACATGCTGTATACAGATATAAACAGCTCAGTGTCTTTATGTGCGGGTACAACCAAAACATTCCAGATAAAGAGAGGGGTAAAGCAAGGATGTCCGTGCTCACCTCTGATTTTTATTTTAGTTGTAGAAATATTATCGATTTATTTAAAAAAACAGTACTGATTTGAAACCACTAAATGTTCTGGGCAGACCTCTATCACACAGTTAGCCGATGACACAATAATTTTTATTTAAAAAAATGCAGATCAAATCCCTCTAGTATTCAAGAAAGTGGAAATGTTTTCCACAGCTTCTGGGTTACAACTAAATGTTAAAAAATGTGAGCTGATGGCCCTTCATGAGCACCCCAATTCAGACTTACATGGAATCCCTGTGAAAACTGAAGTAACGTACTTGGGAATTAAATTATCAAAAGACTAGAAAAGAAGGGAACTCCTAAACATTGAAAATAATATAACCAAAGTACAACTTATTTTAAATTCTTGGTTACAAAGAGATCTATCAATCTTTGGTAGAATTTTAATTACCAAAAGGGGAGCTTTATCAAGATTTATTTACCCTGCTTTTTCAATAGCTGTCCCTGATCATCTAAATAATAAAATAAACAAAAACTTTTTTAATTTCACATGGAAAAATAAACATCACTATATTAGAAAAAAATGGCGTAGTTAAACCCATTGCTGAAGGTGGTCTAAACATAATTGATTTTGAAGCTATGAATGGAACAATAAAATTAAAATGGTTGCAAAATTTTTACACAATCCTAATAGGTTTTGGTTTGATTTTACATCCAAACTATTTTTAAAATGTGGGAACATTGAATTCCTATTAGCCTGTGACTTTTCTCTTTCTAAATTGCCCCTCAAGTTATCTAAATTTAATCAACAGGTTCTCTTAAACTGGAAAATGTCTTATACTCATAACTTTTCTCCACACAACATGCCTATCAAAATTTATCTATTATGACAACTGGGTGAAAAAGGGTATTTGGTCTATCTCACATCTTCTGGATTCAGAAGGAAATGTCTTTAATCACTCATCACAGACATATAACTTAAAAACAGAAAATGTTCAATCAAAACAATAAGTGTAATAACAAATAAACTTCAAGCACTTTCATTAAAAAGACATTACACCCTCAATGACTTTCCAAAAGATATACAAATTAAAATCAGAACCAAATATCTCTCCCTCCCAATTTATCCTAAAGCTAAAGAAACTCATTTCAACATTTTAAATTATATGTATCCCAGTAATGAGCTTCTGAGACAACGTTTCAATATTGATTTAAACTCTTGTTCATTTTGTGAGTGTGATATTGAATATGTGGAACATTTATTTTTTGATTGCCATTATACCAGAACTTTACGGAATTCTTTCCAACACTGGATATCAGAATATGTCAGGGATGTCCCATATGGAAATGATCTATATAAAATTTACACTAATTTTATATGCTGCATTAGAACCTCATATGTATTACATAGGGAGCTGAATCTGCATGTAAAATGCATATTCAATTCAGTTTATTTATATAGCGCCATTTCACAACAGATGTCATCTCAAGGCACTTTACAAAAAGAGTTATTACAATACAATGTTTAGTGTAGAAATTACAGAACCACAGAAGATTGCGTCGTGGAATTCTCAGCAATCCCTCATACTGAGCAAGCATGCAGCGACAGTGGGAAGGAAAAACTCCCTTTTAACAGGAAGAAACCTCCGGCAGAACCAGGCTCAGCACAAGCGGTTATCTGCCGCGACCGTCTGTGGCTTGGAGAATACATAACAGAGACACAGAAAGAGCAATAGAACTGATGCAGAAGTTTGTTGCAGGACGTGGAGAATTTTCCGTCACTGCAATGCCATCTTAGTCAGGGTCGTCAAGCAGGGCTAATCCGGAGCACCTACTATAATAGAAAACAGGTTAGTGCTTGAATTGACAGCACATCATGCAGTTGGGGAGAAGTAGGAGAGAAAGTAGGAACAGACCCTAATAATGTCCTCCAACAGCCTAGCCTAAAGCAGCATAGCTACTAACATTAACCTGTCTCCTAGCTACTAGGAGACCTGGCTACCAACACTCTGTCTGAGTCCTCCTGATCGAGGCTCAGCCCGTGGACGGTGTAGGGCCGGTAACGGCCCCCGTCATGCCGGGGTCTTCTCGGAGTCGGGTTGTTTGAGAATGCAGCCCAAAGTGGGTGGTAAACTCTATGTAAGGCTAAATACCGGTACGAGACCGATAGTCGACAACTATCTTAAGGAAATTTCTTCCGCGGCGGTAAGCCGCGACCGGCTCCGGATCTTTACCTGGCTTACATTAATCTATCTCTACCTAGCTACTCTACCTCTTCCTATCTCTTCCTAACTTTTGACACTCTGCCTGACTACTAACATTAACCTGTCTCTTCCTATCTACCTGTCTGACCTGACTCTAACTACCTATAAACATATCTCTAACTGTAAGCTTTGTCAAAGAGGAAAGTTTTTAGCCTAGTTTTAAAGATAGACAAATTGTCTGCTTCACGAACCAACCCTGGGAGCCGGTTCCATAGGAGGGGAGCCTGATAGCTGAAAGATCTGCCACCCATTCTACTTTTAGAAATCCTAGGAACTACCAGTAAACCTGCAGTCTGAGAGCGAAGGTCTCTGTTGGGAACATATGGAACAATCAGGTCTCTTATGTATGATGGAGCTAGATTATTAAGGGCTTTATATGTCAGAAGGAGGATCTTGAATTCTATTCTAGATTTTACTGGGAGCCAGTGAAGAGAAGCTAAAACAGGGGAAATGTGATCTCTTCTTTTAATATTCATCAGAATCCTAGCAGCAGCATTTTGAACTAACTGAAGACTTTTAATTGTATTCTGTGGACTACCTGATAATAGACAGTTACAGTAATCCAGCCTTGAAGTAACAAAGGCATGGACTAGTTTTTCAGCATCACTCCTGGACAGGATGGTTCTAATTTTTGTAATATTCCTAAGGTGAAAAAAGGAAATCCTACAGACTTCTTTAATGTGAGATCTAAATGACATATCTTGGTCAAAAATGACACCGAGGTTTTTTGCTTTATTACTGGAGGCTAATTTAATGCCGTCCAGGTGAAGGGGCTGACTAAGTAGTTTCTTTTTCAGAGCTTCTGGTCCAAAGACGACAACTTCTGTTTTATCAGAATTTAGAAGCAAGAAGTTTAGAGTCATCCAAGTTTTTATGTCTTCCAGACATGCCTGTAGTCTACCTAACTGATTGGATTCATCAGGATTTATGGATAGATATAGCTGTGTATCATCTGCGTAACTATGGAATTTTATCCCATGCTGCCTAATTATTTTACCAATAGGAAGCATATATATAGTAAAGAGAATCGGCCCAAGCACTGAACCCTGTGGTACTCCGCAAGTAACTATTGAGGTTGAGGAAGATCTATTGTTTACCTGAACAAACTGAAATCTGTTAGACAAATAAGATTTAAACCAACCTAGTGCTGTTCCTATTATACCGACACTTTGAAGCCTTTCTATGAGAATATTGTGATCAACAGTGTCAAAGGCAGCACTGAGATCTAACAGGACCAGAATGGTCACCAGTCCATTGTCTGAGGCTATGAGAATATCATTAGTAACCTTCACCAGAGCTGTTTCAGTGCTATGATGAGCTCTAAAGCCTGACTGAAACGTCTCAAACAGCTCATTATTGTTTAAATGCTCACATATCTGGTGTGCAACTATTTTCTCAAGAATTTTAGATAAGAAGGGAAGATTAGATATCGGTCTATAGTTAATTAAGTCGTTTTGATCAAGAGAGGGTTTCTTAAGTAGAGGTTTAATTACAGCAATCTTAAACTCCTGTGGTACATATCCATTGACTAAGGATAGATTCATTATATTTAAAATTGGAGCAGCGATCAGAGGGAAAACTTCTTTTAAGAGTTTAGTTGGGATTGGGTCTAAAACGCAAGTTGAAGGTTTAGATGAAGCTAATAATTTTAGTACATCACAAAGTTCGGCTGCATTAAAGCAGTTTAAGCATATATTAGGTTCCACCATTTTTGAGGCTGCCTCATTAACTAAGGAGGAAGCAAGCATATTGGGAAGGTTCCCAATTATCTTATTCTTTATGGAGTCTATTTTATTTATAAAGAATTGCATGAAGTCGTCACTGCTTAGAGCTTGGGGAATGGTTGGCTCGATAGAGCTATGATCCTGTGTGAGTTTGGCAACTGTATTAAAAAGAAACCTAGGATTATTTTTATTCTCCTCGATTAAAGATGAATAATATGCTGTTCTAGCTGTGTGAAGGCTCTTTTTATATAGCAATAAACTATTTTTCCATATTAAAAAGGAATCATGTAAATGCGTGGAGCGCCATTTTCTCTCTAGTTTTCTAACATTCTGCTTTAGGGTACGTAGCTCTAAATTAAACCAGGGAGTTAATCTTCTATGGCTAGCCACCTTCCTTTTCAAGGGGGCAACTTTGTCTATTGCCCGACGCAGGGAGGAATTAACGCTATGAACTAAAATGTCAAGTTGTGAGGGGTCACGAGTTAAATCACTGTTTTCTGTTCTGCATTTATAAACTGAGGAAATTAAAGTTGGAAGAGCTTCTTTAAAATTTGCTACAGCGTTGTCTGATAACGTTCTGGTATAATGAAGTTTTCTTTCAGGTTTGATATGATCCATTAGAGTAAGTTTAAAAGTGATAAGGAAATGATCAGACAGGATAGGGTTATGTGGAAAGACTGTTATTTCTTCACAGTCAATGCCATAAGACAGCACAAGATCTAAAGTGTGGTGACAAGAATGTGTTGGTCCCTGCACATTTTGAGTAAAGCCTATTGAGTCTAGGATAGTCTTAAAAGCTGTATTTAGACTATCACTTTCATTATCAACATGAATATTGAAGTCTCCGACTATAATGACTTTATCAGTGTTTAAAACTAAGTCAGATAGAAAATCTGAAATCTGATCTAAAAATTGAGAATAAGGTCCTGGTGGACGATATAAGACCACAAACAAAAGTGGCTTTACTGCTTTGTTATGTGTATGAGGAAAGCTAAAAACTAGATGCTCAAAGGAACTGTAACTATTATTTTTTTGGAGATTAATTAGTAAATCGGAATGAAAGATAGTTGCTACTCCACCTCCTCGACCAGTACTTCGAGGGACACTAAAGTTTAAGTAGCTAGGGGGAGTTGACTCATTTATTGTGACATGGTCCTCTTCCTGCAACCATGTCTCTGCAAGACAAAACAAATCAATATTATTTTCACAAATTAAGTCATTTACTAAGAGTGTTTTTGAGGGGAGAGATCTTATGTTTAGTAAACCACATTTAATTGATTTGTTTTTATGTTCAGTCCGAGTTTTATTTATCTTTATGAGATTTTTATACTTTGCTCTAGTAGCATTAACTTTTAATTCATTAGTTTTGGGTAGTGGACGGGAAACTATCTCTATAGGGTAGTGGGTGGGTGGCAGTCCCTGTTCCTTGACCTGGACTCTGGGTTCCCTGATCTGGACTCTGGTTTCCCTGAGCTCGACTCTGGGTTCCCTGAGCTGGACTCTGGGTTGTCACGGCTTTGGGGAACTAGAGATAACCCTATCAATGTTCCTGGAAAGAAGCGAAGCTCCGTCCTCGGTGGGATGGATGCCGTCTCTACGTAACAGTCCAGGTTTTCCCCAGAAGGCCCCCCAGTTATCAATGTAGCCCACATCGTTTTCTGGACACCACCTTGACAACCAAAGGTGGAACGAAAGCATACGGCTGTACATGTCATCGCTAGTACGATCAGGCAGGGGACCAGAAAAAATTACAGAGTCAGACATCTTTTTGGCAGCCCTACACACCGAAGCTACGCTAATTTTAGTGACCTCCGACTGCCGTCGCCGGGTGTCGTTGCCACCAGCATGGATAACGATCCTGCTATAAATGCATATAACATGTAACTTGCAAGTTTTTGTAACATATAAGCATTGTAGATGACACCAAGCCATAAAACAGTATACTTACAAAATGTTTGTATTATACAACATACAAGACTTGTGCAAGCACCAAAATCTTGTCTGAGATAGGCATAAAAGGAAGCAACATATAAAACATTAAAATATGAACACATGAGAAAAGAGATATGATGAAGAACCAGGTATACAATAGTGCTGTTTTTTTCATGATGTAAGGGCATCTGCGATCATGTCAAAAACATTTTGTGATGTGTTTTTAAAGCCAAGTTCTTATTTTATTTGTAAATCAGAATGGCTTCATTGCCTTTCAGGTGTAAACATGACATATTACTTGGAGCCCAGACACATTAATTCTGATCAGACTGAATACACATGAAACAAATTACAATGTGATGTTTATTTGTATATTTATGTTTAAGAGATACAAAAGCCAATTAGAGCAATTAAAAAAAATCAACTGCATAAAAATAGCATTACATTACAACTTTCAAACATTTTCAAACAGTAACAATATGATCAGGTGCTGTGTAAATCACAGACAACACACATACTGTACAATATGAGGACTGCATTTTATAAAAACACACAGGACATCCCATTAGTAATATTACACTGAATTGCTTGTGTAGCACTCAAATATCGCATATTTCATATATCTTTTTCATTCATTACCAACATTATGGTTTATCAATGCGAACCGGTTCTTGCATGAAAACCAAATAAGCGTCAAACAGCTAAGTTAGGCTGATAAATAGTGATTTGCAATTATTTACAGTAATATATCCTTCGTAGCTTGCACACAATTGAGCTGGTTGGAGGGCACTGAATGTATATGCATGGGCTAACTATGTGAGTGGCATGTATGGTTTTATGAAAACACCTTGGAAAGTGGAATAGTTGACATATAGCTCAAAGTGGTTGTGACAATAGAACCCCTGGCTAACTGCTGTGCTGTGCAGTTGCCATAGTTCCCAGTGGCATAGAGACATCCTTCGTTCAAGCCAATAAGTCCTGGTGTAGGTGTAACCATGAACTACTTCACCAATGAGAGCTATTCTATTGTAAACTTTGACAACAGAGGTTGTAGGAACCTCTCTGTATGTGTACAATGCAGCTTGCTCAGAGGCAGAGACCAGTCTGACATTTGTTGAACCAAAGGCAGTCACCACACCAAACTTAACACATTTTTTGACGTTTTTTCTTTTTTTAACATTTCATTACAGAAATCTTTGACTTCTGCTGGTGCATTTCCCAGGTATTGCTTTTCTAATCTTGGAAAGGCTCTGGATAGCAACACCTTTCTGCATATTTGCTGCGGGACAGATTGACTACTTTTTACTTGTTTGAGTAGGAATCCATTGAAATTTTCAAACATGAATGCTGATTGGGCCCACAAGGGACCCAAATAGACCACACTTTGGCTCAAATGCAAAAGTGAGTGAATGTTGAACGTCATCTCTTCACCGTAGAGAGACTGCATTCTTCCCACAAAGTAAACCAAAGCCTCATGAGCATGATCAATCAAGTCTGTTGTCAATTCAGAACCCAATAGAATGCTAACACCTTCAATAAGTAATGCCCAATGAGCATGATACTTTTGTGGTAGTATGTCTTTGAGAACTGTCAAGCTGTAATACAAAAACCAATGTTGCCATTCATGGGCTTTCCAGAATTTGCGGTCAAATAGAGATCTTGGAACTCTGGCAACAATGCCCAGGGGTTTGATTGGAAGACAGTGTCTGTCCATGATTGCAATTTTAGTGCCGATGTACCATGGCTTAGAGCATTTCTTAGAATCCATCTACAATGTTGCCAATTGTCTACCTAGTAGCACACAGTGCATGTTGTGAGGAACCATCCCACTTATGATATCAAACATGGGTAAATCCGCAACAACAGATAGGCCCTTAATGCCCGATATTGTCTTACCGTCTCTTTCAGCGATCTTCCCTATTTCTATTGTGGTATGATGGTTTCTGTCACAAAGCTTTTCTGGTAAACATGTATAAACCCTTGAGTTTCCTTGTCCTTTTCTCATTTGGACACCAGGGTGAAGGCAAGCTCCACATCCATATTTACCATTAAACTGCTTTAGGTTTTGTATCAATGGCCTTGCAACAGCATTACACACACAACACAAAGGATGCACCCTCACACACCTCAATGGCTGGTCATCGGGGTGCTTCCACTGAAGTCCATCTCTGGAGAGATTTGTGCATTCTTTTAGAAAAGGTTGAAAAAAGCAGCTAATCTCAGGCTTCTTAGAGCCAAACCACAGGGCACACAACACATGCTTATCCCTACTCTCGGGTGGTATTTCATTTACACAGCACAGAATTGGCCAAACATTAAATTTGGATGAATGAAACACTGGCACACCATTACTGTTGAACGTTAGAGTTAGAAAATCTTCCTCACTTTCACACCTCAACATCTGATATAGGGTACCATCATATATATCACATATCCCAATCCTGTTGCTGTCACTGGCATGAAACCAGATACCATGCATTCCCTGGTTCTCAAGGATATCTTGGATCTGGTTTGTCAATGGAATACTTAGAAAGTAATTCCTATCATGTATGCTTTTATCAACACTTATAGATAAGTGACACTTTACACACGTGTTTCATCATGTGCCCGTGGCATGCCAAGATAACTGGTGCAACACTGCAATAATGATGACACTCAATTTGATATATAATGCCAGTCAGGGGTTTGAATAAAAAGTACTTGCTTGGGGGAATTTCACTTTTTCCAGAAGAAACCAATTTCAAAAGCTTGAGTAGATCAGCAATTAGAACACTGGTTGGTTTGTGTTTGAGGGCAACGGGCACAATGGAGATGATACTCTGCTCTTCTGTCAATCCCTGGGAGAGGATATTCTAGAATAATAGGAAAATTAAATGTTAATTTACGACACGCTGATAGTTTTTATATCTCCTTATTAACAGTTATGGAGTGATTACTTGCACTATTTGTATTACCTGTGTTAGTGTGAAAGGCTCTCCTCTCTGCTCTCTGAGTTGACTTTCAAAGACATCTTCACTATTTCCCTAGGGAGCAGATGCCAAGAAAAACTTCAGGACAATAAAACAAACAGCTAGATACTACACAGACGGTAAATGAAACATGGAAAAACACTGTTCAGCTCAACTATGCCTCACCTGTGCCAGTGTGACAGACTCAATCCACAGATCTTCCACTTGGCTGGTATGCTCACCGTATTCCTAAGAAAGTCAAACAATCAAAATAGGTAGCGAAAGTGTGTATTAGTCTGTGGGTGTCTGCACATGTGTGTGGGAGGGGGTGTTACATTGCAGTTGACCTGTTATGGGGTAATTATTTTAGCTATTTGTCTTACCTGGATCTGAGGCAGAAGGGAAGGCTCCTCTCTCTGATAATCTCTTTCCCAATTATCCTCACTATCATCCTATGAGGAAAAAATTAGAAAACTTTCAAATTAGAGGTGTGGGGGGGGTGCACTTGGCTAAGGGGGAGAGAGAAGTTGGGGAATGTAATATTGTCTTCTCCTACTTGTGATAGGGCAAAAGGCTGGGCTCTGAGTTGTGTTTCACAGGCATCTTCACCGTTTCCCTGGGAAAGACAAAACCAGAAAAATTCAGGACAATACGTCAAACAGCTAGATACTACACAGAGGGTAAACGAAACATGGAAGAATACTGTTCAGCTTAACTATGCCTCACCGGTGCCAGTGTGAAAGACTCCATCTGCAGATCTTCCATTTGGCTGGTATGTTCACCATTTTCTTAAGAAAGACAAAAAGTCCAAATAGGTAGCGAAAGTGTGTATTCGTGCGTGTGTGTTGTGGGTAGGGTGAGGGTATTTCAGCTATTTGTCTTACTTCTGCCAATGTGAAAGGCTCCTCACTATGATGATCTCTTTCCCAGTTATCCTTGCTATCATTCTATAGGAGGAATAAAACACCAAAAGCTCAAAAATAAGGAAAGAGAATAGGAGAGAAAGAGAGAGATTGTAGCTTTGTCTTAATGGTGACAGAGTGAAAGGCTCTCCCCTAGACTCTTGGTTTTTGGTGGCATACTCATAGGCCGTTTTCACATGTGTGGCCGTGCCAGAATACGGCCAGAGAAAATGCTAATTTCTTCTGTTCAGATGGAACGTATTTGACCCGTACTTGAATCCAGCGTTTTACTACACCTAAACAGCAGGTGGCGGTATACAAATAAGTCTGACATCAACAAACAAGGGAGTGAGAAGTACCAACGTCATAAAATGAGCGACAGCCTAGAATGTAAACAAACTGGTCTACTGGTCAGCTGCTACCTGAAGCTATCTACATGGTGAGTCTTGTTGTAAACTCGCCGTTTTGTAATCTGCTGTGTTGCAGTGGGATGCTTGAATCGCATTGTTTTGGTATTTTTATGGTCTCGAGCTGATTCTGTAATTTCGGTGTCGTCATTTCCGCGTGGAGCGCGTCTGTTGTCTTGAGTACGGCCAGAGTACGGGTTGTGTTCACATGATCCGTGGCCGCTCGTACCTGGACTCGGATACTACCTCCAAGGCAGGTCTCTCTGGGCGTATCCTGGCATGGTCCAGTCTGTGTTCACATTGTACGAAATAAGTGGATTGTGACAAAATACGGTATCCGAGTATGGACTCCCGTACCATGTGAAAACGCCCATAGTCTTTCTAAGAACAAACCACATTTTTCAGTTCATGCATGCATTCACAAAATGTGACAAATAAGGTAGGAGATAATACAAAAATTTCCATTATATTTCTTAAAAACCTAGCAAGTCAGGACTCCCACTCTCAAATATTTTAAAGACTACATGTTTATCATGCAGGATTATCACAATGTGTTATCAGAAATGAAATATGATATGGTCAACTCCTTAAAACATAAATGTAGAGTTAGTCAGCCCATTGCACAGTTCTTTAAGGCTTCCGAGTGCTGTCGGTTCGTATCAGAACAATGGCATTTGGTACAGCATAGAATGAATTTGCAAACTAGACGCTATTGCTAACAGATGTGTAATAATAAAAAAAACTTTCATGCTGTCATAATGCTACCCTTGACTGCCGTTTTGCAAAATGAAACACAATGATTAAGGATTAAGTGTTTATTCACTCCAGATCCCTTTAAGTGTGCAAGTAGGTAGATACTGTACAGGTAAGATACATCAACTGAACTGAATAAGTTAGAAGTTATACAAAGTGAATGCTCATAATGATATGCATTTATAAATGCTGCAGATGGTTTAAGTAAGACTAACGTACTCAATGAGGTTGCAGTGTAGACAAAACATTCAAGTCAAGGGTGGTTTACATGTTTGTTAAGGAGTGTAATTGCATTGTTGAATTGTTTCTCTCTAAGCTGGAAAACTACTAAACAATTTGCCATATCTCAAAATGAGGAATCAGTGCAGAGTGTCTTTTATTTTTAATGACCCCTGCCTTCTATTGGTTGATGTGGGAGAAGCAGAGGAGTTGACCTGTTGCTCTGAAATCTGTGGTCAGGAAGTCATTTGAGCGTCTGGTTCTGTCCTATCTCAAGACCCTCCTGGACCCTCTGCAGTTTGCTTACAGAGCCAACATGTCTGTAAATGATGCCATCAACATAGCTCTTCACTTCATCCAGCAGCATCTGGACTCCCCAGGAACCTACGCCAGGATCCTGTTTGTGGACTTCAGATCTGCCTTAAACACAATCGTTCCAGACCTTCTCCAAGGCAAGCTATCCAAGATGAACGTACCTGATCCCATCTGCAAGTGGATCACTGACTTCCTGACAGACAGGAAGCAGCATCTGAGGCTGGGGAAGGATGTCTCGGACTCTCAGACCATCAGCAACCGTTCCCCTCAGGGCTGTGTCCTTTCTCCTCTGCTCTTCTCCCTGTACACCATCTTCTGCACCTCCAACCACCAGTCTGTCAAACTAATTAAGTTTGCAGATGACAACACAGTTATTGAACTTATCGCGAACGGGAATCAGTCTGCCTACAGGATGGAGGCTAAACGTCTGGTGTCCTGGGGCAGCCGCAACAACCTGGTGCTGAACGCCCAGAAGACAGTGGAGATTATTGTGGACTTTAGGAAGCACACAGTCCCTCTCCCCTCCGTCATCCTGACTGACATCCCCATCACAACTGTGGACTCGTTCTGCTTCCTGGGGACCACCATAACCCAGGACCTAAAGTGGGAGCCAACGATCACCTCCGATATAAAGAAGGCCCAGCAGAGGATGTACTTCCTGAGGCAACTGAAAAAATTCAACCTGCCAACACGGATGATGATGCAGTTCTACACTGCAATCATCAAGTCCGTCCTCACCTCCTCCACCACCATGTGGTCTGCTGGCGCTACCATCAGGGACAAACAGATACTGCAGCATGTGGTGCGCTCTGCTGAGAAGGTGATTGGCTGTAGACTCCCACCTCTGCAGGACTTGTACACCTCAAGGACACTGAGGCGTGCAAGTCGGATCACAGCTGACCCTTCTCACCCTGGACATAGACTGTTTGACCTGCTCCCCTTGGGCAGGAGGCTCTTGTCTTTTCGGACCAGAAACTCTCGCCATAAGAACAGTTTCTTTCCCTCTGCTGTTGGACTCATGAACAATAACCCAAAGACTGTTCCCACCACCCGCTCTGTTTCAGCTACATGACCCATATTGTGGTTTTATTTGTTTTTTTGCACCTGTCTGATTTTCACCGAAATGTTACCTGCACTCATGTATATATTAATCTGTTTAGTATATTCTATTTTTATTTGAATTTAAGTGTTGGTCTTTTTGTTGTCGTATGTTTGCACAGAATACTGCAGCAATGTCCTAATGTTGTAAACCGGCCCAAAATCTATATCAATAATGTATTATGCTACAAATAGTAGACTGTAAAACCATCATCTGACTAACAAAAACCCCAGGTTAGGGTACTTACATTTTACTGGGCGTGCCGTTTCGATATTTTGGACAGAGTGTGTTGGATTTTCCTGATAAAGTGAGAAGTAGAAAAAAAATGGCAAATTCATGATTCATGGTTATGGTTATCTCTAACCATGGCCTAGGCTTTGCGTAGCCTATACTATAGAACGTCAGCGGTTCATGTTTGAAAATATTTGATCTGCAGCAAAGTCTAAATGCCCTAATTGAAAATAAATGTTATTTGTTCATTATTAGTCAGTAAGGGGCAACCTTCATTAAACCGACTCTTACCAGATGAATTTTGTTCTACTCAATACATCCAACTGGGATTGTTCCAATTGAGATGTGTTTCAGAAAGCATTGCCTTATAAAAAATTCTTTAAACCACTTGTGTCATCTTATTGATTAGCGACTGGAACCACTCAGATTGAAACCAAACCGTGACACTGAGGAGAGTTCTCCAGTACATCTCTTCAAATCCTGTCGGGCAATACTGATTTTATTGATCATTTTCGTTTCTGTTGAAATCCCTCTCATCAGAAGCGAGTCCAGATGAATGTATGGAGCTCGATGGAACATGTGGAGCTCGGTGGAAGTACTTTCATCTGGCGAGAGCCAGGTTAAGTCTTCAATGCGTCAACAGAACATTGGCATGTGGAAATTATTAACCCCAATGAAGTGTGTCTGTGCTTTTAATTAAAAAAATATTAGTTTTGAACTGTGTAAAAACAAAAAAATGGTGTCTGGCCATTAAATAATCATCAAGCTGAAACTTCTAGACCTATTTGTTGTTGCATTAAGCATGTTACTGTATCCGCCTAATTCTTCTGCCTATCTAGCCCTCTTTGTAAACCTTTTGCCTCTCCTAACTCAAGCTATAGGCTATTTTTATTTATTCAGGGAAGACAGGTCTATATTAAATGTGGCATAATTTATGTAGCATAAACTTTTAGCTTTATTTTTTTTTAAACTGAGGGCTCAATCATTTTGGACTGACTTACATTGGAGGACACTATGCAAAACTGTCATGCAATCTCATCAGGCTCATCAGCCTTACAAAATTCGGCAACATCTCTATCCCTGTTTTAATAGATTTATCCTTCCCATTTGTGAACTGTTGCGAAGCATAGTTGCATTAAGAGATGGTAGCCTAATATAGGCTACATAAATTACGCCAATATATTCTTAAACTAACAAATGAATTAATACATTTGTCAGTGTGATCATTGATTTACCAGTCTACCCCAAATGTGATTGTTGTGAAGGTATTCTGAAAATTGTTGCCTGTAAAATCATTGTTAAGATAAAACACCAAGTAGGGTAAGTAGGCATACAAACCTTTTTTTCCATCGTGATAAGGTGCGACGAGGAATATTTTCCTTCAGCCATTCGTTTTTTCCGCAGTGTTTTCTTTTCAACATAATTAAAAACACAGTGAATAATGTGATTCAGGATACTAGAACGATGCTGCGCGCTCAATGCTGCTCCCCACCTATCGCGAAACACCGTGAGATCTCCATCTTCCAATGAGACAGCTGCGACTCGAAACAGAAGTTGAAGAGTCAGGAGAGGCAGCAAGGAGTGAGCGAGAATGTATGAGCATGTAGGAAAAGACCTTTCATCACTTTTATAATGGAAGAAACAAGAGGTAAGGAGTATAATAAACATTTCGGAATACTCTTTTTGCATTAATTCCTGTATAATTCGTTTTTAAGCAAGAGAAAGTTGCTCCGCTTGTGAATATAAAACTTTTGGCCTGTTGCTTAGTGCTCAGACATCATTTCTGAGTACCACCTTGCCAAACAGGACAAGTAAAAAAAAATAAAATAAGAGAGAGAAAAAGGCGGTTGGTGGGGGTTGTTGGGGGGTGAGGCATATTGGTGATGCTATTGAGAGTTTTAATGGACTCATCACGTGTGTGTTACTATCATAGTCTTTCTAGCCTTTAAAATAAATTCAAGTCAAAAAAAAAATGTAAAGTTTCTTTTCTGACCCATTCAGTAAAACCCATATTGTCTCGCAAGAGTGCACGCAACATTTCGGTGTTCACGGAATGGTAAAGGCAACTATTAGATCAATAACGTGATAGAACGCTTGTTAGTTTCTAAAAAAATAGGTTTGCCTTCTTATAACATCGATTAGTACAATACCAGCGATGTAGTCTTCTTTTTGTCAGCTTAGAGAGGATTCCCTGGGTCATGTCAAATTGTCACAAATAAAGTAGAGTTGAGTAATTGCGGCGGGGCATGGCTGAATGTGAGAGGGGCGGGGCGAGCTCCAGCAGCATTGGTCAAATATGTTCATAAATGGTAAAATCCTGCCGTTATGACGTAAGATCTGCACAGAAATCAAAACGTTTTTGAGGGTGCATGGATGTGAAGTGCACGTGGGGTGGTTAGAGGAGCCAATGGAACTTTACTATCGAATGGAAGTCAAAGCAATAAGCTCTCAGTGTTCCTCACCATTTCATTGTTCATTTCTTAGATAGCTCATGGCTGTTAGCCTTATTACAATTGATTACCAACGTAAAAGCCAACAACCGGAAAGAAAGTAGTATCCTGAGAAAAACTAAATTCTGGAAAATTTCTTCCTCTGTGCACAGAGCCTATTCACCTACTAGCGCTTCATAACAGAAAAGTTTGTTGATATTTGGGGCACATTAAGCAACAGTCCAATTTCTTAGTAGTATTGCCTAACAGCACTTGGCCTTGCAGTAGGCAGGTATTTCTTATGTAGTTTTAGGAAATCACAATTGAAAGGTCTGTGTGCCCTGAAAATCAACCTCTTTTAAAAAAAATAAAATCAATTTGTTTCAAGTATATAAAGCCCAGGCAGACACACAGGGAAAATGGAACTCTTCTATTTCAAGAGGTCTCTGCTGTTTTGCTGTACAGAACAGTACATGGTGTAAATGGCCTAATCTGATAAAAAGTAGATGAAAACAGACCAAAACCATGCACTACCTTTGTACTACAGGTATTGATGTGAATGCAGTTTTACATGGTGATAAAATATTTACTACGGTATATATCTGGTTATTCGTACATCCTTTATTCATTTTTTCTCCATTTTTTAGTGGCAGAAACATCAGCCAGGAAGTTTGCTGTGGTACAATGGTCAGAGGGAGATGACAATGGCAAGTTAAGTGATGTCAAAACTGATGCCATCATTGGCTATGATGACACAAAAATGGGCCCTGATGGGCTTCCTTCTAAACACGTATCTAGCTTCAGTTGAGTGGCGACGTGGGAAGTGGCCACAAGGAGGTTATCCTCATTATGCAACTAATGTGAAGTTTGTGACTGGTAAGATACAGACTATTATTTAATCAGTAGGTGTTAATACACATTATTCTCTTTTATATACATTTTAATAGACATTTGTCATTATACCCATGATAGAGTTCTCTCATTATAGATAGATTTCCAGTTTACAGTTTAGAGTTGTCATTATCATGGCATCACATAGTAAAATCATGTTGTGTCCTAATTTTGTATGTGACTATCTTTCCCTCTCTAGGTTCTCGTTATGAGGCCACACAAAAGTTGAATGAGCCAACAAAAAGCAATAAGCCAGCCCCACAAACAAAGAGGATCTCTATGCCCCCAGAAGTATGGGGAAGAATCAGACGAAACAGACACAGAAGTTTTTCAACCAACACATAAGGTAGTGTGAATTTGCCATCAGGTTATATTGATCATGTCATTCCAGTGATGTGGGACAGCCTCATTCCAGTAATGGGAACCTCCAGTAGGCCATTGAAACGACTTACCCCGCATTTTCCCTTTAAAGCTATGCACATACATCTGGAGTATTTAAGGCACACTCACTATCAGTCAGTTTTTCAAAGCTGATGCGGATGTTAATTCTTGATTCACGTTAGTTATTGATTCTGTTGTGCATGTTGCAATTATTGCACCAGCCTGTATTTAATTAATTCTAGCTTCTGTTTTGACCAGAGGTTAAAAGTCTCCCAGAATGATCCTGCAAAGGAGTTTCTGAAGATGTCTGGTAGGATACCACAAACTTCATCAGATGAGATCAACGACCTGAAAAAAACAGTCTCTGCTCTGACCCAGAAACACTTAGACTTGGAGAAGGAATGCCAAAAGTGGAAAGACTTGGTTCTTCAATGTATCTTGTTTATTATGTACTGGTTGTAGAACATTTTTTCATGTTTCAAGGATCAGTGATAGCTAATTCTGTTTACCTGTATTTTTTCTGTCATTGTGTGTAGATGTGCCAAGACTCATTTTTGGCAAGGAGACAATTATATGTAAGCCTGTCTCTCCCAGGACACCCAGATCAGAGGACTGTCCTTCACAGTGTCTTCCCTATTTCAGTCAGCCCACCTCCAACATCTGTTTACCTAATGTCCTTCTCAGATGGCAAATTATGCTGGGAGTGGAGACATGGATACAACTAGTTCTTCATCATCAAAGGTGACTTTTCTTGATGAATATTCTATAGATGGTCAGTAATAGGGCTGCACGGTGGCGCAGTGGACTCCCCGTGCATGCATGGGTTCCCTCCAGGTACTCCAGCTTCCTCCCAAATTCCAAAAACATGACTGTCAGGTTAATTGATCATTGTAAATTGTCCTTAAGTGTGAGTGTGTGCATGGTTGTTTGTCCTGTTTGTCCTGCCCTGTGATGGAGTGGCAACCTGTCCAGGGTGTACCCCGCCTCTCGCCTGTTGACAGCTGGAGATAGGCACCAGCACCCCCGTGACCCATTAAGGATTAAGCGGTTAAGAAAATGGATGGATGGTCAGTAATACTTGTAACGTGTAGGGCATTTGTGATTATAGTGTGAGTGTGCATCCTTATGTGTTTTCTTTCTGTGCCCAGTATTAACACATTAAATAAGACAACCAGGTTGTTACTGGAAGCCCTTTTTAAAGGCCAGTACAATTCTGATTTTATATACAAAATCATACAGGGCTTTAATTTACCAAGTTATATAGTTTTTTTCATATCCTAAAACGTTATCTTTAAGACATTTGATTAACACCTGTCCTTAGTTTAACACATTTTTCTTCCTTTACAGGTTGAGATCTACAAAGGCAGCGGTGTCATGGTGGATAAGCTTGCATGGGCTTACGCACTTAATGCAAATTCATGTACAACATTTGTAAGACAACTGCTTACAGCTGTATTCCCCCCTGAAGTGCTGCTAGTCAGTAATCTTCGGGGAACCAACAAGGGGAAGGGAGAGGCTCGTCTCCCCCTTGAGAAGACCAAAGTTGATGCCATCTACAGTAGGTTCAGTGTTATAAATAGCTATTATGATACTGATCTCTGCTGTGAATGTCAAGTATAGCCTACTAACTTTTGCATTCTTTGGATTTGTTTGTTAAAGATGAAACTCTGGAGAGATGGCCGAGTACCCCTCTGTTCCTGATAGGGAGCAGCATCAATGGGAAGATAACAGAGATGCGGAATAAAGTTAAGCAACAGAAATGAGAACTTTGGGATGTACGTTTTGTTCTTAATATGACAGTTCAGTTCATAAATATTACGTACAGTTATGGACAGTATGAATGAGTTCATTATACCACTTAAAATGGCACTTTATCTCATAAATTGTGGGAATGACAGAAAGCTGCAATGTATGCCATTGATGTTGAAAATATAGTTGTTTTTTTCATAACGACATGCCTAACCATCATGTTTTTGATAGAATCAGTATCAGTAGCTACAGTTTGTAGAAGTGCAAGGGAACTATTTGTCAGGATAGTTTTCAAATAAATTTGATTAAAATCCCTGTGTATTGCTCTTTAATCACACAATGACACACATACAAATCATATATTATACATATATGCGTCACATAAGGGAAACATCAGTATGTACACATGTATTACTCATGTAATTTTCTTTTACATATCAAAGTCTTACCGAAACCATATAAAAAAATACATAATTTCTATATACATTTCATCTGTATTACATAAACAAATCTACCATTAATGGCAGTTTATCATGTAGGAACAACACAATATTACTTTTGAAAAACATATATGTCACATATAAGAAGCATGTATTCTGTCAGACAAAAATATATATAAATGTATGTGTACATACGTACAACATATATTTACCTTTTCTTTCTAACACAAATTTTTTTATAAAATCCATATGACGACTGCATTGTTTTTATATACATTGCATTTGTGTTATATGCACAAATCTGGTTGTAATGGTGTTTTTTCATATAGGAGTAATACTAAGACGTTATATAACATAATCGAAAATTGACATCTCTCATGTACTGAAAGTATATGTCACTGCATAACTTACTTAGTTCATGTAGATGTGTGCTTTCTTCATACATGAGGGAAAATGAAATTGGCCACTTTTGTGATATGTGCCACTTAAGATTTACATAACCATATGAGTTTGTGGAAGTAAATGTTTTGTATAAGACTTTTGTATTCATCCTTTTATAAGTTTTATGTATTTCTTTTCCGTGTGGGGTACCCAATATATTGTACAAAGATGTCAAATTTGGAGTATTTTTACAAGATAGCAAAAAATAACTTTTTTACAGTACTTGTATACTCTTAGTTAAACAGTATCAGAATCAGAATCAGAATCAGCTTCAATGGCCAAGTATGACACATACAAGGAATTTGACTCCGGCAACTTTTCTCTCCAGTACAGAACTTAAATAAGTGAAATAAAAAAAAAACGGAAAAAAAATAAAATAAATAAAAATAAAAATAAAGGATAATATATACACCAAACCAGGGTTATTGTACAGTAAGTATATACAGTAAGTATATACAGCAGTGCAGAGTTTTAGTTTATTGTTCATGTGAGTGGACACACACTCTGTGACTATTCAGAGTTCATCAGAGCGACAGCCTGGGGGAAGAAACTGTTCTTGTGTCGGGTGGTTTTGGCGTACAGCGCTCTGTAACGCCGACCTGAGGGGAGGAGCCTAAACAGATTGTGGCCAGGGTGTGAGGGGTCAGTGGTGATTTTTCTGGCCCGCTTCCTGACCCTGGCCCGGAAAAGGTCCTCAATGGAGGGAAGATCAGAACCTATGATCCTCTCTGAGTACCTGACTATTCTCTGCAGTCTGTCCCTGTCTTGCCTGGTGGCGGATCCGAACCAGACAGAGATGGATGAGGTCAGGACAGACTGGACTATTGCTGTGTAGAATATGGTCAGCAGTTCCTGAGGCAGGTTGAACTTTCTGAGCTGACGCAGAAAGTACAGACTTTGCTGGGCCTTCTTCCTTATAGAGTCAATGTGGGGGTTGGTGATTATGAGAGGAGATGTTGATGGGGGTCTCTTCCCGAAGTCGACTGTCATCTCCACAGTTTTGAGCGGGTTTAGCTCCAGGTGGTTCTGACTGCACCAGAGGACCAGCTGTTCCACCTCCCTTCTGTATGCAGACTCGTCGCCGTCACGGATGAGTCCAATGACGGTGGTGTCATCTGCAAACTTCAGGAGTTTCACAGAAGGGTCTCTTGACGTGCAATCAGTGGTGTAAGGGAGAAAAGCAGTGAGGAGATAAACACATCCCTGGGGGGCGCCGATGCTGAGGGACCGGGTGCTGGATGTGAAGTTACCCAGTTTCACCTGCTGCCTCCTGTCAGTCAGGAAACTGGTAATCCACTGACAGGTGGAGGGAGGCATGGCGAGCTGGGACAGTTTTTGGTGGAGGAGCTCTGGGACGATGGTGTTAAATGCAGAGCTGAAGTCCACAAACAGGACCCGAGCGTAGGTACCTGCAGAGTCTAGGTGTTGCAGGATGTAGTGGAGAGCCATGTTGACTGCGTCATCCACTGACCTGTTTGCTCTATAGGCGAACTGCAGGGGGTCTAGCAGGGGATCCGTGATTTCCTTCAGGTGGGACAGCACCAGTCGCTCAAAGGATTTCATGACCACAGATGTCAGGGCAACTGGTCTGTAGTCATTTAATCCTGTGACAGGGGACTTCTTGGGAACCGGGATGATGGTGGAGCGTTTGAGGCAGGTGGGGACCTCACACAGCTCCAGGGATTTATTGAAGATCTGAGTGAAGATGGGAGCCAGCTGGTCAGCACAGACTTTCAGACAGGACGGAGACACTCCATCAGGACCTGATGCCTTCTTAATCCTCTGTCTCTGAAATAGTTGGCGCACATCCTGTTCACAGATCGTCAGCGCAGGCAGGGGGTCAGGTATGGGGATGGTTTGGGGTGATGCTAGGCTTTTGTGATGGAGATGGTGGGGGAGGTGGAAGGTGTGAAAGTTGTTTCAAACCTGGAGAAAAAGTCATTGAGGTCCTCAGCCAGGCGGGGGCTCCCCACAGGGTGGGGGGATGGTCTCCTGTAGTTGGTAATGGTCTGCAGGCCCTTCCAAACTGCAGAAGAGTCGTTGGCAGAAAAACGCTCCTTCAGTTTTTGGCTGTAGATTCTTTTTCCTGCCTTGATCTCCTTTGTCAGCTTGTTCCTGGCATGCTTGTACAGGTCCTGATCCCCACTCCTGTAGGCGTCCTCCTTGTCCTGGCGTAGCCGTCTCAGTTCTGCAGTGAACCACGGTTTATTGTTGTTGAACGTGCAGAATGTTTTGGTCTGCACACACATGTCCTCACAAAAGCTGATGTAAGATGTCACAGTGTCAGTCAGTTCGTCCAGGTCTGAGGCTGCTGCTTCAAAGACGCTCCAATCAGTGCAGTCAAAGCAGGCCTGTAACTGCATCTTTGACTCATCTGTCCATCTCTTCACAGTTCTTACTACAGGCTTAGCAGATTTCAGCTTCTGCTTGTAAGATGGGATGAGGTGGACCAGGCAGTGGTCAGAAAGTCCCAAAGCAGCATGGGGGACAGAGCGATATGCATTCTTTATTCTGGTGTAGCAGTGGTCCAAAGTGTTCATGTCCCTGGTGGGACACGTCACGTGTTGTCTATATTTAGGCAGTTCAAGTTTGAGATTTGCTCTATTAAAATCCCCGAGAATGATTAGCAGAGAGTCCGGGTGAGTTTTCTCCACGTCTGTGATCTGGTCGGCGAGGTGATGTAACGCCTCCGTTACACACGCCTGCGGTGGAATGTATACAGCGACCAGCACAAACGAGGCGAACTCCCGCGGTGAATAAAATGGTTTACAGTTTATGAAAAAAGACTCTAGGTGAGGGCTGCATGTCTTCTTTAACACTTTGACATCTGTACACCAACCTTCGTTTATGTAGAAACACGTTCCTCCTCCCTTTGACTTCCCAGACAGTTCCGCGCAGCGGTCCGCTCGGAACAGCTGGAAGCGCGGCAGCTGTAGTGCGCTGTCTGGGATGTGTTCACCGGACCAGGTTTCAGTGAAGCAAAAGGCGGCAGAACGACGAAAGTCTGAGTTCTTGGATAGGAGAAGGAGCAAATCATCCATTTTGTTAGGCAGAGAGCGAACTTTCCCCAGGTGTATGGATGGGAGAGCGGTGCGTAATCCTCGCTGTCGCAATTTAACGAGCACACCAGCTCGTTTCCCACGTCGGCGTCTCCGTCTAAATCCACAGAGCGCTGCTGCTCCTCCAGTCAGAATCTCCATAAAGTAGTCTGGTTGATTAAAAACCGGTGAAAAAAGTCCGGCACTGGATAGTCCTATTTGTAGGATTTCCTCTCTGCTCATTTTAATAGCAGAGGGAGTGCAGAAAACTACGCAAAAAAGTAAAATTGTATCAAGTACTAGGGAGCAAAGTACCGAGGCGTCCATCCGCGGCGCCATCTTAGATCAGGTATATTCACAAATGTAAATTTATGAAGGTCAAACCTCTCTTCCAAATTGTTTTAAATGAATTTCTGTAATTTAGGAAAGCCTTATGTTGTGTAAATACCAAACTAGCTAATATTTTCATTAATTTCACACAATCTCAGGTTTGATAGCAGACCTCTGGTGAATGTTTTTTTTCCCTCTCTGTTTGTTTGTTCTCTCTTGTTGTACCATCATTGTACACTTCTGTAAGTTAAGCTGTACACTTGTTCAGTCTTACATAAATATGTAAAAGGTGTAAAAAAATAAAAAAAATAAAGATAAAATTCAACCCAGGCGCTCTTTGGTGACGTGGTTGATTATGTTACTGTTGTTCACCTGTCAATCCTCGTAAGCCCGATTTGATTGGTCCAAACAGATCTTGTTCGGGCATACAGAAGTGGACAAAATTGTTGGTACCCTTCATTAAATCAAAGAAAAACTCATAATGGTCACAGAAATAACTTTAATCTGACAAAAGTAATAATAAATAAAAATTATATAAATGTTGACCAATGAAAGTCAGACATATCTTTTCATCGAATGCTTCAACGGAATGATTTAAAAAATAAATGCATGAAACAGGCCTGGACAAAAATGATGGTACCCACAACTTAATATTTGGTTGCACAACCTTTTGAGGCAATCACTGCAATCAAATGATTCCTGTAACTGTCAATGAGACTTCTGCACCTCTCAGCAGGTATTTTGGCCCACTCCTCATGAGCAAACTGTTCTAGTTGTTTCCGGTTTGAAGGGCGCCTTTTCCAGACAGCACGTTTCAGCTCCTTCCAAAGATGCTCAATAGGATTGAGATCAGGGCTCATAGAAGGCCAGTGTTTTCCTCTTAGCCCTTCTTGGGTGTTTTTAGCTGTGTGTTTTGGGTCATTTTCCTGTTGTAAGACCCGTGACCTGCGACTGAGACCATGCTTTCTGACACTGGCCAGCACATTTCTCTCTAGAATCCCCTGATAGTCTTGAGATTTCATTGTACCCTGCACAGATTCAAGACACCCTGTGTCAGATGCAGCAAATCAGCCCCAGAACATAACCGAGCCTCCCCCATGTTTCACAGTAGGGACCGTGTTCCTTTCTAGATATGTTTCATTTTTCCGTCTGTGAACATAGAGCTGATGTGCCTTGGCAAAAAGTTAAATTTTTGTCTCATCTGTCCACAGGACATTCTCCCAGAAGCTTTGTGGCTCGTCAGCATGTAGTTTGGCATACTCCAGTCTGTTTTTTTTATGATTTGTCCTCTGGCTCAAACAGCGAAGGATGTTCCGATCTGACACTGATGTTCCTTGAGCATAAAGTTCAGCTTGGATCTATTTTGAAGTCTTTCTAGGCTCTTTTGTTACCATTTGGATTATCCGTCTCTTTGATCTGTCATCAATTTTCCTCCTGCAGCCACGTCCAGGGAGGTTGGCTACAGTCCCATGGATCGTACATTACTGAATGACATGTGCAGCTGTAGTCACAGAAACATCTAGCTGCTTGGAGATGGTCTTATAGCCTTTACAGTTAACATGCTTGTCTATTATTTTCTTTCTCATCTCCTGAGACAACTCTTTCCTTTGCTTCCTCTGGTTTATATTGAGTGTATTACACACCACGTCACCAAACAACACAGTGACTACCTGGAGTCCTATATATAGGCCCACTGAGTGATTACAGGATTGTAGACACCTAGGATGCTGATTAGTGGACATACCTTGGATTAACATGTCCCTTTGGTCACATTATTTTCATTCTTTTCTAGGGGTACCATCATTTTTGTCCAGGCCTGTTTCATGCATTTATTTTTTAAATAATTCTGTTGAAGCATGGATGAAAAGCAATGTCTGACTTTCATTGGTCAACATTCATATAATTTTTATTTTTTATTACTTTTGTCAGATTAAAGTTATTTCTGTGACCATTATGAATTTTTCTTTTATTTAATGAAGGGTACCAACAATTATGTCCACGTTTGTATATATATGTGTGTATATATATATATATATATATATATATATATATATGTGTGTGTATATATATATATATATATATATAAATATATGTGTGTGTGTGTGTGTATATATATATATATATATATATATATATATATATGTATATATGTGAGGGGTATATGTATATACGTGTGTGTGTGTGTGTGTACATAAACTGCTCACAAAAATTAAAGGAACACTTTTTTTATTTGGCCTAGCATGAAATCAATTAAACCTGTCTGATAATTTTCTGGTTGGTTAAGTAGCTGAGGGCATCGTTAATCACTTTCAGGTGTATTGGTGTTCATGGACTTAACAACAGGTGCACTACAGTGGCAACAATTAGAAAATCAACAATTTTGTCCACGTCTGTAATTGCTCCTCAACAAAGGAATGCCAGACTGAACGTCCAGACCATGTTGTGGGCGGGACTAAGTTCGGCTCTGGAGGGGGCAGAGCAGGGACCTCACTAGGATTGAGAGATGGGGGGGCTTAGCCCCTGCGACTTGACAGGATTTTTGGCAAATCCTCCAAAGACTGTCAATTTAAAGAGCCTGGTAGGGGGTCAGGTAAAGGAATAATTTTGAGGGGTCAGAATTCACACCCTGGGTTTAATAAACCATGCAAAACAAATGCAATATTTGAAGACAAACCAGTCGCAAAATGTGTCGCTATGCTGAAAAATAGCCTGGTAATGGTCCATAAATTACAAAGTGTATTCCGATATCTGTGCATAGATGTATGGAGCAGACGGTGCAGCATAAACACCTTGCATTAAAGAGATGGGAGTTAACCACTTTCTTGTTGATCACGTGCCCACTTTGAGTATAAGTCTTTATTGCACTTAACATGAATCTCAGCAAAGAATGCTTCAACATTCACACATAAAGAAACTGTATAAGATAGTGTAGGGCTGGATGATCATTCGATAGCAGTATATATCGATTGATAGACGTGTGGTGTGATAGAAAAAAAAGGGGTTGATAAAAAAAGTTCAATAGAAAAAAAAGTTTTTCCTCATTTTTTCATTATACCCTATTAGGCATCTTAATACAACAGTCATTACTTACGCCAAACTAATCATTAATAATCATCCATGCAGCTCTGTCAGCCACCCTCTCTCCTTTCAAACCACAAAAACGATGAAATTATTTCAGCTGAAACAGAATTTTTTAATAGTCCCTAAACGAACCATATGTAAGTACGCCGCGCTCAGATGTCACAGCAAGGCAGCAGCTGAGGACGTTGTTCCGGATAAATGTTTCAGAGGCTCAGGTAAAAGTTACGTCCCGTTTTGAACCAATCCTCGACGTTCTAAAACACTAAACGTATCAATAATGAACGAAATATAAAACTACGAAACGTTTTAAGCAGGACTCCCGTCTCCAGCTCGGTACGAATCTCTTACAGAGAGACAGAGAAAACGTACCAAGGTCGCGTTGCTAACATATGTGGCTGTTAAAATCTCCTCTCGATTTTGCTCCCGGTCCTCAGAAGCGAAAAAACGCTTTAAAAAACAACAGGGGTTGGATAGACCTGCTGGCTTCGGCTCTCAGTGACTGAGCTGCAGTGTTGGAGCCCATCAACACTGGTGAGTAGCTAGTTAGCTAACTGCTGAAGAGCTGAAGTGAATTTGAATAAGCTTTATTTACAAACTAAACCAATGGTTTCAGCCATTAATATTATAAAGTGTCATAAAATGTTTAAAAGGTTAAAAAGCATAAAAATACGCCTTTAATTTAAATTACTTAAATGATTAAAAATATATCTATATATAATATAATGGTTATTGTTCTTTGTATTCACTGATGTTACTCAGGTCTCTTGGTTTATTTCAGTGTCTTACAAACTTACTTATGATAAAAGTAAGTGTTTGAAAATTGTATAAATTTAATTCTTAGTTGAAATTAGTTCATTGAAGAATAACAAAATGACTGGGGAGGCACTTAAAATATATTTTTTACATGATGTGATTTTTTTATCGATAAGCTTTTTTTCTATATCGTCCAGCCCTAAGATAGTGGCATATCAGTTTGGATACTGATTACATGAAAATAGCTCTGGGTGCATGCGTGGATGCTAGACCTGCACAATTGAAAATTTCCACATCAAGTTTTTAAATGATGGGGACAAAACTATGATTTATAAATAATTTCAGGGAAATGTCCCCGGTTTAAACAATGCTTAACTTCGTAGCCTACTTTCTTGCATATGCATGTGAATGCATATGCACTATATTAATCGTTTTATTACTGAAACTATTATTTATTTTGTTATAAACAGTGGTGGAAAGCATACTGAAAATCTGTACTCAAGTACAAGTACTGTTTTCCTGCTAAAATATTACTCAATAACAAGTAAAAGTACTGGTGTTAGAGAAATACTCCAGTAAAAGTACAAAATATTCATAAAAAAAACAACAAAAAACTACTCATAGTATTAGTTCCTTTTAGCGGCTGATGTCACAGTCACTTCTCTAGACTAGGGCTGGAAATTGTGTGTTTTCCTTTACCAAAAGTTAAAACATCAACAATCTATTAATCACTGATAAGATACAAAACAAGTGTTTTCCCTCATTTTTTTCTCATTTCAAGTTTTTATTTCTTTATTCAGCAAATGTCTCCAGCAGACAAAAAAACTAAGGAACATGAGGAGCCACGACTATTGATTAAATATCCATGAATCAATTTTTAACTGGTTAAATTCTTCATTCAGAATCAATGAAAGATCAATCATTAATGTCCTTTTTTTGTTTTGATTTGCGTCCTCATGACTCGGTTTTCATCGGCTTGTTTGCTATCAAATCATCTACTGGCTACAAAAATGCAGAAAAAAGGTTTGGATATGAATTAAAATTGAACTCAGTACTCAACTATGATTTTAAAATTAACTTAGTAGATAACACGGATTAATAAATACTTAACTATAAGTGAAAGTGCAGACGTGAAAATCTACTCATAAAAGTACAAGTACCACAGAAAACTACTTAATTACAGTAATCTGAGTATTTGTAATGAATGACTTCCACCTTTGGTTATAAATAATATATATTATTTATTTAATATAACTTTCTCATATTCTATGCATTCCACTTTTTGTGTGTGTTCATGTAGACTAATGCCCCTTGATAGCACACTGCCAAATGTGTAGTCATTCATTTTGCCTTGTCAAGTTAATCAAAGATAGGCTGTGAGTCACCCTGCCCTAATCGTGATTTTAAAAAAAGAATAATTCTAGGCTATATGGAAAAATATAAAAATTTCACTTCACTCATTCACCATGTATTGATTATATCTGCAAAATAACAGGCTACACTTTTTTATTATCTGTACAAAAATGAAATGTGTAAAAATGAATACTGTATTTTGAAAATAGGTATATTAACATATTGAACAACTTTAATATAAAATTACTGACACCATTTTCTTTTTAATATTTATTTTTAGATCCTAACAAATTGCCTTTGGTACATCACAAATCAACATTCTGTAATACGTAACGTATCTCACCACGACACATCTGTGATTCCTGTTCCATCATGCTGGAGCTTTGAAGGATACAATGAAGTGAATAGAAAGAAAGTTGAGGAGCAACCAATGTATGCTGCCATTCTGAACAGTCACTCCCAAGCCCTGTTGTCTTTGTGTGACCGGCCATACATGTCCTCAACGAATGCTTGGAGAACACTGAAGGAGGACATTTTCAACCTAGCCACCTGCCTCCAGAAATATGCTCGGTACCTGGAAAGGAAGAAAAATGCTGCACATGCAAATCACAGGTCAAGTACACTTGTCAGAGTTGTATGTGAGAACATTTCAGTGACACACCGCAAAACCTCACAAGAGGTGGCTGCAATGTTCCAGTTGCTGGACAATGTTATGTGTCAGACAGATACTCTAACGCCTGTACTCTGACTGAACACCTGGACGATCCGTTTGCAAGTTCATGGCACATATTTGATTTTATCAACAGAATCCAGCTGTCTGTACCTGTCGATGTGCTGAAATACAAACCTAGGGGCAGCAAGACTAGCAAAAAATCTACTCAACTCTATGAAGCTCTGGTAAGGGTCAACCGGGGTGTCCTGCGGGGACATATCCGTCCGGCTACATGCTGGACGCTTGGACAAAGTTTCAGCCGTTGTGTCTGTCAATACTCTCCCAAGAGGATGCTGAAGATTTATATCTATTCACAATCATGGTGATCGGGTTTCTGCTGATTGGAATGGGCAGTAACTGGAACTACCGAAAAATGGAGCAACAAAGATCTGAAACACCGTCGAGATTGGTCACTGTTATGAAAGCGATTGGACGGCTGAAGGAACAGTTGGATGCGTTGATTCGTACTGATGGGACTCAGAACCAAATGCTGGGGGAGCTGGGACCAGAACAGACGCTGTAAGAGGCGATCTGGCCGGCGCTCTGGGACTCATCCACAATTTGTCATCGGACTTGGAGAAACTGTCGGTGCGGATTGGGGCAACTGGAAATTAATTGGATTTGGAAATATCTATCTGGGAATTAATTTGGATTTAGAACTTTCATTTGAACTTCAATTTGGCTGAATTAGACTATAAAAGAAACCACTGACAGACTGAAGGGGCAGAGAGGAATATTTGCTCTCTCCCTGCTATCCAAATAATTACTGTTTTGGCTCCCATGAAGACCTTCAACATGGTCCTAATCAAATGTCCCTGAGAAGAATTACAACAGAGTGTCCTCTCCCCCCTACACCTGCATCTACTGACGCACACACTGACATGGTTACACACACTCACATTCACACACACCATCTCGCTGTATCCTAAATTCTCTCTCCTGCAACAGGAAGCTGGATAACAGCGCGCCTCGGTTTGGCAGCGCGTTAACCTGTGGACTGGAGCTCATACCTGCCCATCCTTCCTTGTGTGCATTGTTAATGTCTCAGTATGTGCTTAAATGTTTGTTGGTGTGCTTTTTTCTATTACCTGCGTTGTGAGTGCTGTACGGACCCCAAACACAGTTGAGTGTTTTTTCCCCCTCACCGTGGAACCCACCCCTCCCCAGATGTGTATTTCTCTATGTTTCATAAATGGGAGCCCCGTTCGGTGGCTGCATGCCCAACAGTGACCTGGATCTGTTTGTTGTTGTTGTTGTTGTTGTTGTTTGTAATGATCATGGACAGGTTGTACTGTATCTGCAAATTCCTTGTAAGTGTCATACTCGTATGTGTCATACTTGGCCATTAACTGATTCTGATCATCTTTTTGTGGAAAGTGGAAAGGACCAGAACACAGGACGAGCAGCTTACCCAGACCACTTGAGTTGTCAGTTCTCTGCAGTCATCTCTCAAAGTACCACACCAGGTGCATGAAGAACGAATTCAAGAGGAGGGTAGCAAACATAGCAAAGGTGACACCAAGCAGTGTGGAAGCTATCTATCAGGAAATCTCCCTTGATTCTTCAGCTCCATCGAATTCTCTCATGAGCCATCCAAGTGGCTCTCCAGGGAGAGTCTGGCATTATCGTTGACCTGCGCACCCTTAATAGTGGTTGTCCAAGTGACAACTTTGAGGAATTCTTCTCTAAGATGGAAGAAGCAGTCAATGAAGTCACTGCAGCAGATGATCGGAGACATGGCACTGCCTGCCTTTCACAGTGGTTGTTGCTGGAAGATCTTATAGAACAGGTTAGGTTCAAATGCCCTGAAGGAAAAAGGGTGCCCAGCAAAGCCCTTGTGAGATTGCAGTTTGCACCACAGAATCCCTACACCCGGAGGGCCTTGAACTTCACTTCAAACTTTGAATTCAAGTACAAGATCCAACGAAGACAGCTCAGAGCATCTCACCCTGATGCACACTTCTGTGCTGCACTTTTCAAGTTCTTGCATCTACGCCTGTATGAGCTGCATTCAGAGACATTTGTCTTGTTCATCGATGATAAGGCAAAGATCCTGGTTGGAGAACCAGGGGAGCCTTTGTCCACCGGTGTCCGAGGTTGCCACTCAATCGTGCCTTCAACTAGCCAACTGGCAGCAATGGACCATGATATGATGGGCAAGGGATCCATCACAGCAACAGTATTCATGCAACCCAATGTCCCTGGTCAGCCAAAGGGTTCATGGTACAGGGGCAAGGTAAAGATTGTGGTGCAGGACTCTTCCAAAAATCTACAGCATACAGAAATGCAGCAGCAACAGTAAGGCTTGCACAGGAAAACCCTGCAGGATGGAAACTGATCCATGTGAAGTACAGCGATGGTGGAACAGAGCATCGCACCTTACTGCTCAAATATATATTATATATTAAACATCGGGATGCAGAACTGTGCATTGGAGAGAGACGAGACAGTAGAGGACATGTAAAACGTGCTGAAGAGGTGCTGTTCCATGGCAGAGATCCGAAAAGCTGCAGAAAAACACCCACAGCTTGCTGAAGCTTGGAGCACTTCAGTTGCACCAGTGCTGGACACAGTGACAGGACGCTACACTCGGCTGAAGTTGAAGGTAGAGCCAATCAGAGTCATAGATGCAGTCACAGATGCAGAGGAAGATTTTGTCATGCAGGTCATCACCACACTCTTCCCAGCAATCAATCCTGCAACAGTGACCAAACAACAAGCCGAACAAGGATCCAGCCTTCACTGAGTGGGTGGAGAAACACTGCCGGCAATGCCAGTATCTGTTTCAGGTAGATCTTATTTCTTGTGTTTTTTTGTTTGACAGCTAACAATTCTGTTATTTAATATTGGATGTAAAGGACACTTTAAATGTATGAAAGATGCTATATAGCTAAATAAGTTTTCCTATAGATACGCAAATGTAATGACCCTGAATGCTGCCCAGTACCTGTCCTCCGCCTGAAAGCATGATCTGGCTTCCTGACCCAATGCCTGATACCTCTATTAAGAGTTCTTCTTTAATAGTCAATACATTGTAATGTAAGCAAACTGGTTTATCCACTTAACGTGTTATAGTCGAATATTACAACTGTTCACATATTCATAGTATGCCCACTGCTGAAAGCAAAATACTTAAATACATGTTTGTGTTATGCTTTTGAAATAGGTGACTATTATTTGACCCTGCCTGAGGTCATAGGGAAAGACACAAATGAGACCAATTTCATTTTATATGTTTTTTTCTAAGAAAGAAAATATACCATTAAAGGTATTAAATTAAACATTGTCTGAGATGTCTTCAATACCAATGGTACACATATTTTAAATCAGGATATTTTAATAACATTGAAGCATTCATAATAACCAAATGTTTTCTTTAAATTAAAGTGTGTGTGTGTGTGTGTGTGTGTGTGTGTGTAAAACATGCTGGGACACACAAGCTGGTAGAGTACAGTAAAGGCCATAAAGAAAAAAAAATAGATTTCCTACCCTTTAAAGCTATAAAAAACAAAAAAAAAAATCCCTACTGACCCATGGCCTCGAATGACTACCAATCGGAACCAAAACTTTTTTTTTTTAAGCCCTGCACCCTCCTCCAGCGTTGTGGTCAGACACTGCAGTTTCAGTTGCTGCTGGTGGCTGCAAACAAACTGGACACAGGTAGTATCCGGGAGTTGGATCAGAGGGGAATTTGCAGTAAGCATCGGTATACCCACTGAGCAATAGACGTCTGTTAGACGTGTCATCTAAATTCAAACCGAAATTATCCCGTCTATAATCGGTCTATACTTTAGCCCAAATCTAGACGACACAATTTAATACATTAATAAATATTAAATAAAAATTAGGTTAAATTGTGCAAATGATGGCCAAGTGTTGGATTAAAACATTTTTAACAGTCATTGATCAATGTACAATGTAGTTTAGATTTAGACTCGATTTAGACGTCTAAATAAATACGTCATATCAACGTCTCTTTTAAGACCAAATTTAGATGATTTAATTAAATACATTAAATAATGAACACTGATCAAAAAAATAACTAATTGCACAACTGGTGTCCAAATATTGGACTTAAATAATTTGAATTACGATTGATCAATATACTGTAAAGTTTAGATTTAGCCTTGATTTAGATGTTTATTCAACGTCTATATCTAAACCTGGTTTAGACACATATTAAGTTACTTTAGTAGTTACCCGTGCCCTCACTACTAAGAGGCAGCTACACACTTAAAGTTCTGCTCGGTCTAATCGTCGTTGATAGTTATCTGAGCATATCGGAGTCGTCCGGACCAATTTATTTTAAACTCATTGGGACCAAGTGTGAGAAATCGTTTCTTCAAATACACCTTGAAGAGTGCTCAAAGGTACAATATTGAAATGTTTGTCCTCCAATGTTTGGTAATTTAATCGTTATCCGTTTGCAGCATAGCTAGCAGGCTAGCTATAGCTTACCTGCTAGCTTGCAATTAAGTAGCCATTAAACCGAATGGTCCTTTGAAACCATGTACCTTGTCTTAATGGATAATATCTCTGTGACACTCTATTTTTACATTTATTCTATTGCTTTGTTTGCAGAATATGTCCAGAAAACTTTCAAAGAGGCCACGAAGTATATTATCAGCTCAGCAATGGCTGCACATGTCAAACAGGCCCCAGCTGGAAGTGGTGGAGGGGGCTATAAGAGGCCCAGGACAGCATTGGTGTAATTTTTTTATTTATTTTTTACATTTTGGTTTAGGTTGATGCAGTTTCCCAGAGTTTTTGTATATTCAAACAAATGTTTTGGCCTAGTTTTTGTTTTGTACATGCTTTGCATACAAATACCTACATTTTTATTTCATTTTAGTAATTTTGTAGATTAGTTTTGACCACATCTTTGTTTAAATAAAATAAGCAAAAGTTGTTTTTTTTGGTAATATTATATATTTGAGTTTGTGCTTTTGTTTTATTGCAATGTATGTTAACAAATGCGTTGAAATTCAAAACATGTATATTTATATGTTTGTGATGGTTGGATAATGTTTGAAAAATTTATTGATTTACATTACAGTAGGATAGCTTGGTAAATGTTAACATCAAGAGATGTATTTATATCCAGTGGTAAAATACGCATAGTGTTCCTGAAACCTTTTTAAAAGATCATTGTCATAACATCCTGGCACGACATAAAGGAAAGCATCACAGGTTAAATTTCGTCTCCCCCCCACCCCCCCTCTTTTTAGAGAACCTGATTTAACATTCAGTTTCACAATTTTAATTTTATTTTAATAAGTTTGTTGTAATTAATTTAATAGATTGTGATAGTTGGATTTATTAGAATATCATGACGCTATAATACATTTAATAGACGTCTATACGACGTCTAGATGCTCTAATGGTGTATAAATTTGGTATAAAAATAAACGTCTGGTAAATATATAACTTTAGATGTCTATGAATAGATGTTCATTAACGGTTATTTAAACGTCATACTTTAGAGACGGCGTATAGAGGTAGTCGTCTTTTAGACGTCTATTAGACGGCTCTTCTAAACCTAGACGGCTGAAAAACTTTGATTTTAAGACCAGTGGTAGACCGATTTTAGCCTAGACGTGTACATACCATGTAGACGTTCATTAGACGTCTTTTAGACTGAAAAATCCTCAGTGGGTAGTCCTGTGTTGTGATACATTTGGGTCTAATGCACACCGATGTAACACCGACCAGAACCTGTACTGCGTTCCGAGCTTTAGACAGAACAAATGATTACCACGAAAAGTCTTAAGCAGACAGAACTGGGCCTTGAACTGGCCGTTGCATTAACAAAGTGAAAGAATACAACGTTAAAGTAGAACAAGGAACTGAAGCCAATAAGACCAGCTTCTGGGGTTCTCATGAATCGCCAATGATGCCATTAATGTACTTCCTATCATTCAATTAAATCTGAAACCAGACACACTAGAAATTATGTCGCCCAAGAGCTACTAAAATATTTTATAGCCAGCATTACATTTAGCTGATAAATATTTATTTCCCAAAATGCTAACATAAATGAGTGAAATTCAGCATAAAGTTAGATGGAGTGTACGTATACCTGCTGCGTTAGACATATAGTCTTCATAAACATATCGCGACATGCTACGTTTAATCAACCTCGTCAAGTAATAGAAAGAAATCGTAACTATAGTCTAACAGTGACACAAGAACCCCAAAACATAGTCCGACAGGCATGGAACAACAGATGAACGTTTTTGTTGTTGTTTAACCCTACTCCGAGTTCATGGGGCTTGTCATGCTTTCGCATTGATCTGTAACAGACCGCGCTGACGCTCACCCTGCCTGATGAGTCTTTGTTAGAAACTGTGGAGAAGGGAAACTGTACAGCTTCAGGTTACTTTGTAAGATAAACTGACTGAAGAAAGACGATTAAAAAAAGGTGTAATACTGCGCCATTGTTTTCAGCCAGCTCAGAACGTAGCCGGAAGTGCAAGCAATCACACCGTAGAATGCGGAAGTAAATTAACGGCTCCCGGTGCAACAAGCACATTCTTGCTGCTAATCAACAGCGTCGCCGAGCGTCTGTGTCAGTTGTGACACAGATACTCTTGCGCAGATTGCGATGAGTCATCGACGTGAGGTTGTGCCCGGATCATGCAGACTCCAACCACAGCAATTCCTCTGCAATCCCTTATACCGAGCAAGCGTGTAGCAAAAGTGGAGAGGAAAAACTCCCCTTTAACAGAAAGAAACCTCCAGCAGAACCAGGCTCAGTACAAGCGGTAATCTGCAAAAACCGTCTGTGGGTGTGAGAGGACAGAGAAGAGACAATATGGAGGCTGCTCGGTCACTTTTAGCACCCCATCCAGTAGGGGACATTATAGTTGAGCAGGGTACGCGACCATGTGGAGTTTCTATGGGGGGAAACACTGGATTAACAATCGCAATAACAGCAGAAAGAATATATCTAGAGAGTAGTGGAAGAGAAAAGTAGAAGAGAAGAAAAGTGGTCAGTCTTACCTCCAACAGTCTAAACCTATAGCAGCATAACCACAAAAGTAGCTCAGGATAACCTAAGCAATTCTAACTATTAGCTTTATCAAAAAGGAACTACCAGTAGACTTGCATTCAGAGAACGAAGTGGTCTGTTATGAACATATGGAACGATCAGATTTCTGATGTATGATGGAGCTTGATTATTAAGGGGTTTATACATAAATAGGATCTTAAACTCTATTCTGGATTTAACAAGGAGCTAGTGGAGAGAAGCCAAAATAGGAGAAATGTGATCTCTCTTTTTAATAATTATCAGAACTCTTGCTGCAGCATTTTGGATCAACTGAAGGCTTTTAATGTCATTTTGTGGTCTTCCTGATAATAAGCAATTACAGTAGTCCAGCCTTGAAATAACAAATGCATGGACTGGTTTCTCTGCATCACTCCTGGACAGGATGTTTCTAATTTTAACAATATTCTAGAGGTGAAAGAAAGAAATCTCAGAAACCTGTTTAATATGGAATTTAAATTTCATGTCTTGATCAAAAATTAAACATAGGTTCTTTAAATTATTACCAGATGTCAAATCAATGCCATCCAGATGAAGAGATTGACTTAGCAGTTTCCTTTTTAAAGGTTCTGGTCCAAACACAACTTCTGTCTTGTCTGAATTTAAAAGTAGAAGATTCAGTCAGCCAGGTTTTTATGTCTTCGAAACATGCTTGTAATCTACCTAACTGATTGGTTTCATGAGGTTTTATGGATGAAAAAAATTGTGTATCATCAGCATAACTGTGGAAATTCATTCCATGTTGTTTAATTATTTTACCAATAAAGTATATATATATATATATATAGTAAAGAGAATCTGTCCAAGCACAGAACCCTGTGACACTCCACAAGTAACCCTTGAGTGTCAAGATGTATCATTAACATGAACAAAACGGAATCTGTTGGACACATATGATTTAAACCAGCCAAGTGCTGTTCCCTCAATCCCTACATGTTCAAGCCTTTCTAAGAGAATATTATGATCTACTGTGTCAAAAGCAGCACTGAGATCCAACAAGACGAGAACGGTCACAAATCCATTTTTTGAGGCCATTAGAATATCATTAGTAACTTTCACCAGTGCTGTTTCAGTACTATGATGAGCTCTGAAACCTGACTGAAATTCTTGAAACACGTTGCTGTTTAGAAGCTCACATACTTGATTAACAACTATTTTCTCAAGATATTTTGATAAGAAAGGAAGGTTAGATATAGGTCTGTAGTTAGCCAAGTCATCTTGATAGGAGGGTTTCTTAAGTAAAGCTTTAATTACAGAAACCTTAAATTCCTGTGGCACATATCGATTTGTTAAAGATAGATTCATCATTTATACAATAGGGACAGAAACCAGACGGAAGACTTCCTTAAATAATTTGGTTGGTATTGGGTCTAACATAAGTCGAGGGTTTAGATGAAGCCAATATTTATGATAATTCAGAAAGTTCAACAGAATCAAATTGGTGCAGACATTAACATTGAAAGAGTTAATCGTGTTTGAGAGAATGCCAAATATTTTATTTTTAATATAATTGATTTTATTTGTGAAGAATCTCATAAAGTTGTAACTACTGAGAGAAGGGGGAATAGTTGGCTCAACAGAGCTATGACTTTGTGTAAGTTTGGCAACTGTACTAAAAAGAAACCTAGGATTGTTTTTCTGTACCTCTATTAATGACGAGAAATATGCTGTTCTAGCTTGTCAAAGGGCGTTTTTTTATAAGGTTGTAGACAATTTTTGTAGGTTAGATAGGAATCATTTAAGTGTGTAGAGCACAATTTTCTCTCCAGTTTCCTAGTATTCTGCTTCAAAGTACACAACTCTGCACTAAACCAGGGAGCCAACCTCATATGGCTGATTACCTTCTTTTTTAAGGGGGCAACACTGTCCAAACGCCAAATGCCGTGAGGAAGTAATACTTTAAACCAGACCATCAATTTCTAAATGGTTAGTGTTGGCATTACCACTGTTCTTTGTATTCTGAGACACATAGGGAAGCAAGAAAGGAACACATTCTTAAAAACTTAAAACAACTTAAAAACATTCTTAAAAACAGCATTGTCTGATAAAGTTCTACTGAAATGAAATTTTCTTTCAGATTTTGGAACGTTGGGTAAAGTAAATTCAAAGGTTATCAAAAAATGGTCAGATTGGACTGGGTTATGTGGGAGGACTATTAGTTCATCACACTTTATGTTGTATGTCAGTACAACGTCTAAAGTGTGTTGACCTGAGTGCGTGGGTCCCTTCACTTTTTGAGTAAAGCCAATTTACTAAGATAATCTTAAAGGCTGCAGTTAGGCTATCACTTTCATTGTCCATGTGAAAATTGAAATCCCCTACTAACCCTGATCAGTGTATAGAATTCTGAGACCTGGTCCAAGAATTGAGATTAAGGACCTGGTGGGTGATACAAAAGTGGTTTTAATGTTTTGCAGCTTGGATGAGGAAAACTAAGGATTACATGTTCAAAAGAACTGGAGCTTTTAATTGGTCTAGGGCCAATTTGCAAATCTGAATGAAAGATGGTTGAAACCCCTCCTCCTCGCCCAGTACTTCTAGGAATGTGAAAATGTTGATAATTGGAAGGAGTTGATTCATTTATAATTACAAAATCCTTCTGCTGCGACCAGGTTTCTGATAGGCAAAATAGAGGAGAGGGATCTTATGATTAGTAAACCACATGTAATTGCCCTATTTCCTTGTTTGGTCAGAGTACTATTTATTTTAATGTGATTTTCATAGTTTGCTTTTGTCAGGCTAACTTAGTCTATTCGATTTTGTCCGTGGGCAAGACACTGTACTGCGTGGGTAACAGTACACAAGCTGCAGAGAGATGGCTTAAACGACGACTCTGCTTCCTGGTCTGGACCCTGGTTTGTCAGTGTTTTGAAGGACTAATAAATCTTTCCAGATTCCTAGAAAGAAGAGCTGCTGCATCCAAAGCATGATGGATGAGGTCTTTCCGGATCAGACCAGGTTTTCCCAAAAAAGCTTTCCAATCATCAATGTAGCCCACGTTGTTTGCTGGACACCACTCAATCATCGATGAAATGACAGCATGCGGCTAAACACGTCCAACCAGCAGAAAAGATTACACAGTCCGGCATCTTTTTAGCAAACTAATGTAAAGAACCTCTGAAAGACATGACATTAAAAATAGCATATTAAACAGGTTTCTAAGATGTCTTTCTTTCTTTCTTCCTGTCCAGGAATGATGCAGAGAAACTCGTCCATGCATTTTTTACTTCAAGGCTGGACTACTACATTAGGAAGTCCACAAAATGCAATAAAAATCCTTCAATTGATTTAAAATGCTGCAGCAAGAGTTCTACTAAATATTAAAAAGAGAGATCAGATTTCTCCTGTTTTAGCTTCTCTCGATTGGCTCACTGTTAAATCCAGAATAGAGTTTAAGATCCTCTTCCTTACATATTAACCCCTTAATAATCAAGCTGCATCGTACATCAGAGATCTGATTGTTCCATATGTTCTAACAGAGCACTTCGTTCCCAGACTGCAGTTCTACTGGTAGTTCCTAGGATTTCTAAAAGAATGGGAGGCAGATCTTTTAGTTATCATGCTCGTCTCCTGTGGAACCAGCTCCCAGTTTTATGCTGTGAGGCAGATACTCAATTTTTAAGACTAGGCTTAAAACCTTCATTTTTGATCAAGCTTATAGTTAAAATGGCTTAGGTTATCCTGAGACATTTTTGTAGTTATGCTGCTATAGGCTTATACTGTTGAAGCACAGACTGACCACTTTTCTTCACTCTTCTACTTTTCTATTCTACTACTCTCCAGATATATTTTATCTGCTGTTGTTGCGATTGTAAACCTTGTTTTCTCTCCATTTTTCTCCCCATAGAAGCTCCATCCGGTCTGGTATCCTGCTCAACTATAATGTCCCCTTCTGGATGGGGAGCATTGGTCCAGATGATGTTCAAAGTGACCGAGCATCCTCCATGCTGTCTCTTCTCTGTCTTCTCAGCCCCCCAGACGGTCGTGGCAGATGACCGCTTGTACTGAGCCAGGTGCTGCCGGAGGTTTCTTCCTGTTAAATGGGAGTTTTCCTCTCCACTGTTGCTACATGCTTGCTCAGTATGAGGGATTGCTGAGGAATAACTGTAGTCTTCATGATCCAGGAACAACCTCACGTATATGACAACGCAATGTGCTGGGATTCCTTACATGGAAAACTTAACTGATTGGAAAGTTTGTATAGTTGTATTGAAATGATTTTTGTAAAGTGCTTTGAGATTAAATTTGTTGTGAATTGGTGCTATATAAATACAAGTCAATTGAATTATCCTATGAAGCTCTGCTGATTTGGTGATATCTGTATTTGTACATTGCAGTTTTTAAAGTGCTATGTAGTGATTAGTCAAATCAAAATCAGTCAAATACAATAAATTGCACCTGTCAAAGCTTTCCTCCTCATTTTTTACCTGATGACAAGGGGCAGCAGTACTTTTTTACCTTATCTGATCTCTGGTAATTCCAACAGGTGTGGCTGTGAGTGTGGCTCATCACCAGCTCAGAAGACACACAGAACTGAGGGTTTAAAATTTAGACTGTACAAATCTTTCTATTTCACATCTCCGAGGACATACAGTAGAGGTGAAGTCTCTAACTTTAAGGTTAATACCATGGTTCGAGCCTCGCATGAGGGAAGACTACACATTTCAACATGACTATAATTTGTGATCAGTTTAAGATATACTGATGTATGTCTATATAATCTGTTTATTTTTGTTTTTACAGATTTTACTTAGAACATCCTAAGAGATGCCAAGCCTTGTGTACTCATCACCTTCTAGAGAAGAAGGGGTGTTCACTATGGGTGTTTCTAAATGCCCAGGAACCTCGCCTTGATGCCTTGGTCCCACCCCGGTTGCCTAGGAGATACGTCATCAGGGACCGCCAAGGCGTGTTCCAATGTTCATGTTCTACGGAGGAATCTGTGCTCCGTTTGTTAGCTATTTAGCTAACTAACCAAGGATACATCAGACGTGCCTTAAGCCTGCTCTCGGTCAAAAATTTTCCAGAATACAGCGCGGTAGGAGCCGGCAGCACCTACTTCGGGGGAAAATTTCTATTTTAAATGTAAGTCAACTATTTTTAACCATCAGGCTTATAAGTAGAACTCTCGTTAGACATTTCCAGTTCCATGGTTGAAGTAATATTACTACGCTACAATGCTACTACGATGGGCGGGACGTTAACAGAGCAGGTAAGCCGCCACGGTCACGTGAGGCTAGTCTGTTCCAAACCGTTTTTTTGACCAAGGAAGGACAATGTCCTTCCTTGGTCAAAAAAATGTCTCCTTGTGACATTGAGAAACACCCAATAAAAGATAGGAAAAATATATAAAACATGATGGATGGATGGCAACACAAGATTTATTTTTAATCTAAATGCACACGGTCTCCAATAAAGTCATCTGGATGTATAGGTCTCATGTTTTGTGGTTCATGAGCCAATTTCATAATGAACATAATTCTACTATTTGATGAATAATGATTTGAACTGGGGTTTTTTTTATAGTCTCTATTTTCACTGCCCAAGAAACAGCATCTGGTCATCTTTTGTTAGTGTTATTACTAAAAGAGTAATACGAGGAGTGATAGTGATGTGGAATAATTATTTTTGGACATATTAGAGTAATCATACTACAGCAATAACAACTTTGCGGTCTTTTTTCAATAAACATGAAGAGTAAACGTCTGGCTCAGAGAACTCTGACCCTCCAGTCTTGCTGGGGAGAAACGGCAAAACTTTATGGGCAGATCCACAGTAGATAGACAATTGAGACACTACAAAAAATGTTTGCTTTCAGTGTTGGACATTCTAGACATTCTGACACTTTCATAATCACATGAAGTATGGACAATTGTGACATTTTAACATTCTTATGAATCACAGTATAATTTCAGGGTATACGGTATTTTCAAGTTATAAGTCAATATGATTTTGCATTTACAGCTAAGTTGACATTCAGTTAAATTTGTTAATATTTGCATTTAGCTATATTTAAATTTAGGTGAAAGATGATTCGTCATTTCATAAGACCATAAAAAGCTTGAGTAATGAGGGTGTAGGAGAGAGAGCCAAGAAAAAAATGGAGGACTCAGATTGTCTGGTCGTTGATTTTTCCCCAGAAAAGGATGTATGATCAATAAACTGAGGCTCAGATTGAATTTCAGATTGAAGTTGGAACTTTTTTTTAACTGCATGAATTATTTGTACACCAGCACAGTCTGCTGGATTTCCTTAGACAAACATTCAAACTGATAAGAATAAAGAAGTGAACAATTCATTGGAATTCATGTATGATAGAACTGAAACAAATTGTGAAGTTCCTTGAGAGGTTTTGTGAATTGGCACTCTTAAAAATAAACTGAATTATATTGTTTTGTCTGATTTTTAAAACAAAAAGTTTACGTTTTTCAACTGCAGCAACATCATGAATTTTTTTTTTAAGTTATGGTGAAAGATCCAGAGTTCTTCCCCTCAACTATGCATATATTTTCTTGTGACATAAAACCCCAATAAGAAATGTATTTGTCTGGTTTTGATGTGACGTGACAAATTTCAATGGGTGTGATTATATCTGCAAGTCAACATTGCAGATTGCTAAGACTGGTCTTTTAACAAACCCTAAACCATCTGCCACAACATTTTACTCCGTTTTAGGTTTATTTCTCCATATAAAATTCTAGAGGCTTTTTATAAAACAAGTTAAAATAAAAACATCCATCTTTTCCTTCACTTTCTGATCGTCATCGGATAGAAAACTTAATTGTAACTTTGCTGTTGTGATCTAACAAAATTACTTTCTCTAGGGCGGATGGTCTCTCTCCAAGGCTCCATATAGAACTTCTTTTTGAGACAGTTTTAGTTATTCTTCAAAGCCAGAAAAACCTTTGAGTGGCCAGTTCTGCATCTGCCATTAGTTATGCAACAAATTTTACTAAACTAATGCTAGTTTAGTAAAATACTTCATATTTTTAACTAGTTTTTATTGCACCGTTTCTTGTAGTCCACTTTGGCTAATGGTCGTCATCGATTTGCTTATATTTAAACGTGTCTTTACATTCTTCATATAAATTATGTACCACTGCAACTATTATTAGCTCAGATAAGCAAATATCAATACACACACCATTTTAGTCATGCAGCAGTTTATTTTGCATTTTTCTCTTCATAGCCAACAGTTATCATCACTGAGCATCGAAATAGTACGACAGATGTATGCTGAAACAACAAGCATTTATAGCATCCAACAGTTCTCCCAAAAAACCTTTGAATGTAGTCCAAGATCACAAGATGAGGTTTAAATGGATCATTGTATGACAAGAGTTAGATGGCCTGCATGACTTCAGGAAATCAACACTATATTTTTTTTCTCTTTCAATTGGAATTTTGGGGAAAGAAGACTGAAAAATTGAAAATATTTTTTAGAAATCAGTGATATAGTGAACTACTGTTAGTAGAAATTCAATAAAGTGGAAGACAAGTTTGGCAGATAACAAATGCTGCTTTAAATGACTGAGGTGGGGAGCTAGCTACCTCAGATTGTGAGAAACAGGTCTGATGGTTTCTATTGGTTCAACTGTAAACTATAAATTCAAACATCTAAGAACATCTTTGTACACTGCTCCTGCCACACAGCAGGGATGTCTTATTTACTGAATTGGAATTCAGTAAATAAGACAAGTAAGATAAATGATACTGTAGCTGCAGGTTCCAGACTACATTCACTTCTGGACACATTAATTAAAGCTCTTTTATTGCAGCAGTGTAAATTCACACAAAAATGAAAGGCTGGATTATTTTCCAAATAGTTTAGTATATTTATTCAATAGAGAAACATTGTTCAGAAATTATTGTTTTAAAGCAACTCGTCACTAGTGTAATATTCCGTACACCTAACAATTCCCTTATAATAAATACAACTAAATCATTTTTTATTTATACTTTAGGTTGATCAGAGCTTCAGTGAACTTCTGATAAGAAATCCATGACTTTCTGTTTTCCTATTTTTTATGTTTTTCAGGTGACTGGATGAGAATATGTTATATCACCACACTCAGAAAGGTGATGAGATGTGGAAAAAAAGAATTCAAAGCTCACAGTTAGAAAACTGCAACAAAGGGGAACATATTAGTATCACCAAATCTCTTAAACCAAATAAATCATATCTTCATATCAACCTGTTGTTAAGGGTGATGCTAGTAAGCTTTTTCATAACACACACTACTGGTGGGTTTGGTGTGAAACAATGGGTGAATATGTGGAAAAACACCTCATGCAAGTATTGTGAAGGATCTGAGATAAGATCAGGCCTACATTCTACACAAAACTTGGCAGCTGAGCTAAAAAGGGAGCCTCAGACTGGACCCAGAACTGGGCCATATTGAGAGTTTTTACAAAGCGGACTGGTTATTGTACTCCCTATGCTCCTGTGAATTGTAGGAGACAAAGTGTAGCTTTGCAGTGTATTTCTGCCCCAAATTTTTTTTGACTGCTTAGAAAATGAAAAATTCAACACAAACCTCTACATGCTCTCTATTACCATAGACTGTATATGGCCACACCACCTCAAAAGAGTGTTTAAATGTTCTGAAATGTAACACTATTATAGCTGATGCTGCTTCTAAAATTATGTTTTAGTGAGGAAGAACATGTGGAAAACAGCCTTCCAAGTTAATATTTCTGTTTAGAGATTCAACAATAGAATTAAATGAACAATACGTTTTCATACATCATGAAGGTTGGAATCAACAGAGAGTAGATATAGTTGTTTTTTTTTTACACCAATCTCAAGTTAATAATGTTTTGACTTAATTTGTCCCTAAAATACACAAGCAAGATAGATGAAAAATACAGCTTCCCTCACGAGGTTAGAAGACGACTTGATAGAACAAAAGTTGAGCATGTTTTAGCTGAGTGTACCCAGTTTCACAGTGTTTAATTAGCAGTGCTGGAATCATATAGAGCCAGGTACATGTGCATATGTAGGCTCAGATCAGTATAATTTTGATCTAATTATAAATTTTGAACATGGAGCAAAATGAAAAAATTCAGGAGAAAATAACATTCACTGAAGCATATTAAAACATAATTTTATCTGTAAACAGACCCAATAACAATAAAAAGGCATCAACAGTGTTGCTACAGAGGAACATAATTTGTATTGCTTCAACAGTTCTTCATGAAAAAGTGGCTTCTCCGTTAATACCATCAGTCTGTAGCTGAGCTGAAGAGGGTTTAAATCTTTAATACATTATTGATCAGTTAGTCTGATGTGTGTTGGTGTGAGCTGTAAGAGTGCATTTTGTTTTCTCCAGTAAAGGCTAACAACACAGCCAAGCAGCTTTTCGCAGTTATTTTTGCCTAAATTTAGATCAACGCGTCAGCCAATGAAAATCTCCAACCAAGAGACAGGTGGTCCCAACAGAAGAACCGGAGAAGTAGGGCCAACAACACAAACAATGTTAAGTTTTACATTCATTTTTCCCCATCAAATTTTAACTTTTGCTTTTTAAGAGATCAACTGGATCAGTAAGTTGATTCCATGAACAGGGACACACAGATAGGAAAAGGCTTCATGTTAAAATGCTTTGACACAATCACCTGGTTATTATACTACACTTATTCTAGAAAACTACAACTAGGCTGACATGTTTTTATTTATTTATTTATTTTTATTTATTTATTTATTTTAGAGCTACAAGAAATCACTGACGACCAAATGAGTCGGAGGAGAGTAGTTGCTCACAGCCTTGCGGGACCTCTACAGATCGTAGAGCACCTCCAGCAATGTGGCAAGAGACCAGGCCTGGGTCTCACAGCTGAAGGGGCAGTACTGGCCGTTCTCATTAGTCAGCTCTGGTAAGCCCTTCCATGGAGACCTGAGGCAGCACAGGATGAGACAACTGAGGATGAAAGTCACTTAAATTATGATAAAAGGTAAATATTAGACTAGAATAAAAAACACAGAAGATTGTAATCTAAAACTCCTCACCTCTCCAAATGGGTGTAATGTCGTGACAGAACATTTTTCACCAGGACAGTGGTCTTGGAGTAGGTATCCTTCCCTAACTTTTTGGCAAAGTAGAGTTTAGCACGGAGGAAGTAGCCAACAGGCCACAGCCACTCCTGTTAACAAAGACCTAAGTGTTAAATGTAATGGTACTCTTGGGTTGTTGTGCCTCAGCCATTTCTTCCATCTGTCTTTAAATACTTGTTAAATGCTAACTGCAAACATTTTTCCCTAATGGACACTTCTAGATTTAGGCATCAGAAGATTACATTTTCGATTATGCTACTTCTTTATAAATTTTCTGTTTAATCATGACAATTGTAACGACTAATGAAAATCGAAACTTCACTTTCTCAGAAAATTCGAAAATTACGTAGGAGCAACAAAAGAAGTGTTAACTACACTAGCCAAGTTAAGCTTAGTTTTTACTTCTCCCTCTGTAAGTTTGCACCCAGATGCAGATGTATTAAGGAAGATGCTTTTTCTTGTGCACTTCTCCTTTGGTTTGTCAGTGTTACAAAGCAATTCCTCTCCAGGACAGAAAGGGGGACTTTTTCTGGTGGGTCTGCCAACCATTGCAGTGTCGTTTCCACTTAACTACAATTTATTTTCTTCAACTTGTGAATGCATTCACCCTTAAGAAGCAATGGATGACAAAAAGTAAGTTTTGATTGTGCTGGAAAGCTTCTTAATAGAAGTGCAGCTCAATGAATACTCAAAAACGCATGTAAACAAACATAGCGGTCTGTTTTGTTGTTCTCTCCACCTTGTGATCAGAATTGCCAAAAGACCATATTAGTTGACTGTCCTTTTAATACAAAGCATGTAGTCCCCAACGCTGCATGGAATACCGATTATATCAACTATAGAGCAATGTTCTGGTGAAATGATCTCTGGCTGTTGTTGAGCTGACCAATCACAAGCATACATTCTCTGTTGATGGAGACAGAGAGAAAGTTTGGCTCTACTCTGTCAGTCATTACGTAGGTGACGAACAAATCTTGCGTGGATGGATAATGGTGTTGTGTCTATGCGTTTCGACGTATATGGAGTACAAACTAGGCCTCAGCTGCAAAATGTAACTGCTAAAGAAGTACTACTGATTCTAAAAATAATATCGTAAAGTTGAGGTAAAGAGCCTCCTTTAACCCCATTTAGGTGTTTGAGGGAGATCCGACAGGTGTGGACTGCAGTGGGAGTAAGGGACTCAAGAGCAATCACACACAGATACATCCAGGACATGGGCTACAATAGTAGTACTGCTTAGGTTAAAGCCACTTCTAAATTAGAGATGTCATCAGGAAAATCTTACTTGGACAACAGAGAAAAAGAACAGGGCTCTTACTCTGTGGTCCAAAATTGTCTTTTTAGATAAATTAAGATTTGCATTTCATTTGGAAATCCACATTCAAAAGGGCTTTATCGGGTGCAAAATCAAGTCCAAAGTCAGACAAGTCATCTACCGGGACAGTTTGAGACCCTTTGTGCTTCCCACTGCTGACTAGCTTAATGGGCATACTGATTTTCCTTTAAATCAGGACTTGCCCTGCCCACCCTGGCAAAGGTACCAATGCCTGCTTTAATCAACATTGTCCCCATGATTTGCACTGATGCCGTAGTTCATGTAAGTACTGAGTGTATGTGCTAGTATAGAACATTAACATTTCCACAGGCCTCCCTTTCTGGATTTGAAATGCTTCAGTAATTTCCTTTGCTTCTGAGAAAACATTTTGTCTATTATTTGTAAACTAGATGCATTAAAATGAACAGAAAGAAAAATAGAAATATATAACTGTGTTTACGGAAATATATATATATATATATATATATATATATATATATATGAACTTCTCTTTTTTAATTGAGTTCCTGTAGGAACTTTTCAACGATACTGTTAAAGCCCTAACAATCACTTATGACAAATGTGGGAACTAACACACCAACAGCAGTGTGTTTGAGTTACTTACAGGTCCTTGGTGGTAGTTAAAGCCCTTTGCCAGGTTGTAGTTGTCATTGTCCAGCGCATTATCATAAACACCACAGTACACCATGTCACTAAGAAAACACAGACATGTCAAACACCATGTCCAACAGAATCAGTGGAAAAACAGCAAATCGGTAAAAAATAATTAATACTCTGATTATAATTTCCAAAACTGCACCTAAAATTTCAAATAAATCTAGTGACTTTACAATGCAGAAACGTTAAACAGTTCCTTGAGTAGAAGAAGAGAGTTTACTCTGGATCAAGAGTTTTCATTCCCAGAGGTCCTAGAAGTTTCTTTTCAGCTACTTCCAAAGCCTTCCAGGCTCTCTCTGGTGTGAACAGCTCTGGAGCCTGTCACAGAAACACAGTGGCTCTTTATTTACTGATTAGACGATTTAACATCCTAAAGTGGAAGATGAACACTGCTTTTTGCATACCGCCACCATGGCGATAGTAAAGTTGGGTCTTAGCTGGTAGTCACACCAGGGACTGGAAGCTCCATAACTATCTTTATAAATGCTCCTTTTATGCACCAATTCAGGATGCTTCTCATTTGGGTCATGTGGGTCGCCAGACACCCAAAACGCAGCTTCAAATGACTGCTGTAGCTGCTTGTTCCACTCAGCATATGAGATGTACACTTCTGTACCTGTGGTAGAACAAAAGGGGTTATTTTAGGCAGTCAGAAGATACATGCAGAACATCTGATATGTGGCATTCTATGAAACATTATTTTCTTACCATCTCTTTGCACCTTAACTCCATCATAGGGGAACAGTCCTTTAGCCTGCAGCTCCACAAGCCAACGAACTGCTGATTTACTGAGACCAACTATCTCTACTGCAGCTCCGTCTCTGGAAGGACAAAAAACCGAGGTAGTCACCTAGAAACAATATAACCTGTTTTTTATTCTACAAGTTATTTCTTCAATGCTTCAGTCAAATAAGAAGCTCATGACTGGCTGTTAAATTAATTGTTGAACCACACCCCACTATATTTCAAAGCAAGCAAGATACATTTATTGTACTCTAAAACTCAAAAAGGCCTTTTACCATCAAGATGTAGGCGTGTGCGTTAACTTTTTTAGGTTATAGCACTGGTGCTACAGAGGTTGCTAGTTTTGTAGCCATGACAAAAAACTTGTAGCACCAACACAAAATGTATTTTACAATCTCTAAAAACCAAGTGTTGCATATGCTATACATATTACAGAATATAAAATTCTTAAATGTTCCACCCTGGGGAAATTCAGATATATAATCAGCAAAGTGACAGAGTCAGAGAAAAATGAAAATATTTAATATTAAAAACAAAATTTGAAATAACAGTGTACAAGTAAGGACTAAATTACAACACAAATACTATGAAATTATTAAAACTAGGATATGGAGGGTTCAAGAAATGTTCAACTGAGGAGGATCGTTTAAAAATATTTACAGAATACACTACCGTTCAAAAGTTTGGGGTCACATTGAAATGTCCTTATTTTTGAAGGAAAAGCACTGTACTTTTCAATGAAGATAACTTTAAACTAGTCTTAACTTTAAAGAAACACACGCTATACATTGCTAATGTGGTAAATGACTATTCTAGCTGCAAATGTCTGGTTTTTGGTGCAATATCTACATAGGTGTATAGAGGCCCATTTCCAGCAACTATCACTCCAGTGTTCTAATGGTACAATGTGTTTGCTCATTGGCTCAGAAGGCTAATTGATGATTAGAAAACCCTTGTGCAATCATGTTCACACATCTGAAAACAGTTTAGCTCGGTACAGAAGCTACAAAACTGACCTTCCTTTGAGCAGATTGAGTTTCTGGAGCATCACATTTGTGGGGTCAATTAAACGCTCAAAATGGCCAGAAAAAGAGAACTTTCATCTGAAACTCGACAGTCTATTCTTGTTCTTAGAAATGAAGGCTATTCCATGCGAGAAATTGCTAAGAAATTGAAGATTTCCTACAACGGTGTGTACTACTCCCTTCAGAGGACAGCACAAACAGGCTCTAACCAGAGTAGAAAAAGAAGTGGGAGGCCGCGTTGCACAACTGAGCAAGAAGATAAGTACATTAGAGTCTCTAGTTTGAGAAACAGACGCCTCACAGGTCCCCAACTGGCATCTTCATTAAACAGTACCCGCAAAACACCAGTGTCAACATCTACAGTGAAGAGGCGGCTGCGGGATTCTGGGCTTCAGGGCAGAGTGGCAAAGAAAAAGCCATATCTGAGACTGGCCAATAAAAGAAAAAGATTAAGATGGGCAAAAGAACACAGACATTGGACAGAGGAAGACTGGAAAAAAGTGCTGTGGACGGATGAATCCAAGTTTGAGGTGTTTGGATCACAAAGAAGAACGTTTGTGAGACGCAGAACAACTGAAAAGATGCTGGAAGAATGCCTGACGCCATCTGTTAAGCATGGTGGAGGTAATGTGATGGTCTGGGGTTGCTTTGGTGCTGGTAAGGTGGGAGATTTGTACAGGGTAAAAGGGATTCTGAATAAGGAAGGCTATCACTCCATTTTGCAACGCCATGCCATACCCAGTGGACAGCGCTTGATTGGAGCCAATTTCATCCTACAACAGGACAATGACCCAAAACACACCTCGAAATTGTGCAAGAACTATTTAGAGAAGAAGCAGGCAGCTGGTATTCTATCGGTAATGGAGTGGCCAGCGCAGTCACCAGATTTGAACCCCGTTGAGCTGTTGTGGGAGCAGCTTGACCGTATGGTACGCAAGAAGTGCCCATCCAACCAATCCAAATTGTGGGAGCTGCTTCTAGAAGCGTGGGGTGCAATTTCTCCAGATTACCTCAACAAATTAACAGCTAGAATGCCAAAGGTCTGCAATGCTGTAATTGCTGCAAATGGAGGATTCTTTGATGAAAGCAAAGTTTGATGTAAAAACAATCTTATTTCAAATAAAAATCATTATTTCTAACCTTGTCAATGTCTTGACTCTATTTTTTATTCATTTCACAACGTATGGTGGTGAATAGGTGCACAGGTGACTAACTCGTTTGTAGCAAGTCGGTGTTTCTCTCTCTCTTGAACTGATCTAACTTTCTCTGTATATAAGTTTTTTCTGAGTTGCTTTAACACACAAACACATTAAAATGTTAATTTTCTTCACGGTTTGGGACTCTTTTAGCGTTTCACTGTTTTCTTTTTTTTTCTTTTTTTTTTGGGCTTGGTAAGGTACCGCTTGGTTAGCTTAGCTTCACGGCTAGCATAGCTTCGGCAGCTTTCTCTCTTGTCCCTCCATCTCTCTCTACACCTCCTCCTCTTTCCTGCTCTCTCTGTCAGATGTTTAGTTACTCCTCCGCCTCATTTAGTGAAGTTGGTAGGTGTAATAAATGCAGCATTTTTGTAGCTTTGGAGGCGAGGGTTTCTGAGCTAGAGGCCCGGCTCTAGGCGAGTCAACTAGGACAGGACCTAGCCGTCCTCCAACAGCTCCCGTGCAGCCGGGACCTCAGGCGAGCTGGGTGACTGTTCGTAGGAAGACTAGCGCCAGACCCCAGTCCGCGGCCAACCTCCAGCCCCTTTCTCTGAACAATAGGTTCGCCCCGCTCAGCGACGCACCCGCCGAGCAGGAGAGGCCGATTCTTGTAATTGGCAGCTCCATAGTTAGGAATGTGGCTCCAGAGACACGAAAGACCACCGTCAAATGCCTTCCAGGGGCCAGGGCTGCGGACATTAGGTCCCATCTGAAGCTTTTGGCCAAGGACAAACGGCGGTATAGCAGGATCGTTATCCATGCTGGTGGCAACGACACCCGGCGACGGCAGTCGGAGGTCACTAAAATTAGCGTAGCTTCGGTGTGTAGGGCTGCCAAAAAGATGTCTGACTCTGTAATTTTTTCTGGTCCCCTGCCTGATCGTACTAGCGATGACATGTACAGCCGTATGCTTTCGTTCCACCTTTGGTTGTCAAGGTGGTGTCCAGAAAACGATGTGGGCTACATTGATAACTGGGGGGCCTTCTGGGGAAAACCTGGACTGTTACGTAGAGACGGCATCCATCCCACCGAGGACGGAGCTTCGCTTCTTTCCAGGAACATTGATAGGGTTATCTCTAGTTCCCCAAAGCCGTGACAACCCAGAGTCCAGCTCAGGGAACCCAGAGTCGAGCTCAGGGAAACCAGAGTCCAGATCAGGGAACCCAGAGTCCAGGTCAAGGAACAGGGACTGCCACCCACCCACTACCCTATAGAGATAGTTTCCCGTCCACTACCCAAAACTAATGAATTAAAAGTTAATGCTACTAGAGCAAAGTATAAAAATCTCATAAAGATAAATAAAACTCGGACTGAACATAAAAACAAATCAATTAAATGTGGTTTACTAAACATAAGATCTCTCCCCTCAAAAACACTCTTAGTAAATGACTTAATTTGTGAAAATAATATTGATTTGTTTTGTCTTGCAGAGACATGGTTGCAGGAAGAGGACCATGTCACAATAAATGAGTCAACTCCCCCTAGCTACTTAAACTTTAGTGTCCCTCGAAGTACTGGTCGAGGAGGTGGAGTAGCAACTATCTTTCATTCCGATTTACTAATTAATCTCCAAAAAAATAATAGTTACAGTTCCTTTGAGCATCTAGTTTTTAGCTTTCCTCATACACATAACAAAGCAGTAAAGCCACTTTTGTTTGTGGTCTTATATCGTCCACCAGGACCTTATTCTCAATTTTTAGATCAGATTTCAGATTTTCTATCTGACTTAGTTTTAAACACTGATAAAGTCATTATAGTCGGAGACTTCAATATTCATGTTGATAATGAAAGTGATAGTCTAAATACAGCTTTTAACACTATCCTAGACTCAATAGGCTTTACTCAAAATGTGCAGGGACCAACACATTCTTGTCACCACACTTTAGATCTTGTGCTGACTTATGGCATTGACTGTGAAGAAATAACAGTCTTTCCACATAACCCTATCCTGTCTGATCATTTCCTTATCACTTTTAAACTTACTCTAATGGATCATATCAAACCTGAAAGAAAACTTCATTATACCAGAACGTTATCAGACAACGCTGTAGCAAATTTTAAAGAAGCTCTTCCAACTTTAATTTCCTCAGTTTATAAATGCAGAACAGAAAACAGTGATTTAACTCGTGACCCCTCACAACTTGACATTTTAGTTCATAGCGTTAATTCCTCCCTGCGTCGGGCAATAGACAAAGTTGCCCCCTTGAAAAGGAAGGTGGCTAGCCATAGAAGATTAACTCCCTGGTTTAATTTAGAGCTACGTACCCTAAAGCAGAATGTTAGAAAACTAGAGAGAAAATGGCGCTCCACGCATTTACATGATTCCTTTTTAATATGGAAAAATAGTTTATTGCTATATAAAAAGAGCCTTCACACAGCTAGAACAGCATATTATTCATCTTTAATCGAGGAGAATAAAAATAATCCTAGGTTTCTTTTTAATACAGTTGCCAAACTCACACAGGATCATAGCTCTATCGAGCCAACCATTCCCCAAGCTCTAAGCAGTGACGACTTCATGCAATTCTTTATAAATAAAATAGACTCCATAAAGAATAAGATAATTGGGAACCTTCCCAATATGCTTGCTTCCTCCTTAGTTAATGAGGCAGCCTCAAAAATGTTGGAACCTAATATATGCTTAAACTGCTTTAATGCAGCCGAACTTTGTGATGTACTAAAATTATTAGCTTCATCTAAACCTTCAACTTGCGTTTTAGACCCAATCCCAACTAAACTCTTAAAAGAAGTTTTCCCTCTGATCGCTGCTCCAATTTTAAATATAATGAATCTATCCTTAGTCAATGGATATGTACCACAGGAGTTTAAGATTGCTGTAATTAAACCTCTACTTAAGAAACCCTCTCTTGATCAAAACGACTTAATTAACTATAGACCGATATCTAATCTTCCCTTCTTATCTAAAATTCTTGAGAAAATAGTTGCACACCAGATATGTGATCATTTAAACAATAATGAGCTGTTTGAGAAGTTTCAGTCAGGCTTTAGAGCTCATCACAGCACTGAAACAGCTCTGGTGAAGGTTACTAATGATATTCTCATAGCCTCAGACAATGGACTGGTGACCATTCTGGTCCTGTTAGATCTCAGTGCTGCCTTTGACACTGTTGATCACAATATTCTCATAGAAAGGCTTCAACGTGTCGGTATAATAGGAACAGCCCTAGGCTGGTTTAAATCTTATTTGTCTAACAGATTTCAGTTTGTTCAAGTAAATGATAAACCCTCCTCAACTTCAAAAGTTACTTGCGGAGTACCACAGGGTTCAGTGCTTGGGCCGATTCTTTTTACTATATATATGCTTCCTATTGGTAAAATAATTAGGCAGCATGGGATAAATTTCATTAGTTACGCAGATGATACACAGCTATATCTATCCATAAATCCTGATGAATCCAATCAGTTAGGTAGACTACAAGCATGTCTGGAAGACATAAAAACTTGGATGACTCTAAACTTCTTGCTTCTAAATTCTGATAAAACAGAAGTTGTCGTCTTTGGACCAGAAGCTCTGAAAAAGAAACTACTTAGTCAGCCCCTTCACCTGGACGGCATTAAATTAGCCTCCAGTAATAAAGCAAAAAACCTCGGTGTCATTTTTGACCAAGATATGTCATTTAGATCTCACATTAAAGAAGTCTGTAGGATTTCCTTTTTTCACCTTAGGAATATTACAAAAATTAGAACCATCCTGTCCAGGAGTGATGCTGAAAAACTAGTCCATGCCTTTGTTACTTCAAGGCTGGATTACTGTAACTGTCTATTATCAGGTAGTCCACAGAATACAATTAAAAGTCTTCAGTTAGTTCAAAATGCTGCTGCTAGGATTCTGATGAATATTAAAAGAAGAGATCACATTTCCCCTGTTTTAGCTTCTCTTCACTGGCTCCCAGTAAAATCTAGAATAGAATTCAAGATCCTCCTTCTGACATATAAAGCCCTTAATAATCTAGCTCCATCATACATAAGAGACCTGATTGTTCCATATGTTCCCAACAGAGACCTTCGCTCTCAGACTGCAGGTTTACTGGTAGTTCCTAGGATTTCTAAAAGTAGAATGGGTGGCAGATCTTTCAGCTATCAGGCTCCCCTCCTATGGAACCGGCTCCCAGGGTTGGTTCGTGAAGCAGACAATTTGTCTATCTATCCCAACCCGTTTATCTCTTAAACGTTTCTCGCCCTCTTCAAATCTGTCCTCTCAGTTCTGTCAATTTTTCCTTAAGATAGTTGTCGACTATCGGTCTCGTGCCGGTATTTAGCCTTAGATGGAGTTTACCACCCACTTTGGGCTGCATTCTCAAACAACCCGACTCCGAGAAGACCCCGGCATGACGGGGGCCGTTACCGGCCCTACACCGTCCACGGGTCAGGAGGACTCAGACAGAGTGTTGGTAGCCAGGTCTCCTAGTAGCTAGGAGACAGGTTAATGTTAGTAGCTATGCTGCTTTAGGCTAGGCTGTTGGAGGACATTATTAGGGTCTGTTCCTACTTTCTCTCCTACTTCTCCCCAACTGCATGATGTGCTGTCAATTCAAGCACTAACCTGTTTTCTATTATAGTAGGTGCTCCGGATTAGCCCTGCTTGACGACCCTGACTAAGATGGCATTGCAGTGACGGAAAATTCTCCACGTCCTGCAACAAACTTCTGCATCAGTTCTATTGCTCTTTCTGTGTCTCTGTTATGTATTCTCCAAGCCACAGACGGTCGCGGCAGATAACCGCTTGTGCTGAGCCTGGTTCTGCCGGAGGTTTCTTCCTGTTAAAAGGGAGTTTTTCCTTCCCACTGTCGCTTCATGCTTGCTCAGTATGAGGGATTGCTGAGAATTCCACGACGCAATCTTCTGTGGTTCTGTAATTTCTACACTAAACATTGTATTGTAATAACTCTTTTTGTAAAGTGCCTTGAGATGACATCTGTTGTGAAATGGCGCTATATAAATAAACTGAATTGAAATTGAATTGAATAAGTGTGACTTTTCATGGAAAACACAAAATTGTTTGGGTGACCCCAAACTTTTGAACGGTAGTGTACATGTGTATTACAGAACAGGTTATTTACTAAAAGTGGCAAGTAAAAATCTGTGCTAGTAAGAGATATGTTTAATACTGGAGCATTCTCTTTGTGAGACTCATCAACATTCAACAAGTGTCTTTAGTCAGAGCAGAGAGCATCTTCCATTTAACTTGCATCAACTGCTACAGCAGATCCTTCCTGCCCACAGCCATCAGCATTTACAACAACTCCATGAAGAACTTTGAATAGAGCTACAAGACTTAATTTTTCTTTGGGATCAATAAAATATTTTTTATTGAATTTAATTGAACAAAAGCAGAAATTCTATTTGAAATTAGACAACAGTGCAAATATTAGGCTAGGTGATATGGACTTAAATATCACCATATATTCAGCAGTTCTTCCTCTAACTACCTACCCCCCCCTCCCTTCTAAGTCCTGTAGTAGGCTCATTTGCACAATGTGCTTAAAACCGTAATGAATGCTGTAGGAGAGGGGTGTTTTTTGAAAAATGTTTTTTACCGACTATTTTTTATTTATTTTTTTGTTTGTATTTTTTAATGATTTTGTACAAGATACACAAATCACTGCAGTTAAATCGAACAAACAAACAAAAAATAGAATACAATTAATCATTTTTAATATGAAAATGAATAGATAAATAAATAGAAATAAAATAAACAAATACGGCAAAAAAATAAAAGGACAGGCAGCGGGGCCACGTCTCTTGAAAAAAAAAAAAAAGAAAGTACTAATCCATATACAGCCTATTTTCAGTCAAGGCTTCTCATTGAACCGGTCACATCATTTGGGAGTATTGCTGTTGTTTGTTACAATTGTTGCTGTCACAATAATAACAATAATAACAAAAACAACCATCATTATTATTTTATTATTGATTTATTTTTTTTAAATGCAAAACTGTTAGCATATTAATTATCCTTAGTGCCTTAGTTTAGTTCTTTGAGATCTGATATAGTGTGACCTGTTGGTCTCATAGGGCTAGATATCCTCCCAGAGTTTGTCTGTTGTGCCTTCTTGTGAAGCATTGACGTGCACATTATGATACAGTTACTCCATTACTGGTTGTTTTAATATATTCCAGGTAATCTTTCCATTTTTCAGTCTAGATCATATTCCGGTCCATAGTATTAAATGACATCTGCTCATATGAGGCCATCTTGGCAAGTTCTGTAAACCATTCCACAAAAGGAGGTTCATCAGCATCTTTCCAGTGACTCATTATTACTTTTTTTCCGATCATAACACTGGTCTGAATTAGGTCCGATGAAGTGGATCATTTGTGGATCGTTCAGAATTAAAAGTCGAGGAGTAAATTCGAAATCAGTGTGAGTCATATTTTTTAGACATCCATGTATCTTCATCCAGAAGTTTTGAATTTTGGGACATTCCCAAAGGAGATGAACCAGGGTTCCTATGTTATTACATCTCCAGCAATTGTCCGAGTCCACAAGATTTAGTCTGAACAGATGTGAGGGAGTCCAGTAGTAGCGATTTAATATTTTCAAATGATTTACCTTGGTTTTAATATCTCTAGACAGTTTGTTGGTATTTTTACATATTCTTTCCCAGTCTTTCTCTGATAAGTACAATTTTAGGTCTGATGCCCAAGTTGATTTCAGAGCATATGACATTGGGTGTTTCTGATGAAAAATTAAATCTTAATAGAAGGATGCCTCATGTCCCAGTCCCATTTTTTTAACTATTTGTGATAGAAGGGTTTACGAAGTTGCAAGTATTGCCAAAAATTTGTAATCTCCAAATTATATTCGGAAATTAATTCTTCAAAGGATTTTAGTACGTTTCCTTTATATAGGTCTGCAAGTTTTTTAATTCCCTTAGCAAGCCAATCCATCCATACAAAACAGCATTTACCTATTTAAGTTTGGGATTATTCCATATACAGCATTCCGAATTCAGGTACACATTAACATTGAACATGAATGAAATCTTTTTCCATACATTAAAAAGGTTTGCAATAATGGGATGGGATTTAGTAGTAGAGGACATCATGGCTGATAGCGCATCTATTGGATTGAGTGGGGAAAACAGTCTGGCCTCCATCCCTATCCAAGGGGGGGCTCGTTCAGGTGGTAATGTCCACTGGGCAATATGTCTCAAGCAGAAGGCATAGTGATATAAAATTAAATCTGGAAAGCCTTTGTTAACAGGCATTTGCATTTTACAATGTTTTAATCTAGGACGTTTCCCATTCCACATAAATTCTTCGCAAATACGATTACATTTATCAAAGTATTTTTTAGGTATAGCAATTGGTAGACATTGTAATAAATAATTCAGCTTTGGTAAGCTATTCATTTTCAGCACAATAATTTCCCCCCACAATGATAGAGACAATAATGGCCATCTTTGCGTATCAAGTGTGATCTTTTTCTGGATTGGGTCAATATTTTTTTCTACAATTTTGTGAGGAAACATTTCCAAATATTTTATGCCTTCTGTGGGCCATTGCCAAGAGCCAGCTTGAAATAAGGTTCTTGGACAGAGTGAAATCAGCGGTAAGGCCTCTGACTGGGACCAGTTTACTTTGTATCCTGATCATTTTGAAAAGTGTTTTAAAGTTTCCCACAACGCTGGTACAGATCTAACTGGGTCCGATGTGATCCATAAAATATCATCGGCATATAGCATAAGCTTATGATTATTGTAGTCAATTGGAATACCTTTAATATTTGGGTTGTTTCGAATAGCTGTCGCTAGAGGCTCGAGCGCAAGACAAAAGAGCCCAGGAGAGAGAGCTAAACCCTGCCGTGTGCCTCTGCTAAGTCTAAAGTAAGAAGACATAAGACCGTTTGTCAGTACCGCTCTGTTGGTTCAGTATATAATATTTTTATCCATCTTAAAAAATAATTGCCAAACCCAAATGCGCGAAGCGTGTGAAACATATACCTCCATTCAGGACGGTCAAACGCTTTTTTGTCGTCTAAAGATATTACAGCAGTTGGATCGCCTGAGTCTTTTACATGCCACATAATATTTATAAGTCATCTGACATTATCTGATGAGTGTCTTTGCTTCACAAAGCCCACTTGGTCTGGGTGAATAGTTGATTCAAGAATTTTGTCCAGCCGCTTTGCGAATATTTTAGAGAGTATTTGGCAGTCTGCAGATATCAAACTGATGGGACGATAATTTTTACAGTCAGTCGAGTCTTTGTCCTTTTTGAGAATCAAAGCAATTAAGGCTTAATTTAAAGTCGAAGGTAGTATTCCAGTTTCATACGCCTCTATAAGAATCTGGTGGTATAGGGGCACCAGGTCCTCCGCATATCATTTATAAAATTCAAATGTGAACCGATCAGGGCCGGGGGATTTTCCTGATGGTAAAGTACTGATTATATCCAATATTTCATTTGTAGATATAGGAGAGTCTAAATAAACTTTCTGTTCCATGTTAATCTTTGGAAGCTTTAAATTGTTAACAAAAGTTTGAATTTCCTCATCTATTGCTATACTTTCAGATTTATACAGATTGACGTAATACTTTTGGAATGTCTCATTTATATCTTGAGCTTTATTTCTTAACATACCCTCAGCATCCCTTACAACCAAAACTGCTCCCAACAAATATAAATATTTTACACCTGCACTGTATCTTACATTTTGCACTAAACAACCACACCGATATAATTTGCACATTATTTTCACCTGATGTACATATTCTGTGTTGATGTACATATTCTGTGTATTGTTGTACTTTTTTTGTATATATTTTTCTGTTCCGCTACATATGTTGTATATTTGTTGTTTCTTTGGCTGCTGTTTACGACAGAATTTCCCCTGGTGGGACTATTAAAGGATAATTCTATTCTATTCTCTTATGGCTGCTATTAATGACTTAGCCTCTTTTTGTTGAATATAACAAGCCAGTAATTTACCCGCTTTGTCACCAGATTCAAAAATTCTTTGTTTAGATTTAAAATGGTAATATTCAGTTTTCTTTGAAAGAATAGAATTATATTCATATTATAACTGAGTTAATTCATTTTAGAGTCTTGTGTGAGATATTTCTTCTTAAATAAACCTCAGTAATTTTTATATTTAGTACTAACTGCAATAATTTAGCAGAATCGATTTTCTTTTTGTATGAGGCATATTGGATGATATAACCTCGAATAAAGGCCTTCATCGCCTCCCATGCAATCTTAGCAGAGGGTGCTGTGGGCACATTAGTCTCCATGTAGTTTAATTTGTGCTTAAAGGGGCATAAAGACACCCAAGGATTAAAGTTTGTCCACATATTTCTGCTAATATTAATATAATTCTGCCATCCTCATCTTTAATTTCTTGTTTGAGTTTAAAATGTACATGTTTATTTATGAGTATTGCCACACCCCGGCTTTTAGATGACCCTGCACTAAAAAAAACATGCACGACCCAGTCTCTACAAAGTTTTGATGATTCAAGCCGAGACGTGTGTCTCTTGTAGAAACACTATGTCTTGCTTTTTACTTTTAAGTTGTTGTAGCACCTTTTCTCTTCTGTTAGGTTTACCTAATCCGTTCACATTCCAGGTTGAGTATTGTAATGCCGTTCTATCGATGTTCATTTACATAATCTCATAAATAAATGCACATGTATCCACATACTGTCTCTCTCTATTTAAGGTAGACTTAGTGTGCTGTATTAGTAGTAAAATAAAACTGTTTATGTCCATGTCTTACAAGGCAGTAAGTGCCCAAAACACAAAGAGCCCCCTGCTAGGGTAAGCTTAGTACCCGTTTCTGGAAATTCATATACTTTTATTCAGCTTGAGAGCAGGGTAAAACAAATAAGCATCTCCTTTACCATGAAGAGATTTCTGGGATGATGATACTGGCTCCAACGGACCAGCGTTATTTCTCCAGGTGAGCCCATCTCAAGGCCCCCCTGGTTCTTCTGTAGCCTCAGTACAAGATCATGTACCCCCCCCTCCCCCAGTTCCTGGATGAAGTCCATAGCGTCCCTTGGATCCTTAAAAAGTTGTGGCGGTGCAGTGAAGATTTTCATTTGGGCAGGGTAGAGCACTTCAAATGTAATACGCAACTAGTGTAGTGCCCTCTTACACTTGTTGAACGCTTGACGCCTCTTCTGGGTTTCCTTGGAGAAGTCTGGGAAGATCATCACCTGTTTGTCATCCCGTATAATGCGTTTCTTGCTACGTGCAGCATCCATAACGGCTTGCCGGTATTTGAAGCGTAGAAAGCGGGCCCTAATCGCTCTGGGTTCCCCGGGTGTCTGTGGGCCCATCCTATGCGCCCGATCTATTTCAAATCCTCCTGCCGGGGGGTTACGATCCAGAGTTGTGGAAATAACCTAGCCTGAGCTACAGTGGTGAGTACAAGCATTTGATACACTGCTGATTTTTTATGATTAAGCATAGTTTATGCTTCTGCGTTTTGATGGAGACAGATTGACGCAACGCCATTATCCGTCAATGCAAGGGCTCTCCGTCACCTACGCAAGGACGCACGGAGTAGAGGCCCAAATTTTAACAATCCGTCTCCATCGACGGAGAGCGTATGACTGGTCAGTTTCAGTAACAACCAGAGATCGCTTCACCAGAACGGGGCTCTACATTCGCTGTAATCATTAGTTAATGCGCGTTTGGCCACTACATGCTTTATATTGAAAGGATAACTTATCTAATCTGCTCCTTTGCCGATTTTGAACACAAGAAGGTGTAGGAAAACAACAAAAAATGGCTGCTGTTTTTTGTCTTCATGTGTTTCAGGAGTATTCTGTAATCCGCACTTCTAGTAAAAAGCTTTACAGCTTAATCAAAACTTACTTTCTGTCGTGGAAGAGCGGAGTACTATAAACAGAAAACGTCTCCGTCAATACGTCTGTGTCTGAGTGCAAATTTGTGGTCGGAGAAGCATAAACTAGGCTTGACAAAGCATCGAGAGGTCTGTAATATATCATGTATCAAATGTACTGTACTTCAATTGTGAGGGACAGAATCTAATCAAAAATGCAGAAAAACACAGTGGATGATTTTTAAATAATTTAGATTTTATTACATAAGTATATTATATGTCAGACAAATAGAACTCAATGTTTGGTGCAAAAACATTTGTTTGCGATTGCAGAGATCAAATGTTTCCTGTAGTTCTTCATCAGGTTTGCAGACACTGCAGCAGGGATTCTGGCCCACTCTTTCATACATATCTTCTCCAGAGCGTTCAGGTTTTGGGGCTGTCGTTGGGGGAAACACAGACTTTCAGCTCTTCGGATGTTTCCTACGGAGCCACTCCTTAGCTGCCCTGGCTGTGTGTTTCGAGTCATTGTCATGCTGGAAGACCCAACCACGACCCATCTTTAATGCCTTTACACAGGGAAGGAGATTGTTGGCCAGAATCTCACAATACATTGCCCCATTAATACTCTCCTGAATACAGTGCAGTTGTCCAGTCCCCTTTGCAGAAAAGCATCCCTAAATTATTATTTTTTTCCACCTCCATGCGTTACAGTTGGAATGATATTCTTGGGGTTGTACTCATCCTCCTTTCTCCAAAAATGGCGAGTGGAGTTTAGACCAAAATGCTCCACTTTTGTCTGATCAGACCTAATGACCTCCTCCCATTCCTCTTCTGGATCATCGAGATGGTCATTGGCATACTTCGGGCCTCAACATGTGCCGGCCTGAGCAAGGGGACCTTGCGTGCACTGCAGGATTTTAACCCATGACGGCGGACTATGTTACTGATGGTTTTCTTTGAGACTGTGGTCCCAGCTCTCTTCAGGTCATTGACCAGGTTCTGCCGTGTAGTTCTGGGCTCATCCCTGAATGTCCTCATGATCATTGATACTCCAATGAGCTTGCATGGCGACCCAGACCGAGGGAGATTTACTGTCGTCTTGAACTTCATCCATTTTCTAATTATTGCACAACTCTCTGGTCTTGGCCATCGTGGAGAGGTTGGAGTTTGTTTGAGTGTGTGTACAGGTATCTTTTATACAGGCAACGAATTCAAACAGGTGCAGTTAATACAGGTCATGAGTGGAGAACAGGAGGGTTTCTTGAAGAAGAACTAACAGGTCTGTGGGAGCCTAAATTCCTACTGGTTGAGGGGTGATCAAATAATTTTGCCATGCAATGAAATGGAAATTATTTAAAAATCATCCACTGTGATTTTCTGCATTTTTGTTTTAGATTATGCCCCTTAACATTGAAGAGTACCTTTGATAAAAATGACAGACCTCTACATGCCTTGTAAGTGGGAAAGCTGCAAAAATCAAATGGTTGTTCTCCCAACTGTATGTTTTACTTTCACAGATGCTGCTAGCCTTGCTTGGCACTGACGTCACATCTTATAAAGACTTTAGAGCGGCTCTTCCTCAACCTCCATCAACCACAGATACAACATGCCCAGGACCCACTACAGCTCGCATACAAGGCAGATGTGGGGTTGGAGGATGCCCTTCTGTACCTCCTGCACAGAGCCCACTCACACCTGGACAAGAGAAAAGGCATGGTCAGGATTCTGTTTCTTGACTTTTCCAGTGCCTTTAATACCATCTGGCCCTGTATGCTCCAGGAAAAACTGAACAGGATGCAGGTGGACCCCTGCCTGGTCGCCTGGATCTCCGACTACCTCACTGACAGACCACAGTACGTCAGGCTGAAGGACATCATGTCTGACACTGTGGTCAGCAGCACAGGAACACTACAGGGAATTGTGCTGTCCCCTCTTCTCTTCACCCTGTAAACCTCTGACTTCTGCTACAACTCTGAATTATGCCATATTCAGAAGTTCGCATACGACACGGCCATCATGGGGTGTATCTGGGATAATCAGGAAGAGGAGTACAGAAGTCTGGTGAGGAATTTCTTCACATGGAGCCACACAAACCACCTGCAACTCAACACCTCAAAGACCAAGGAATTGGTTGTGGACTTCGGGAGGTCCAGAACAGGTCTGCTGCTGGTTTAGATAGAGGGAGAGGAGGTGGAGGTGGTTAACAAGTACAAGTACCTCAGGCTGGGGGTGGACAATAAATTGGACTGGTCATGCAACACAGAGCACCTGTATAAAAAAGCCCAAAGCCGACTGTACTTCCTCAGGGGGCTGAGGTATTTTAACATCTGCAGGAAGCTCCTGAGGGTGTTCAGTCAGTGGTTGCTGGAGTACTTTTCTATGCTGTGGTGTGCTGGGGAAGCAGAGAAGGACTCATCCAGGCTGGAAAAACTGATCAGAAAGGCTAGCTCTGTGGTCGGCATGAAGCTGGACACTCTGGCGACAGTGGCAGAGAAAAGGACACTAAAAAAATTGCTGAACATTATGGATAACGCTGGGCATCCTCTGCACACAGCCATAAACAAGCAGAGGAGTCTGTTCAGTGACAGGTTGCTTCTCCCAAATATAAGAACCAACAGACTTAAGAACTCCTTTGACCCACATGCCATCAGACTGTTTAACTGCTCTCTGGTGGGGGAAGGGAGGGGAAACAGGAGGACAACGGAGGGGGGGGGAACAACTAAGCTGTAGTGCCTCTTCACTTCACTGTGTAATTCTTTTTATTAATAGTTAACGGTGCAATAGACTTCAATATTTGTGTACAATTTACGTGCAATTCCCTTGTATTCTTATTATTCTATTTATCCCTTTGGTATATTTTATTTATACATGTCTTTCGATCCTGCGTACGTTTTGTAACTTTTGTCGGTGCTGTGCTATTGGAAACCGAATTTCCCAGAGGAACCCGCCCGAGGGATTAATAAAGTTTTATCTATCTATCTATCCATCTTAAGCAAATTGTGGCCTTGCTTTTCTAGTTTTTGTTATAAATCCTATTTTAAAGGCATGTTAAAACATTACCATAGTAACCAGAGAGCGTTTGCCTAGTTTGTATTTCTCCATCAACAAGTTTGCGACCAGACGCACGCAGCCGTATAGACGGACACTGTTTTCCTTTTCTGCTGGCGTGTCACTGTTGCAAAGCAATCTCCCACCAGGACAACAGGGGGTGCTAATTTTTTTCCTGGACGATTTGTCTACCATTGCCATGTCAATTAGAGTTTATTTTCTTCAACTTTTAAACGCATTGCCCCTCTAGACGCAATTGTCGACAGAAAGTATGTTTTGATTGAGCAGCAAAGCTTTTTACTAGAAGTGCAGCTCATAGAATACTCTACAAAAGCGCATGTGTGGTGGCAAGATTTAGTGTTATGATTTATCTGTACTTTGTTATCAACTGTGACCTGGTTTACTTAATGTTGTAGTATCAGTTTGAATGACTAGTCTTATTGAGTGACGCCTTTACCCAAGACATGGTCAAAAAGTTTTGATAATGATGGTACTTATCCTGTGTTACCATGGTGATGGTTCTTCGACTGGGCATCCTTAAAGATATACAAAATTCACAGCTTTGTAATCTAAGATAAAGGTGCCACTAAGTCTCGGATTTTCCCCTCGAGAGTTGTACTTGCCGAGTAGAATAGATAGACTAAGATTGCTAGAAATAATATAAGCTTGATGTTGTAAGACCAAGACAGGTCAGTGTTCTACATTTACTGTGATGTGTTACTGTCCTATACGATCAATTCAAATCATAATAAATCCTCCAAATGTTTAAAGGAATCTCACTCATTTATTAAGAGTCTAAAAATCCGACCACAGCATGTAAACAAACACATTGCATTGTTGCTCTCTACACCTCATTGTGCTCAAAACTGCCAACAGACTATCTTAGATAAACTGGCCCTTTGGTATAAGGAATTTAGCTCCCAAAAGCTGCATTGACTACTGATTAAATAATCTCTGGTTAAAGTTGGACAGACCAATCACAGACATATATTCTCTGTTTCATTTGACGAATAGTTAGAAAATTGGGCTCTACTCCATTAATGCTTGCGTAGGTGATGGACAGGCTTTGTTTCGATGGATAATGGCATTGCATCCATCTGTTCCAACGTAGACATAGAAGTATAAACTAGGCTTTAGGGGGCAGAAAGGATGTTACTTATTTGATGTTGTGGCCAATGAAGTTACAAGCACACACTGGATCTACATTCATCATTAAACTTAAAAATAACCCAGTTTTTATGTTGGTCATATCTTTTTATTTTGTTGCATTCATCCACTGGCCTGTGTGACTATTTCCTGACATTAAACCAAACACTGGGTTAGATGGGTTAGTTATTTAAACATGATTTATATTTCAGTATGCACTGGAAGATGTAGTGAAGCTGTTATTAAGCACTTTAGTTTTATCTCGTTAGGTCATATTATTGTATTGAGCTATTCATATCTAAGAGTACATTTTGTTTTAGAATTTTTTATAGAAAGGTCCACACAGGGACTGAGGTATACAGATTTGCTGCAAGCTAGAAAGCCTATGTACATGGTGTTGCAAGGTGCACAATGAGGACCCGGGTGGAATTCAATCCCCAGACTCAAGGGTGAGAGTCATGCCTCCAACCAGTCAGCCAAATGGACTCTGTGGGTTAGTGTAGTTGGGTAAAACGCCTGTAAAAACACCTCAGAAGACCAGTAAGTGAAATCCTATCACAGACATGGGTCACAAAGTGCTGCACAACATACTATACAAGGAAAATACATACAGTAACAAAATAATGAACAATACTCAAGAAAGAAAAGCTTAAATGAAAAGAATAATTTTAAGATGCTTTTTAAAAACGTCGACAGAGTAAGCAGATCGAAGACGCAGAGGAAGACTGTTCTATAGTCTAGGAGCAACAGACTGGAAGGCTCTGTCCTTCATTTTGAGAGGGCCAGGAGTTTCTGTGTCAGGGAGCTAAAATTTTGGGTAGGACAGGGTTTAGTTAAAAGCTGACCCAGGTACAAGGGGGCTTGACCATGCAGAGCCCTATAGGTCAGGACAAGGATTTTGAACCAAATTCTAAATTCCACAGGAAGCTAATGAAGAGAATATAGAACAGGGGTAACATTGGCATAATTAGAGGACTTGGTTAAGAGTCTTGCTGCTGCATTTTGGATTGCTGGTACAGACTGGTAAATTGTGGAAAAGATATGGCTAGGGACATTTATTAAAATCTCGGTCTTCTTTGAGTTTAAAACCCAAAAATGGGAAAATAGCCAGTCGCTGATTTGGGAAAAACACTGGAGAAGAGTAGAAAGGCATTTCAGCTTGTGTGGTCTAAAAGATGTATACATTTGAATATCATCAGCGTAGATTGTAAGAAATGCCAGGAAAGGATTGAATAATTCTTGCAAAAGGGATAATATTAAAACAAAATAATAAAAGGCCAAGAACACATTCCAGTGGAACCCAAGTTGAAGGAGCAATGTCAGAGGAGAACACATACGTATTAACGCAAAATTTCCTGTCAGAGGAATAGGTGGCACACCAATCACGTGCAGAGCCAGAGATGCCAGCCAAAACCTGTAGCCTAGACAACAGTAAGCTATGATCTACAATGTCAAAGGTACTGAGGTCCAATAGGACCAATACAGAACATTTGCCAGCATCTGAGGCCATTAGCAAATCATTGTATACAATCTGTACTGCATTCTCAATGGAATGGTGCTTTAAGAAACTGGATTGAAATGGATCATGAATCAGTGACTGGTGCAATTAAGAGCTAAGCTGGGTTTCAACCACTTTTTCAAGTAGTTTACTTATGAAAGGAAGCTTGGAGAAGGGCCGAAAATGACATAGCATGCTAGCATCAAGGTTGTGTTTCTTTAGGACAAAGGGTCACCTCTGTCTTAAAATGAGAGGGGACATGACCCTTCATTTATGATTGCTATAAGGCTGGTACCAATGCAGGTTACAGACTTAGCTAACACAGAGGGGGGTGGTACCATTGAGCATGTCGACTATTTCATTTCGTTAATCAACAAAGTTAAATCTGACAATGTATTACAGTGTTGAAGTGTTTGAAGGGACGCTTGACCATTTGCACCTTAAAGCGTGTCCAAACCGAAGTGGTCGTGCTGCAAAATATGCCAACTTCACGCACATGAAGCAGAAAATACACAACTTGAGGGTGGACCCGGACTGGGACCACTCTGTAGCAGTCTGCTGCCCATCTCTGCTTCCTCCATCCCTCCGTCTCCCGACCCTCCGGGAGTTCCCAGTGGACTCTGGTCTCCGAGCTGACTGCATCACATGTCCGGCCTGCCCTCAGGCGGAGCTGGGACCGCTCCGCCGGGGGAGAGGGGCTAAAGCCCCAGTCGAACGGTGGGGAGGGATCAACAACCTGGGAGCAGAGCCCTATCTCAAATGAGCCCAGCATGTCTCCCAGCTAACCGTATTACACGTTCGGCCTGGCCTCAGGTGGAGCTGGGACTGCTACAGCGGGGGATATGATAGGTAAAGACCAAGTCGAGCTGCGGCGGAGGGTTCCATAAACACCGGCCCCTCGCTGCATCAGCAGGCCCAGTTTGAGGAGCTGTTGTCCTGTGTAGATCTAAGCTTCGCCCACCAAGAGACCAACTATAATGCTGAGCACCTATCCATCTGTTTGCATTTAGTAAAAGTGTATAGTATAATATGTGAGAGGTGCAAGACGTGCTATGTTGGAGACATTGCCAGGTCTGGGTCGTGTTTACTACTCCAAAGAGGCTGTCCGGGTGAGGAAGCTGTACATGGCTCACTTCTCAGTGGAGGGAGCAGGGCGTTTTGCAGCCACAACAGCTCTTTTAAGAGCTACCCACAAACCTCTTAAGAGCTTTCCTGTCTACCCTCTTTATAATGTTTATTTTTCTTATTTCTGTCTCTGTATAGAAAACAGCTTGTGTCATGTAGGTGATTATCAGTAGTACCTCCATGTCGTGCTGATGCTGTGACACCATGTCAGTAACAGCATCACCGACACCCTGTCACCTGATGCGGCGCAACTTGAAGCTAACGTTCAGACTTTTCTTACCTCAGCAGCAGTCGCAATAAAGCTTATTTCGGTTGCGTATCAAACTCCTGATTTGCGTTAACCGGTCTCGTGAAACAGGCAAAAAAAGCATTTTTGCAATGCATTCTCCATTGACTTTACATGTAAACCTGACTCTCTGGTCATACAGACCAGACACAGACTATTGTCCCTAACTCAGTGCTTCTCAAATGGTGGATTCGCTGAATTTAGCAACTAAAAATGGACTACACAAATGCTGTTCCTTTAGTGATCTTGTGGCTCCCGCTCCTGTAAGGCTGTCTGTTTGCTGTTGCCAGGAGCTCGGCCCACCTCTCCATGCAAGACAGACCTGCCTGCCATAGCGAGAAAACTCACAGAAACCAATCCCCAAAAAAACAAACAAACGAGTTGATGCTTAGCGTGAGGGTCAGAGATATTTATGAATCGGGAGAACATCCTTCTATAAGTACTGTAAGCGGTGATAGCAAAGTTTGCAATAGAAGCTATAAGAAGAAACGAGAGCTCTGTCAGGGAAAAAACGCAAACAAAGTACCACAGAAAGGCCGTTAAACATAAAAGCACTGACATACATTTACTGTATTTCACTGGAGTCTGGGAAGGACTAGGAAATAAAGGTTTATAATTGGGCCTATGAAAAATATGAGATTATTCGTTTTAGTTCTTTAAAAATGACAGGAAAATACTTGAACCACAACACTGTTAGATTTGTGATAAAAATAGTTGTGAATAACTGTGGTATTTGGTTATTTATTTGCACTATTGTTTTCAGTCACCACAATTACACACTTTTTGGTTTATTAAATATGACAAGAATGGAAAAAGCAGAATTCAGAAAAATCTAAATGGAAAGAGTTGAACTTGTGATATAAAGCATTTCTAACAATTAAATGGATTTCATCAGGTTGCAGAAATTAAAAGAAAAACAGTGAAGATGACAGAATAAATTATGTAGCCTCCCTGAAAAGTGATAAACTGATGAAGCTGTCAGGTTATCAATGAACAATTTAAAAAAGCTTTAATATTCCAGATTAGTTTAAAAATGCACATCCCAGTTAATCATTTGAACTCTTTCTAGACCCAACAGTCAGGATTAAATGTTACCAATGGAGATAATAAACTGAACTTTCAATTTAATTCATTTCACTTCTATCTATATAGCGCCAATTCACAACAAATGTCATCTCAAGGCACTTCACAACAAAAGTTGTTTCAATAGAATTACAAATATTCCAATCAGTTAAAAGTTTTCTGTATAAGATTGTGATGAGTCATCGACGGGAGGTTGTGCCCGGATCATGCAGACTCCAACCACAGCAATTCCTCAGCAATCCCTCATACTGAGCAAGCATGTAGCGACAATGTAGAGGAAAAACTCCCCTTTAACAGGAAGAAACCTCCGGGAGAACCTGGCTCAGTACAAGCGGTCATCTGCCACGACCGTCTGGGGGTCTAAGCAGACAGAGAAGAGACAGCATGGAGGATGCTCTGCGACTTTGAGCATCATGTGGACTGATGATCCCGGCCCAGCAGGGGGCATTGTAGTTGAGCAGGGTACCAGACCATGTGGAGCTTCTATGGGGAGAAAAATACTGAGAGAAAACTGGATTAACAATCACAATAACAGTTGAAAAAAATATATCTGGAGAGTGGTAGAAGAAAAAAGTAGAAGAGAGAAGAAAAGAGGTCCGTCTGTCCTTCAACAGTCTAAGTCTATAGCAGCATAAATACAAAAATAGTTCAGCATAATCTAAGCCACTAACTATACGCTTTATCAAAAAGGAAGGTTTTAAGCCCAGACAGAGTATCTGCCTCACGGACTAAAACTGGGAGCTGGTTCCACAGGAGAGGAGCCTGATAACTAAAGCATCTGCCTCCCATTCTACTTTTAGAAATCCTAAGAACTACCAGTAGACCTGCATTCAACAAATCTCAACAGATCTCTGATGTGCAATGGAGCTTGATTATTAAGGGCTTTATACGTAAGGAGGAGGATCTTAAACTCTATTCTGGATTTAACAAGGAGCTAGTGGAGACAAGCCAAAATAGGAGAAATGTCATCTCTCTTTTTAATAATTATCAGAACTCTTGCTGCAGCATTTTGGATTAACTGAAGGCTTTTAATTGCATTTTGTGGTCTTCCTGATAATAAGGAATTACAGTAATCCAGCCTTGAAGTAACAAATGAATGGACTAGTTCTTCTGCATCACTCCTGGACAGGATGTTTCTGATCCTAGCAATATTCCAGAGGTGAAAGAAAGAAATCTTAGAAACCTGTTTAGTATGGGATTTAAATGTCATGTCTTGGTCAAAAATTACACCGAGGTTCTTTACATTATTACCAGAGGCCCAATTAATGCCATCCAGATGAAGTGATGGATTTAGCAGTTTCCTTTTTAAAGGTTCTGGTCCAAAGACAACTACTTCTGTCTTGTCTGAATTTAAAAGTAGAAAATTCAGAGTCATCGAGGTTTTTATGCCAGACATGCTTGTAATCTCGCAAACTGATTGGTTTTATGAGGTTTTATGGATAAATATAATTGTGTATCAGCATAACTGTGGAAATTCATTCCAAGTTCTAATTATTTTACCAATTGGAAGCATATATATAGTAAAGAGAATGGGTCTACGCACAGAACAATGTGGCACTCCACAGGTAACCCTTGAGTGTGAAGAAAATGTATCATTAATATGAACAAACTGGAATCTGTCGAACAGATGTGATTTAAACCAGCCTAGTGCTGTTCCCTTGATCCCTACAACATGTTCAAGCCTTTCTAAGATAATATTATGATTGACTGTGTGGAAAGCAGCACTGAGATATAACAAGACCAGTCACAAATCCATTATCTAGTAACTTTTATCAGTGCTGTTTCAGTGTTATGATGAGCTCTAAAACCTGACTGAAATTCCTCAACCGGGTTGCTGCTGTTTAGATGCTCACATACGTGATTAGCAACTATTTTCTCAAGAATTTTGGATAAGAAAGGAAGGTTAGATATAGGTCTGTAGTTAGCTTAATGATCTTGATCCAGGGAGGGTTTCTTAAGTAAAGGTTTAATTACAGCAACCTTAAATTTCTGGGGCACATATCCATTTATTAAAGATACATTCATCATGTCTAAAATAGGGCCAGTAACTAGAGGGAACACTTCCTTAAATAATTTGGTTGGTATTGAGTCTAGCATACAAGTTGAGGGTTTAGATTAAGCTAATATTTGTGATAATTCCGAAAGTTCAACAGGATCAAAACTGTACAGACATAGACATGGATCTACAGTTCTCTCTGATACTGAATGAGAGTTAATCAAGTTTGGGAGAATGCCAATGATTATATTTTTAATAGAATTTATTTTATTTATGAAGAATCCCATAAAGTCATCACTACTGAGAGAAGGGGGAATAGTTGGCTCAACAGAGCTATGACTGTGTAAGTTTGGAAACTGTACTAAAAAGAAACCTAGGATTGTTTTTATTTACCTCTATTAATGACGGGATATATGGTGTTCTAGCTTGTCAAAGGGCGTTTTTATAAAGTAGTAGACTATTTTTCCAGGTTAGAAATGAATAATTTAAGTGTGTAGAGTGCCATTTTCTATCCAGTTTCCTAGTATTCTGCTTTAAAGTATGCAACTCTGCATTAAACCAGGGAGCCAGCCTCCTATGGCTGATTACCTTTTTTAAGGGGGCTACACTGCCTGGTGTCAAACACAGTGAGGAAGTAATATTTTGAACCAGACCATTCATTTCTGAAGGGTTAGTGTTGGAGTTGCTGCCATTCACTGTTTTATTCTTAGACGGATAGGGAAGCAAGAATGGAACAGATTCTTTAAAACTTGTTACAGCAGTATCTGTTAAAGTTCTACTGTAATGAAATTTTCTTTCAGATTTTGGAATGTTGGGTAAAGTAAATTCAAAGGTTATCAAGAAATGGTCAGATAGGACTGGGTTATGCGGGAGGACTATTAGTTCATCACACTCAATGGCGTATGTCAGTCCAATATCTAAAGTGTGTTGTGCAAAGTGCGTAGGTCCCTTCACTTTCTGAGCAAAGCCAATTGAGTCTAAGATGATATTAAATGCTGCAGTTAGGCTATCACTTTCAATGTCCATGTGAATATTGAAATCCCCTGTTATAATCACCTGATCAGTGTTTAAAACTAAATCAGATAAAAAATCTGAGATCTGGTACAAGAATTGAGAGTAAGGGCCTGGTGGACGATACAGAACCACAAACAAAAGTGGCTTTAATATTTTGCAGCTTGAATGAGGAAAACTAAGGATTAGAGCTGTAGTTAATAATTGGTCTAGGGGGAATTTGCTAATCGGAATGAAAGACTGTTGCAACTCCTCCTCCTCGCCCAGTACTTCTAGAATGTGAAGATGTTGATAATTCGAAGGAGTTGACTCATTTATGATTACAAAATCCTCCTGCTACAACCAGGTTTCTGATAGGCAAAATATATAACATTTATTATCACATATCAAGCCATTTACTAATAAAGTCTTTGAGGAGAGGGATCTTATGTTTAGTAAACCACATCTAATTGCCCTATTTCCTTGTTTGGTCAGAGTCGTATTTATTTTAATGAGATTGTCATAGTTTGCTTTTGTCAGGTTAACTTTTAGTCTATTTGATTTTGGCCGTGGTCAAGACACTGTCTCAATGGGGAATTGCGTGGGTAACAGTACAGAAGCTGCAGAGAGGTGGGTTAAACTACGACTCTGCGTCCTGGTCTGGACCCTGGTTTGTCAGTGTTTTGAAGGACTAATGAATCTGTCCAGATTCCTAGAAAGAAGAGCTGCTCCATCCAAAGTGGGATGGATGCCGTCTCTCCGGATCAGACCAGGTTTTCCCAAAAAAGTTTTCAAATTATCAATGTAGCCCACGTTGTTTGCTGGACACAACTCAGACAACCATCGATGAAATGACAGCATGCGGCTAAACATGTCGTCACTGGTCCAATCGGGCAGGGGACCAGAAAAGTTTACACAGTCCGACATCTTTTTAGCAAACTTACACACCGAAGCAACATAAATTTTATTGACCTCCGATCTGCGTAACCAGGTGTCATTACCGCCAGCGTGAATAACAATCTTACTGTATTTACGCTTATCCTAAGCCAGCAGTTTCAGGTGGGATATTATGTCGCCTGTTCTAGCCCCTGGAAAACATGTGACTATGGTCGATGGGGTCTCTAAAGCCACGTTTCGGACTATGGAGCTGCCAATTATCTCTGTTTCTCAGTGGGTGTGTCACTGACCGGGGAAAATCTGTTAGAAACGCGGACAGGTTGGTGGTGCCCTTTGGGCTGGGAACTATGCTTTCTACGTACTGTCACCCAGTCGGCCTGAGATCCCAGCTGCCTGGGTTCTGTAGGAGGACCGCTAGGTGATTCTATCCTTGTTGGCTGCGCGCTGGCTAACGGGCCTTGACTATTTACTGGATTTTCAACAGCACAGAGCCGGGCCTCTAACTCTGAAACCCTTGTCTCCAAAGTTACGAAAATGCTACATTTATTACACTTACCATTATCACTAAAGGAGGCAGGGGAGTAACTAAACATCTGATACAGAGAAAAGGAGAGTGGAGCCACAGAGGGAAAAAGAGACGGAAGAGATGTAGCCATAGCTGATACGAAACTAAGCTAACGAGCTAGCGAGATCTTAGCACACCAAGAACAACCGCGTGAAACACAAAGGGTTCCCAAAACGTAAAGTACACCAACTGGAAATAAATGTAGTAGTGTGCTTGTGTGTTAAAATAACTTAGAAAGACCTCAACAAAGAGAAAAATAGATCAATCGAAGATAATCTGAGCACCAAGTAGCTCCGAGCTCAGCAGTGACAACAGGAAGTGACGCAGCAAATGTCGCAATACTCACAATACTCACAATGGGCCTCATTTATCAAACTTGCGTACAACCAAATCAGGGTGTAAATGTTGCTTACACAAAAAATTTACACTTTTCGGCATTTGTCAATCTGGACGTGAGCGTACAATGCGCAAAAATTATACACTAAGTCAGGAGGTGGTGTAAATTTTACACCAATTTCAACCTTCATCGCAACACGCAAAAAACATGCATAAAATTCAAGATTTAAACAACACTAAACATTCCCGTGCTGGAAAAATTATGCCTACACCTCTCATATTACAAATATGTAATTTCATGAAGTTCTGTTTGGGTTATGCCATGATCGTCTTTCATATTAAATAAACAAGGGGAGCCTCGCACAAATTGTCGATTTTTCAATAGCAGCAGCATACAGATAAATTGAAGAAAAAAAAAAAATTCTCTCTCCCGTAATGTGGCTTAGATAAAAAATAAAAACCTAAATAGACCTAAAGTGACAGTGAAACAGTTACTATGTAAACATTATGTAACAGATATGAATATAAATGAATACTAGAAATGCTCTATGTACAACATGATGTGCAATGTATGGTTACAGCTTAGATGTTTTTATAAGATGTGGGTTGTGTGGGTTGTGCTCAAAATGCCATGTCGCAAAAACAAGGCGTGGAAGAGGCGGTCGGTGAATATTTATGGGCGTGACTTTCATAAATACGCTTGTTTCATCCGTGACATTTATCAACAAGCGCAGGTCTTTACGCACAAATCTGGTCGGATCCGACACGTTCATAAATCCCACGTTGGGTCTTGCGTATTTGAAATATACACCCAAAATATACACTGTTTTCTGCGCAAGTTTGATAAATTAGGCCCAATGTCCTCAGAGAACTTAAAAATAGTGTTAAATACTAAAAAAATTAAATGAGCTGCAAACATTTGAGGTAGCTGCATCTTATTTACTTTTTTTTATTTATTTCGTAATCAGTATATAGGATATGTAGTGTGCTGGTGCCGGTTGTGTGAAATAAATTCTGTTCTTTAGGGGGTGCATGGCAGAAAATAATTGAGAAACACTGCACTAACTGATCACACAGTTAAGGAAAAAGGAAGTGAGTGGCTCAGAACAACAAGGCCCATCTTCAAAAACTGTAGATTTAGGGGCGATGTAAAGTCTCATGTCTCTCTTTCTTTGTAAAAAAGGTGAGAAACAGATTACAATCATCGTTGGATGATGAGGGTTAGCATGGAGGAGCAGATACAATAGTGTTTATGGTGTTCAACAGTATTTTAGGATTGTTTTTATCCTGGTTGATGATGTTGGTAAAGTACGCTGGCCTAGCGTCATTCACTGCCCTAATAAATCTTTAAAATTCTACTCAGTTCAATAATACTTTATTGATCCCAGAGGGAAATTAAGTGTTGTTGTAGCTCATTACTAATTCATTTTTTTAGGAGCTGTTGTAGAACATGATGGCTGTGAGGAGAAAGATTTCCATTAACGGTCTGCGATGCAGAGAAACCGAAGAAGCCTCTGACTGAAGATACTATGTTGCTGTTGAATAGGCTCATGAAGAGGATGCTCAGGGTTGTCCATAATCTTTTTCATTTTATGAAGAATCCTTCTTTGCATTATTATCACCAGTTATTCCACAGATGGCCCCAGGACAGAACCAACCTTCTTTATCAGGCTGTTGAGCCATTTTAAGTCCCTGGCTCTGATGATGCTGCCCCAACAGATGATGGACGAAGAGATGACACTCTCCACCAAAGACTTGTAGAAGATTTGCAGCATTTTGCTGTAAACCTTGAAGGACCTCAGCTTCCTCAAAAAGCACAGTCTGCTCTGTTCCTTTTTATAGACGGCTTCACTGTTGATTCTCCAGTCCAGTCTGTTGTTCAGCTGAACTCCGAGGTATCTGTACTCCTCAACTACTTCCACCTCTTCTCCCTTGATAGAGACAGTCTGACTTAGCCCAATCTCTTCTGAAATTTACAACCATCTCCTTTGTTTTGTTCCTATCAAAGGTAAGAATTGTGAAAGTACAGTCCCCTGTGGTGCTCCTCTGCTGCTGACCAGCTGGTTTGATACACAATCCTTCAGTCTCACAAACTGTGGTCTGTTTGTCAGGTAGTCATTGATCCAGCTGATTGTTGAGGCATCCACCTGTGTCTTCAGGAGTTTCTGACAAAGCAAATCAGGCTGAATTGTGTAAAATACACTGGAGAAATCAAAGAACATGATCCTCACAGTGCTGCCTGCTTTGTACAGATGACAATGAATTGGTTAAAGCAGGTTGATGGTGGCATCTTTAACGCCAACTCCAAGGTGATAAGCAAACTGCAGGGGGTCCTGATAGGTTTTAGTTTGCTTACTCAGATGGGGCAACAGGAGTCTCTCCAGGACATTCATGATGTGGGATGTCAGGGCGACAAGTCTATAGTCATTGATGACTGATGGGTGAGTTTTCTTTGGAACTGGAACAAGGAGGGATGTCTTCCACAACACTGGAACCTTCTCCTGGGTAAGGCTAAGGTTGAAGAGGTGCTGCAGAATCCCACAAAGCTGCTCTGCACAGGTCTTAAGGGCTCTGGGGCTGACGCCATCTGGACCTGCAGCCTTGTTCCTGTTCAGTCAACTGCCTCTTGCCCTGACTTTTAGAGACAGACAGGTGGGAGAGTGAGATAAAAGGGGTAGCAGCATCTCCTGACTTGGTTGAAGACAAAGTTGTAGAAGTAGAAGAGTTCATGACTGAGGTGGAAGATAAAACATATGAGGTGTGACAGGACAGGTGTGGGTCAGAGGAGAGTGGGATGTCTCTTTGGCTGGAAACAGCAGAAGAGGACGCTGAGCTTGTTCCTGAACTGAACCTATTGAAAAATGTGTTCAGTTCATTGGCTCTATCAAGACTTCCATCTATCCAGTCCTTCCTGTGCTTAAAGCCTGTGATCTTTTTCATTCCAGTTCCTTCAGCTCACTGGTGATCAAGGGGTTGTTATTAGGGAAGCATCTCGCTGTTCTGGAGGGGATGATGTTGTTCACACAGAAGTCTATGTAGTCAGTCACACACTCGGTTATGGCATTGATGTCCTCTCCATGTGGCTGGCAAAGAGTCGTCCAGTTTGTGGACTCAAAACAAACCTTGCAGGACTTCTTCAGCTTCATGTGACCATTTTCTAACAGTTCTCTTTTTTGGAGGTTGCCTCATAACAAGTGGTTTATATTCAGAGCAGAGAAAGACAAGGTTATGATCTGATTGTCCCAGAGATCGTCTTGATTTGGACATATAAGCATCCTTTACATTTGCATAAAACAAATCCAAGGTCTTGTTTTCTCTTATGGAGCAGCGACTGTGGCTCAGTGGTAGAGTAGTTGGCTTGCAATCGGAGGGTCGTAGGTTCGATTCCAGCTTCCTCTAGTCACATGTCGATGTGCCCCTGGGCAAGGCACCTAACCCCCAAAATCTACATTGTCCTACCGAGCCATGTTGGGTGTCGGTGTATGAATGCGAGTGTGATTGGGTGAATGCGGCTTCAATGTAAAGAGCTTTGAGTGGTCAGTAAGACTAGAAAAGCGCTATATAAGTTCAGTCCATTTACAAACAGTTGAAATGTTGGAATTGTAGAAGAGAGTGAGGTATGATCAAAATCCCCAGATATTGCCACAAATGCATTGGGGTGCTGGGGTGCTGCAGAGATAAGGAAGTTTTGATGCTGCCCAGCCCTTGGGTTTTTATGGACCCCCAGGCAACAGCTCCTTTAGCTCCATTTTTCAAACTGAACATTTAGGTGGGGTGAGACTATGGTAGGGGGTTAGTTGCTCTTTAACAATGGTTCATTTCTTTAGGCCCACCAAGGCCTCTATACTGCCATGCCTATTCTCTATGGAGAAATCCCTTAAATAAGACCTTCCTAATAAAATCAAATAGACCAAAAGATCCTCAAAAGCTAGACATCATACAGAGATCCAAAGAAATAAAAAAACAAAGGAGAAAGTAATTTAGATTGTTCAGTCTGGAAAAGTTCTAAAAACCAATTCTAAAGATTTGAGACTCCAATGAACCCCAGTGAGAGGAGTTATCCACAGATGGTGAATTTCTTTTTTTTTTTTTATGGAACAGTGGGGAACCTTCCCAAGAGTGCCCGGTTGACCAAAATGATCCAAAGGGTGCAAACGACATCTCATCCAAGAGGTTCAGAAAGATCCAAAAATAAGATCCAAACAACTTCAGGCCTCACTTGCATCAATTAAGGTCCATTTTCATGACTCCACCATATGAAAGAGAATGAATGAGGGAAAAAAATGGCTTGCATGGCAGAGCTCCAAGATAAAAAAACGCTGCTGTGCAAAAAGCAACACAAGGCTCATCTCAATGTAGACATAAATCATCTTGATGATCCCCAAGACTTCTGAAAAAAAATCCTCTTTGGACTGAAGACATCACTGGTCAAAAGCTGAACTTTGTGTCTGGCTTAAATGCAGGACTGCATTTCAGAAAGAAATATCATACTAAGTAAAATTTGGTGATGGTAGTGTGATTGTCTGAGCTGATTTGCTGCTTCAGGACCTGGAAGACATACTGTGATAAATGGAACCATGAATCCTGGTGTCCAACGAAAAATGCGAATGTCCGGGCATCTGTTGGTGACCTAAAGCTGAAATTGACTTTGGTTCTGCAGGACAATGTTGCACAGGGCCGTGTAGGTTTGAATTTCTTTCTCCATTAATAATGACATTTTTCATTAACATTGGGACAAAAAGTATTTGGCAGCCATTGGTGCAAGTTGTCCCACTTAAAGAAGAAAAGGGTGTAATTTTTATCATATATACATGTCAATTATGATAGACTGAATGTAAAAAGAAATCAAGGAAATCACAATGATTTTTATAGAATTTATTTGTATGATGCAGAAATGCAGAAAATAAGTATGTCGCAAAAAGTTCACCTCAATACTTTGCAATGTAACCTTGGATGGCAATGACAGAGGTTAAGCTGGTATTTTGACCCATTGTTCCATGCAGATCTTCTCTAGAGCTGTGATGTTTTGGGGCTGTTACTGGGCAACACAGACTTAAACTCCCTCCACAGATTAGTTATTGGACTGAGGTCTACAGACTGGCCAGGCCACTCCAGAGCTTTAAATGATTTTTTGTTTAACATGTCCTGTCTGGCAGTGTGTCACTCAGAATTGATGTCTGAATACCAAGTATAAGCGCAACAGATTTACTTTCCTAAGTGGAGCATTAAACGTTTTGCTATAATGCTCCACTTGATGTGTGTGCAAGAAATCTTTATTAGAAAGTGCTGAGTCCTCCCCGTCAAAGAATCAAAGAAAGAAGATAGAGAAAGGTAGGACCAAAAGTCAAGAAATAGCGAGAGAAAGACTGAATTGAGGATGGAGAGGAAAGGGAAGAAAGAAAATAGAAGAAAAGATCCAAGTCTACTTCCACAACTGCAGGATGGCAGAGAGATAGATAAAAAAACAATGAAAAAAAACACACAAAAAAAACAACAATGTGAAGTGAGAACTGCACAACTAAAACCCGCAAATAGATACATAAATACAACAACAAAGTCACTGAAAAACTCATGGCTCTGAGTATTACAGGACTTGTTTGAGCTAGCCTCAGCCAAAAATTACATCTGTAAAGACAGGAATCCCAACACCTGTGTGTGTGTGTGTGTGTGTGTGCATGAGCATGCTGGTGGATAAAAGGTTTTTCCATACTAGTGTTCAATAGTTGGTGTGAGGAGCTATTGACCCGCATCCCAGGAACTGATGCAGATATAAAGGAGATAGACATCAAAAGGACTCGCCCCTTCTTGCATTTTTCTGCGTCATTATACAATCAAATTCTTTAAAACTCCAAATGTATATCCTGTATTTTTTATTTTCTGTCTGATTCTGTCTCTCGCAGTTGAAATGTACCTATGAAAATTAGACCTCCCTCATCTTTTTAAGCGGGACAACTAGCAAAATCAGTGGCTATGAAATACTTTTTTGCAAACTGCAAAAACTGCATTAATATTTACATGTGTTGTCTTTCACACTTTTTTTACATGTGCTTGATAAAACATCTTGTTACTAGGTAGTGTAAGCAGGAACACAAAAGCTAGGGTTTAAATTATAGAGGCAACGATACCACTTTTTTGAAACAGATACGATACAGATACTTTGATCTGAGTACTTGCCGATACAGAGTACCAATGCTGATACTTCTACCACATAAAAAATGCAATGAATTTAAAAACAGGTTTCATTTTCGTCTCTGCGTGTTACAACAAATGATAGTGAATTAGATGAAAAATAAAATATTGATCAAAAATGACCACAACACAAAAATTTCAAGTGAAAAATAAACATTTTCTATGAAGAGTTTTTAAAGTTTAAGTATTGGTTCATGGTTAACTTTAACCGATACTGATATGAGTACATTAGAACGATATCAGCTCGAAACTAGAATTGGCATCGGTGCATCCCTAGTTTAAATCCAATGTTTTCCATATTTGAATCCTAAAAGCTGTTGTATGAATAACCACCCTTTTGTTGATATTTCCAAAGGCTCCTGGCTTGTACTTTTAGCTGCAATCATAATCACCTTAATTCTGCAGCTCAGACAAATATTTGGGTGTGAGGCCGTTAAAAGATTTAAAAACAAATAGTAGAACCTTATTTATCTATTTTTTAAAAAGCTGATGAATCTGATTCAGATTAAGCAGATTAAACCTTATTATAAGCAGCATGTGTCCTGCCCCGAGCACTCCCGTTCTACGGATGTACGCTGACAAGTCTGGATATATAAATACTGCTGAAATAAAAGGCTCAAACTGGCTCCAAACTTCTCAGGGTGAGTGAAAAAACACAAATATTGTATTATTATAAGTATTAATAAAATTAAACAAAAACTATATTCACTGTATTAATTTCATCTTCTTAAGATCTTCTTTCCTTAACAGTATGCTTCAGGAAAAAATAATTTATGTTTCAGTCTCTTATAGACAAAAGTACCATTTCCCTAAAGAATGTGTCCCCTGTTTAAATAATTTATAATTCAACTTATATGAAAAAGCAGTCTCCAATCACATAATTCCATGATGGCAGCCCCCGTCCCTTACCTCAGAAAAAGGAGTGACACGAAGACCGAGATAGAAATGGAGGAAATGCTGCTACAAATTTTTTTGATGAAGCGTCGTCGCATCAAATAAACAGGTATAGTCTAGCGAAATGTCTACAAGTCTTTATCTTCTAAAATGTAATCTTCTCCGTGGGCTGCCATCTTGCAATCACGTGATCGGAGACCGTGTTTTGATTGGTCGCTTGAATATTTTAGCTCAGCAAATGGCTCGCAGAGACCACACACAGCGAGTTTCTTACCTTGCGCAGCGAAAAATTTAAAACCTGTTTGATTTTCACCTCAGGTCCTCATGAGGCAGAAAAATCACCAAAAATTAGCCGCACACAACGAGCTATCTATTGAGCAAACGGCCTCAAATGACTGTTAGCTCAGCAGATTGCTCTCAGGTGCGGCAGGCTTTACAGACTTGCCAAGACGCTAGGATTCATTACTTAAAAAGTAGAAGTAATAAGACCTCCATATTACTGATGTCATCAGTATGCTAATTATCATGTGATGTCATCTTCATGGGGACTTCCAGTAACTTTCTGGGTCAAATTCAGCTACTTTCTGTCAGAGGCAGTTGGCAACCAACAGAGAAATTTCACTAAACGGAATCCCCTATATCTATAAAGCATAGAGCCAGTTGTTTTGAACCACATTGGCTCCGTCTTGTAAATACATTTGGTCATTGAACAATGCATCCTTCATTGAGTAATTATGACTTCGAATTCACGGTACAGGGTAATAAATGAAATTCAAATGGGCCAAAAAAAATAAAGTAATAATAATAATCACGCATGCCTTTAAGTCCTCCAGTGGGTACCACCACTGACCTTTTTCGACCTAGGAAACACCCTGACGTAACACTGAATTTAAATAAAATTCTTTTTAAAGTGCGTTGAGGGAATTGCGAATCTAAAATCCACAATCTGCCACAGAATGGAGGCTAAATTTTCAGTCAAAAGACATATAAGGACATTCCTGAACACTCTGATGTAACACATGTTTGAGTGAGGTACCTCGGAGTAGCAGGTATCCCCTTGTTCTTTGCTCTCTCACTCTCCCCCATTTTGTCCATCCAAGTGCCACAGTTGAAGCGGTTTCCTCCGGTAACAAAACCTGTTGCTGGGTCCACTTTAATAACCACATTAAACCCTGAAATGAACAGAAATTCTATTGAGTTATGGCAAATCATTGCAGATCTCATCAAAAGGCACTCAAACAGTCCTATTCATACGTAGATTACCCAGATCTAATTCAATTTTAGATCCCATTACAGACAATGAAAGTTAATACCAATTATAAGATAGGACAATAACACATATGTAGGTCCACCCATCTGATTGCATCCAGATTTGACTGGACATCGATCCCACCAGATTAGGTAATATTTGGAGACTGTGGAAAGGAACAACTCCCTTTTAACAAGATTCATCTTTTAATAGAATCAGGGTCAGTGGAGGGTTGAGAGGACACAAAGCACAACCAAGAGAATAAAAATGAAGCAAACAAAAAAAACCTACAATGGCAAAAAATTACTTTCATCCAAAAATATAGAGTATACACACTGCCTAAGGGGTTAAAATTACTGATTAGTCTTTCCTTTGTTCCAGGGTATGTCTGCCTACATAGTGAAATTAGCACTCAGAAACGGGCTGTTTGGCAGTTCGGCATGTGACGACACGTTTCCTCACATTACGTGTTGAGTTCCAGCCAATTACCCCCTTCCCCGAACTACACCCTCCAAGTCCCTCCGTCCGCGGCGCGGAGAGCTACGGTAACAGGCAAACAACAGACCAACAGCATGGAGTCCAGACCGCATCCAAACTGCACTGTACCTGGGTGTACAAAAGAAAACATAAAACTTTTTGTCCTCCCCACTTCTGAGCCACTGAAAAGCTTGTGGATAGATTTTATGTATGCAGGGAATGTGCCCGACCGACTGCTGAAACGTGTGGTAGTTTGTGGCAAACATTTCTAGGACGACTGTTTTTCCATCTTGGAACAATACAGCACTGGATTCGCAGATCGTCTTAAACTTCTACCAGCATTAATACCAACTCTCCGTGAACCAGCAAATATCTCTGTACAAGTAAGCATATTTCCTCAATAATGTCCTTCAGCTGTGTCTAAAAAGTGTCTAAAAACTATATCCCATCCCATCTAGCACTACAGTCAGCATCTTAAAGGGACATGAGCATAGCTAAACAAAAACATCTTTAAATATTTTTTTTTATACCGAATATGAGTAAAATAACAATAACAGTCATACAATTTGGTATTTGTACATTTTTGGTATATTGTTAAATCATAATACATATTAACTAGCAACACTAGGTCAATTATAGAGGAGATTTTAAAATGAAGGAAGGACCACTGACTGACAATCAATCTCCTATGTTGTTGTTCAAATGAAACATACAACAGGTGGAAATTATAGGTAAATAGCAAGACACCCCAGTAAAGGAGGCGTTCTACAGGTGGTGACCAGAAACTACTTCTCGCTTGGTCACTTTTGAATACTGGCCATGCTTTCACTCTAGTGGTAGCATGAGAGAGTCTACAACCTACAGGCTCAGGTAGAGCAGCTCATCCAGGATGGCACATCAATGGGAGGTGTGGCAAGAAGGTTTGCTGTGTCTGTCAGTGTAGTGTCCAGAACATGAAGGTGCTACCAAGAGACAGGGCACTACATCAGGTGACGTGGAGGAGGCCGTAGGAGGGAAACAACCCAGCAGCAGGCCCACTACCTCTGCCTTTGTGCAAGGAGGAACAGGAGGAGCACAGCCAGAGCCCTGCAAAATGATCTCCAGCAGACCACAATTGTGCATATGTTCAAACGGTCAGAAACTGACTCCATGAGGGTAGTATGAGGGCCCAATTTCCACAGCTGGGGGTTGTGCTTACAGCCCAACACTGTGCAGGTCGTTTGGCATTTGGCAGAGCACACCAAGATTGGCAAATTCAGCCCTGTGCTCTTCACAGGTTCACACTGAGCACATGTGACAGTCTGGAAATGCAATGGAGAACATTCTACGGCCTAAAACATCCTCCAGCATGACCGGTTTGGTAGTGGGTCAATATTGGCATGGGGTGGTCTCTTTGGGTTGGGCCGCACAACCCTCCATGTGATCGCCAGAGGTAGCCGGTCTGCCATTAGATACCGAGATGAGATCATAAGAACCCTTGTCAGACTATATACTGGTGCGGTTGGTCCTGGGTTCCTTCAAATGCAAGACAATGCTAGACCTCATGTGGCTGGAGTGTGACAGCAGTTCCTCCAAGACAAAGGCATTGATGATGCTATGGAATGACCTGCCCGTTCCCCAGAATCCAAATAAGCACATCTGGGACATCATGTCTCTCTCTATCCACCAACGCCATATTGCACCACAGACTGTCCAGGAGCTGGCAGATGGTTTAGTGTAGGTCTGGTAGGAGATCCCTCTGGAGACCATATTTCACCTGATCAGGAGGATGCCCAGGCATTGTAGGGAGGTCACAAAGGCGCGTAGAGGCCACATACTGTACTGATCCTCATTTTAACTTGTTTTAAGGACATTACATCAATGTTGGATCAGCATGTAGTGTGTTTTCCCACTTTAATTTTGAGTGTGACTCTAAATCCAGACCTCTACGCGTTGATATATTTGATTTCCATTTATATATTTTTTTTGTGATTTTTTTGTCAGCACATTCAACTAACTAAAGAACAACATACTTAATAAGGATTAATAATATTTAATTCATTCAGATCTAGGACGTATTATTTTAGTGTTAATTTTTTTGAGCATTGTATATTACCATAGTGTTCACGTTATCTGTCATTTTTCATAGTGGTAACAAAGGGTGACCACAAATAGTTTTAGAGTTGATACATCGATATGCAGTGCCTGATTTGACCACCCACCTCAATTCAAATCTTAGCAAGTGAAACGAGCGTCATACCATTTTGGCAATATGGTGATGCTCAATGTCCAATTGCACACAGAACTACTGGCTTTGTTATATGAAGTTATATACAGCCTGTAATTACTATATTGCTGTAAAAACAAACGTGAAAACAAAGAAGCCATAAAAAAATATTTTTAATGTGTATTTCTGAATAAATCCAACCACCCCTGTGACTGATTTAAGTTTCACTTTCCTTGATCCGTGAGAAACGAGAAGTATCTTGACAGTAGGGATTAGTTAATGTTCTCTTTTCAGCCTTTGGAGTAGGGAGTGAGAAAATATGATTGGTATAATATTTTTTTTAAGACTACCAAAGAAGATCATGTTGTTATAAAGGATCGTGTTGATATACTGTTTTGGTGTAAATTAATGTGCTGTCAATTCAAGTGATGTGCTGTCAATTCAAGCACTAACCTGTTTTCTATTATAGTAGGTGCTCCGGATTAGCCCTGCTTGACGACCCTGACTAAGATGGCATTGCAGTGACGGAAAATTCTCCACGTCCTGCAACAAACTTCTGCATCAGTTCTATTGCTCTTTCTGTGTCTCTGTTATGTATTCTCCAAGCCACAGACGGTCGCGGCAGATAACCGCTTGTGCTGAGCCTGGTTCTGCCGGAGGTTTCTTCCTGTTAAAAGGGAGTTTTTCCTTCCCACTGTCGCTTCATGCTTGCTCAGTATGAGGGATTGCTGAGAATTCCACGACGCAATCTTCTGTGGTTCTGTAATTTCTAAACTAAACATTGTATTGTAATAACTCTTTTTGTAAAGTGCCTTGAGATGACATCTGTTGTGAAATGGCGCTATATAAATAAACTGAATTGAATTGAATTAAAGAGCACATTAGAAAATATCCTGACGTTCCACTGATGGCAGAATATTGTCATCCAGCGCTTTCAGAGAGGGCGTTGGATTTGCATTTAAGGAACGGAATCAAGTTAAAACCAGGTACTGTGAACAATATTAAGTTTCTGCACAGTGCTTTCTGAATCAAATAAATTAATCCGCTCTGGTCATACCTGAAGACTGGACTAACTTGCGCCAATGAGCTTCTTCAGGATCAGTGGAGAAGATGCACCAGTCTTTGTCTGAATAGCGAGAATATTTCGCTTTCAGACCAAAGTTAGGGGAATTTTCTGGCATGCTCTATCCACAAACACAATGGAAAGATTCTCTTTGGGAGTCTTGAACAAACAAAAATATTACATGAATATTTAATCTCCCACCCACAGTAAATAAACTTCTGCCAGACCCATGACAATTAGAATATGTACATTTCCCATTTTAAAACGGTACCTACGATATTGAGGACTCTGCGCTATACGTATTTGGAGCAGACCACGAGTCTTTAAAATCTTGACTGCAGCATCTGTGCAGAATGAAAACGTGATTGCCTAAGGAAGTGGATGGAAGTGATTTAAATAACAGTCCAGATCGGCTATGTTGGGAGCCCAACTAGCAGTTAGATCCGTTCTGGTAAAGAATTTCCGGATCAGGTTTGGTGGGGACAAACCAGTCGATCATACATAGTTAAAATGACGCCTATGTGGCTATGTGCAGTGTGTAAAAAATAAAATAAGTTTTACCCTCCTGCTGACTGTCTAGTGTCATACAGTACCTCTCCTCTCCCCCTTCACACTTACATAGCTCATTCCATCGGTCGACTATCGAAAGATTAAACAATTCTTGTTTGAATGTTTAAATCCTTAGTCGGGGACACCCCTAGTGGTAACACAATAATCAACCATAATCTACCAATAATCAACTAAATGAACTCTCTACAACCTATACATCTAGGTCTTTACTGATGAGATACATTATGTAATCTGACACAAAAATAACTATACAAACACTAGTCTCAACTTCAGCGTTGGAAATTATCTCATTATTCTTACTGCTCTTACGTTACCTTCATCTCTCATGTTCATGTCTATGTTGGGTCCAGCATTCCTTTCTCTGAAGGAAATCCCCTCCAGGTGGCGCTGCAGTGCCTCCTGGATAACATCATACAATGGCTGCTCCTGCACAGGAACAAACAGATAATTTTTCATACTTGAATCAACACATTATGTGGAAGTGTAATTTATAAAACCACTTGTGAGGGTAGAATAGCGACAGCCAGTGGGAATACAAGTGGTAGACCGAAGGCAGACTCTGTTTGTTTTTTTTACCAGCTTTTCTAACCAGAATTGGAATAGAGAATGTTTCTGATGTGTGTACATACCACCTCCCATGGTTTAGAGGGCTCACAGTCATCTGTGGGGTACATGCGTGTGACAGGACAATGTAGGATTTCATGGCCCTCAGGAACTAGCATGGTGAAATCCTGAAGAGTATAACAGGCAAGCAACTGTTTAAATTAAAAAAAAAAAAACTAACAAAAAAAAAACAAAAGAAATTTACACACAGTGTAGAAACCTTAATGTTTAGATTTAGAAGGTTTTTTTTGTTTCCAAAATTACTGACTAAAGCCTTTTATAGTAAATGACATCTGCAGCAGGGGTTTAACACTTTTGTACTTTTTGTGTGCCTAAGCAATAGTTTAACAAAATTCTCAATTTGCTACATGATATATAAAAATACTTTGGTTTAAAGGGTTGAGACGCTAAGTGAGTTGGTACACAATCTCTAATGTACCTGAATACACTGCAGCCACCACCACACAGCATCCCTGCAGTTGTATCTGGCACTACGACCCTCTCCAAGCAGGTTGGGAATCAAACCATGACGTAGAGTCCCAGCAAATGCCAAGATGATGTTGCTATGGATACCAAGACAGAATGTGTTACCTTCCAGCTCAATTCTATGAGTCTTCTATAAATTAGGTGTTAGTCCTCGTCACAAACATACCGTGCCTCAGTGTGTCTCCCTGTGATGAGCATTAGTCCTCTGAGAGCGATGAAAGTGTCTCTACCCCAACAACGGAAAATCCCAGCAGAGAAATGAGGAAGACCTGAAGAAATCAGTTATGTAAAACAACAAAAAGAACAATCAAGAATTTTTTTATGAATTTTATTTTAACGCTACACCTCATATAAAAAATTATAAAATTTTAATCCAGACAAAAAGAAAGAAATAAAATAATTCTTTCTGACAATAGGCATCGTTTTAATCTTTAAATAAAGACACCTGCTGCTAGTGAGACACAGCACTGCTCCTTCTCCCCAGTTATGGAACTCATACGATATGGGACATCCTGTAATTTTGTTGAAATTGGTGGCAGAGCTGGAAAACGTCCAACACCACACATCTGAACAGAGCCGAGTGCCAGGGAACGGACAAAGGTGGAACCTCTCTCGATGAAGCTGTTTAAAGACAATCATGTCCACTGAAAGTCTTAAGCTCGTATCATATATCCACATTACTGCAATAAAAATCTCAAAATGGTATAAATACAAACCAAACAGATCTTACCTTGACATGAGTTTTAATGTGGCATCCAGAGCTGTGGTATAGGTTGACACCAGGATGGCATCAAAGTAACAAGGTATGAGGTATCGAGGGAAGTGTCTCAGGTAGTTAAACATTGCTCCCAACCACTGACCCACCTGCAGAAACAATGATTCAAAGGATGACCTGCTGCAGAGACCTTTAGATAATTATATGCAGTCATGACTAAGTTTAGTACTTATATATAAGTAGCATAAAATAAACACATTTAATTCAATTCAGTTTATTTGTATAGTGCCGGTTCACAAAATATGTCATCTCAAGGCACTTTACAAGAAAAATCTTTTCAAAACAATTATATAAACATTCGATTCAGTTAAAAGTTTTCTATGTTAAGAATTCCAGCAGATTGGATTGAGTCATTTACTTGAGGTTGTGCCTGGAACATGCAGACTCCAACCACAGCAATACCTCAATAATTCCTCATACTGAGCAAGCATGTGGAGAGGAAAAACACCCCTTTAACAGGAAGAAACCTCTAGCAGAACCTGTCTCAGTACAAGCGGCCATCTGCCATGACCGTCTGGGGGTTTGAGAAGACAGAGAAGAGACACAGAAAGAACAAAAGGAAATTATGTATTGGTTCACACGCAGCCAGTAATCTGCTTTCTAGCTCCACAGGAGAAGAAACTCCACTTCCACCTTTCCAGACAAAGAGTTGTTTTAAATCCTATTATTTAAGCTACTTAATTCAACGGGAGTTTAACTTTCTTTGTTAGTGTTAAACAAACATATTAGAGCTGGTCCAAACAGCATCCTGTGGCTGCCGCTAGCACAGAGCTAAGGCATGACCATGTGTTTGGCCCAGGAATAAACAATCTGAGGTGTTCAAATAAAAATCGGCTCAAAGAAGATTAAGAACAGAAACTAATCTTATTAGACATGTTTGAAACGCCTTTTTGCATCAAAATAATGGAATTATATTGTTTACTGCCGTGATCAATCCAAATAGAAGTAATTTTCCAAGGTCAATGACTTCTTATCCAACTAATTTTTAAACAAACATTTCTTGACCCAAAGGATGTTTTAATTTTCCTTATATTGTTTTATTGGTTTACACATAAATCAATTGTGCTAATTAGTTAAAACTAATTTCAAGTAGTAAACTTATTTAGCTTTCATCCCAGCATTTGCAAATCAAGCCTTGGTTCTTAAAGCATCCCATTTCCTCCAGAATCATAACATCAGAATTCATGGTTTCTATTTTTAATGCATTTTTATCTATTCTTGGTCTTTTATTTTTTGTTATTCATTTATTTGGATCAGTAGTGCGTTAGTTACTAGCTTTAGTGATTAAATGTTTCTCTTATTCTTCTTTTGTAAATAAACGTATTTTGGAAAGTCACTTGCGTCATTTTTTTTCTGCACACATATGGCAAGGTTTCATGTTCAATAAGTGGTAAAGAATTCATTCCTTCATGTTTTTCACCTCAGCCCCAGCTGGAAAGGTGCTAAACTATTAGAGACTAATATATATATATATATATATATATATATATATATATACATATATATTTGGGTATTAAAATAGTTCCTGGAAACAGTTGCTGCCCCGAAAATAATAATAATTTTTCAGAAATTATTAATCTTACTGACTGCCATAAGCAGTCCTTTAACTATAATAGCCAAATAGCTTGAATTTTCCTTTAAAAACCCCAACAGATGTAAGAATACTTTCTTTTTTTAAGAAAGTAAAAAGTTGATAACAGGACATGGAGGATGCACGGTCACTGGGAACATCATCCAAATCGATGCTCCTCATCCAGCAGGGCGTTGTAGCTGAGTAGGATACCAGACTGGGTGTAGCTGCTATGGAGAAAAGAAAACTGAGAAAACAAGGTTATCCATCGAAATAACAGCAAAAAATACACCTGACGAGGAGTAGGAGAGAAAAGTAAAAGAGTGAGGAAAAGTGGTCAGTCCAACAGTCTCAGCCTATAGCAGCATTACTACAGAGATAGCTCAGGATAACCTAAGACAACTATAAGGTTTATCCAAAAGGAAGGTTTTAAGACCCCCAGATAGCAATTTGAATAGCATGCAATGCTGAAATTTCAAGAGGGGGTGCATCTACAAAGAGTTTCTCCACGTCTGGTTTAATTTATCACTTGGAACCCAAACACCCCGATCAGCATTCCGAATATGAGAAGAATACGACACAGAAAAGAAAGCTGACACCGAGCACGGCCACTCCGTCAGTGGCGGAGGTTTTTGAAACTCATGTCCATGAGCTTCTAGCATCAGATATTACAGCTATCAGTTTCACAACCGACATATGGAGCTCTGTCAGCCTCACCAGCATGCTCAGCTTAACCACGCAGTGGATCGACACAAATTTTTAGCTGCAAAAGATTCTGCTCCATTCACAACAGTTTAGAGGCTCACACACAGCAGCAGCAATTTCTGATGCATTTACTAATATGTTCAACACCTGGCATATCGAGCGATCTAAAGTGCATGCCATAGTGAGTGAAAACGCAAGAAATATAGCAAAAGCGATAGAAGACAGCCAGCTGAGAGGAATATGGTTCATGGCCCCCACACTACATCTAGCTGTGAATGAAGGAGTGCTGTCTCACCGCACCGTAAAATAAATCTTAGCTATAGGCAGAAGAATAGTTGTCCACTTTAAACATTCTCAGCTGGCCTATTCCCACATACAGTCTATGCATGATACCCTTGGAACACAAATAAAACTGTTACAACAAGATGTGAGTACACGCTGAAACAGCACTTGTTAAATGCTGGAAAGCCTGTTTGCACAAAAGCGGGTTTTGGCAGCTTACGGTGCAGATTACAAACTCCCTGCAACATTTACTTCCCACCAGGGGGTCTTAATAGAAAACATTCTATCTTTCCTAAAGACTATCTTTCCTAAAGACTTTGACTAAAGAGATCAGCTCCTCCAATGCATCTGTTGCAGACATAATACCATAAATTGCGGCACTAAAGCGTCTTATAAGTAAGAAGTTGAAACGACCACAGGATGAAAACAATGAAAAGTACACTCTTCGAGTCTGTCAGACGTTTCACTGAGAGCAATGATAATCCTCTGCACTTCATCGCGACTGTGCTTGATCCGCATTATAAGGACCATTACTTGAATGTGGGAACAAAACAGCGCGCATGAGATTTACTTTTCCAAGCAGAGCATTACAGCTTTGTTATAATACTCCACTTGATTTATATGTATGAAAAATCTTTATTAGTGATTACTGTGGGTTTAATTTCTTGAAGTTATGGACACGAAATTGAGATAAGAAGGAAGAAAGGAAGAAGATGAAGAAGAAAAACAGGACCGGTAGAAGTGTGAACTGACGATACAAGATAGGGAGGTAAACAAAGAACACAAGAAAACATCCCAGTCCTACACCTCTGTTTGATGGCAGAGAAGTGGTAAAACAAAATAAACAAAATCCACCAATACAACAGAACAACATTAACAAAACGTATCTAGTAATTTAAACTAAGAATTACACATTCACTACACACAAAAATGAATTAATGAACTAATGTTTCTGGTAAGCTCCTGGTATCAACTAACTAATGTCGATAACCTCAGCTCAAGATATGTCCATACTCATCAATGTCCCCATGTGTGTGTCCGCGAGCATGCAGATGTGAATAAGGTTTCCCCATGCAAGTGATTGATAGCTGGTGTAAGGAACCCTCAATCAGTCCTACAGGAATCGACACAGACACGCAGTAGGTAGGAGACGCATGCGTCCAGAGTCCCACAGAGCGCAGGAGCCACAGGCGGACCAGCGCAGGGCTGATCAGTAACTAAGGAGTAACTAGGAGTCATAGGGTTTTTCCCTGGTTTTAGAAGATTGATGTAGGCAGATTTCATGTTTGGCGGTAGTCGACAATTTTCCTTTGTTTCCTGTAACATTCCTAGTGAGAAATGATTCAGGCTGCGATGGATGTGGACAACCCATGTGGAGACACACCAGTGCACAGCGCAGGAGAAGAGCAGAGCGCCGATAAAAGGACTCGTCTCTCTGCACCACATGAGGGGAATGTGCCTTCGTTGTCTGATTTCTTCAATGAGATCCTGCAAGAGAGTGCCCCAAACAATAGGTAGGCTATTCTGCAGCGTTTTGGATTAACTGAAGGCTTTTAATTGCATATTTTTAATGTCTTTGAGACATGCCTGTAATCTACCAAACTGATTGGATTAATCTGGATTTATGGATAAATATAGTTGTGTAAAATATGGAAATCAATACCATGCTATTTAATTATTTTACCAATTGGAAGCACACATATATTAAAAGGAATTGCTCCAAGCACAGAACCCTCTGGTGCTCTACAAGTAATCCTTGAGTGTGCAGAACATTTATCATTTTCATGAAAACTGCAATCTGTCAGACAGACATGATTTAAACCAGCCTGGTGGTGTTCCCTTGATTCCTGCAACATGTTCAAGCCTTTCTAAGATAATATTATGATCAACTGTGTCAAAAGCAGCACTGAGTTCTAACAAAACCGGAACAGTTACAAGTCCATGAGGATATCATTAGTAACTTTCACTAGTGTTGTTTCAGTACTATAATGAACTCTAAAACCTGACTGAAATTCTTCCAACAGGTTGTTGCTGTTTAGATCCTCACATACTTGATTAGCAACTATTTTCTCAAGAATTTTAGATAAGGAAGGTTAGAACAGTATTTGACACCCTGCTGATTTTTAAAGTTTTCCCACCTACAAAGGCTGTAGAGGTCTGTAATTTGTATCAAAGGTGTTCTTCAACTGGGGGACAGAATCTAAAACAAAAATTCAGAAAACAGCAGTGGATGATATTTCAAATAATTGATTTCCATTTTATTGCATGAGATAAGAATTTGATACATCAGAGAAACAGAACTCAGTATTTGGTATAGAAACCTTTGTTTGCAATTGCAGAGATCAGACGTTTTCTGTAGTTCTTCACCAGGTTTGCACATACTGCAGCAGGGATTTTTGCCCACTCCTCCATACAGATTTTCTCAAGAGTTTTCAGGTTTCAGGGCTGTAGCTGGGCAACACGGACTTTCAGCTCTGTCCAAAGATTTTCTATTGGATTCAGGTGTGGAGACTGGCTTTGCCACTCCAGGACTTTGAGATGCTTACTACTGAGCCACTCCTTAGATAGTTGGCCAAGATCTCATGATACATGGCCCCATCCCCCCTGCACCCGGTGCAGTCGTCCCGTTACCTTTGTAGAAAAGGATCCCCAAAGAATGATGTTTCCACCTTCATGCTTTACTGTTGGGATGGTGTTCTTGGGGGTTGTACTCATCCTTCTTCTTTCTCAAAAACAAGGCAAGGGGAGTTTAGACCAAAAAAGCTCCACTTTGGTCTCATCAGACCACATGACCTTGTCCGATTCCATCTCTGGATCATCTAGATGGTCATTGGCAAACTTCAGACGGGCCACGACATGCGCTGGCTTGAGCAGGGGGACCATGGGTGCACTGCAGGATTTTAATCCATGACGGCTTAGTATGTTAATGATGGTTTTCTTTGAGACTGTGGTCCCAGCTCTATTCAGGTCATTGACCAGGTCTTGCTGTGTAGTTCTGGGCTCATCCCTCACTGTCCTCATGATCATTGATGCCCAACAAGGAGAGATCTTGCATGGCGCTCCAGACAGAGGGAGATTAACCGCCATCTTGAACTTCTTCCATTTTCTAATTATTGCACCAACAGTTGTTGCATTCTGATTAAGGTGTTTGCCTATTGTCATGTAGCCCATCCCAGCCTTATGTAGGTCTACAATTTTATCCCTGATATACTTGCAGAGCTCTCTGGTCTTGGCCAATCATCCACTGGTATTTTCTGCATTTTTGTTTTAGATTCTGTCCCTCACAGTTGAGAAATACCTTTGATCCAATTTACAGACCGCTACATGCTTTGCAAGTGAAAAAAAAAAAAAAAAAAAATCAAAAATCAGTAGTGTATCAAATACTTTTTTCTCCCCACTGTAGGTCTGTAATTAGCTAAGTTATCTTTATCAAGGGAGGTTTTCTAAAGTAAAGGTTTAATTACAACAACCTTAAGTTCCTGTGGTACGTATCCATTTATTAAGAATAGATTCATAATCTCTAAATAGGGCCTGTAACCAGAGAGAACACTTCCTTAAATAATTTGGGTAGGAATGGGTCTAACAAGTTGAAGGTTTAGATTAAGCTTTTATTTGTGATCATTCTGAAAATTCAATGAAATCAAGACAGCACAGGCACAAAAACATGGTTCTACAGTTATCTCCGATACGGCTTCATTTACTGAGAGAGAAGTAATGTTTAGGAGAATGACAAGGATTTTATTTTTTATACGATTTATTTTACTTATGAAGAATCCTGAGCTATGAATATGTGTAAGCCTGGCAACTGTACTGAAAAGAAACTTAGGATTGTTTTTATTTACCTCTATTAATGATGATCTAGATTTAGACCTGTGTATGGGAATTAATCCAAAGATAACTGCAGTCATTTTGTTTCTGGCCTAAGAGGTTAGAGAACATTATTTAACAAACAGCATCTACAAGACCAAGGAAAACTAGTCAGGTGATGAAAATTTTGCGGCAAAGTTTAAAGCATGTTTAGAGTATAAAACAATATCAATTCACTTTAAAAAAATAATTAATCTCTTCCAAAGGTAAATTAAATATTGTAACTGTTATCATGCAAGTATCTTTAGTCTCTTTGGATGATAACACTTTGGGCAGACAGGATCTCCAGTAGCAGTACCTCTGTTAGCAGTAATGTACATCCATGAACCCCTTTTTTCAACTTCTCTGGGATTTGGGGTTGTAGATTAGATATTATTTGAGCTTTTGATATGCCAATCAGCTGGTCCCATCTGTAAAAGCAACATCTTTGGCATAGTTACACCTGACAACTGTCTAAAAGTAAAAAGGTAAGAGCAAAAACCCTTTTAGTTGGACAGCATCTAGAACCAGAGGGAATAACTGTCTAAACATATAACGCCTCAACCAAGAATATAAGCAAAAGTCTACAAATAAAAACAAATTCAGAACTAAAATAACAGAGCAACTCCAACAGACTGTCATCATGAGTGGAGCACATTCTAGAGTCCTAATATCTTAAACTGTGAACACCTAAAAACTGCTTTGTCCATCATCTAAAAATTGAAAAATGAAAACATGCCACAAGTGCAAACCTACCAAGACATATCTACCCACCTACAATAACAGACCCGAAAAGGAGAGCATAAATCAGAAGTCACTAATTCATTACTAGTGATTCATAATTTTGGAGTTTATTTGAGTCTGTTTATTTTGGAACTATGCAAAAGGGCTAGAGAAGCATTTAAGAGGTCACTGGTAACTGCATGGTTGCTCAATATGAGAGGTGTTGCAAAGCGAATGACACAAACGATTGTCTACTGTAACTACAAGTACATCCAGGAGAATTGCAACCAAAATGCAACCAATGAACCAAAGATTCAATACAATTTCATGACCTTCTTTGGACACAAAAACCTTTTAATCAGTTTGAAAAAAACTAAAATTGATTGCATTGTTTGATAGCTTTAATAAATTTAAATGTACTTCACTTGGAATCTGTCTGTTTAACTGAATTGAACAGCCTCTTTTTGTAAAGCTCCTTGAGATTACATTTTTTTGTGAATTTGCAAAGTATAAAGAATGAACTAGATTGAACTGAAGCAACTCTGGAGGAGATGTGGGAATCTGCCAACAGGACAACTAGAAGTTGTCAATTAGTCATGCACTCTTTAGATCTCGCCTGTAATGATGACCTGTAAGAAGAAGGTAATTGCAAACACAGTAGAAAATGACCTTTGTTGTGCAGAGAAGTATATGCATTTTTAGTATCATACCCTGTGGAACCTCACCTGGCCTAGAGGTCCATCTCTGTGTATCAACCTGTTTAAGACAAAGTCTATGAGCCAGTCTCCTTCTCTGAGGTTAGCACACAGAGGATGACCCAGGTCATTGTTGGGACGGATATCCGCTAAAACGGACATCAGACCTGCAAGAGACAACACTTGTGGAACAAAGTTTTTTGAACATTGCGTAAAGCTGCAAAACTTGACTTTGTAAGACAAGAATTGTATGTGTTCAAAATGAACCTTGCAGTCCTGCATACTTCAGGCCCTCCCAACCTGGGATGCTGTAACAGCCTCCACCGTCCTCTTGTTCTTCAGCTTCACAGCGAAACAGCAAGATGTTCATGTCTGCTAGTGTCAGCTTAGACATTAACCTGTGAAACATAATTTTTACATCAAATAGCTCATATCTGCAGCTTTACATAATTATATTACACAACACTATCTCTCACTGCCAGCAGCCATCATGCTACTTATGGAGCTGTCTGAAATAACATCAACCTCATCAAGAAGATAAGAGTCACAGATTCTATATTATTAATAATAGATGCATGATGAAGTTATAAAAAGTCATAAAATGCTACTCAACTGCAGTCAAAGAGATTATATTTATCTTAAGAAATGCTGACAAAAACCACAATGATGTCATGTAAGAAATTGTGATGGGACAAGATAGTACTAGTGAGCACGGCAGATTGTCAGATGCCCACTTGGTACCTGCTATCCCTTAAATTTTTTGTCAGGATTTTGTGGCTCTATGAAGTTTAACATTTTCTCAGCCAAGAACTGTCAGTCTAAGTCTACCCTTTATTGGCTATTCAAAAAAATTTAAACTTTCCTTTAGTATTCCCCAAATAGTTTAATGATATAGTCACAACACATGTCTTTGGGCAAATGGCAGGAAAGAAATTCTGCAGAGGATTTTTTTTACCCTACCTGTCATTTACTAGAACATAGATATCTACTGTTATAGGCTGCTGATAAAACAATTAATCAACTATCAAAGGGTGTCCAACCTGGTACCAGCAAGGTGTAACTAATAAAGTGGCCAATGACTGTAAGCCTGGCAACTGTACTGAAGAGAAACCTAGGATTGTTTTAATTTACCTCTATTAATAACGAAAAATATGCTGTTCTAGCTTGTGGAAGGATATTTTTATAAAGAAGCAGACTATCTTTTCAGGTTAGAAAGGAATCGTTTAAGTGTGTAGCGTGCCATTTTTTTCCCCAGTTTCCTAGTATTCTGTTAAGGACAACTCTCCTTTAAACCAGAAAGCAAACCTTCTATGGCTAATTACCTTCTTTTTTAAGGGGGCTACACTGTCTAACGCTAGACACAGTGAGGAAATAGTGCTTTGAACCAGACCATCAATTTCTGAAGGTTTGGTGTTTGAATTGCTGCTTTTCACTGTGTTACTCTGAGACATAGGAAGGCAACAATGCAACAAAATATTAAAAAATTGTTACACCATTGTCTAATAGAATTCTACTGTAATGAAATTGTCTTTCAGATTTGGGAAAGTCATGTAAAGTAAATTCAAACGTTCTCAGAAAATGGTCAGATAGGAATGGGTTATGTATGTGGACTGTTACTTCCTCACACTCCATGCCATATGTCAGTACAATGTCTAAGGTGTGCTGACACGGGTGTCTAGGTCCCTTCACTTTCTGAGTAAAGCCAATTGGATCTAAGATAACATTAAAGGTTGCAGTTAAGATATCACTTTCAGTATCCTTATGAATACTGAAATCTCCTGCTATAATTACCTTATCAGTGTTTAATACTACATCAGATAAAACTTATTAATACTTACATAATCCTCCTGCTGCAGCCAGGTTTCTGATAGGCAGAATAAATCAATTTTATGACATATCAAGTCATTTACTAATAAACTCGTTGAAAGTAGGGATCTTATTCAGTAAACCACATCTAAATGCCCTATTTTTTGGTTCAGTGAAATTCCTATTTATTTTAATAACGTTTTCATAATTTGCTTTTGATAGGTTAACTTTTAAATTGTTTGATTTTGGCACTGGGCAAGACAATGTCTCATTTAGATATTGAGTGGGTAACAGTATAGAAGTTGCAGAGGTGGGTTAACTTCCTGGTCTGGACCCTGCTTTGTCAGTGTTTTGAAGAACTAAAAAGTATGTCCAGATTCCTAGAAAGAAGAGCTGCTCCATCCAAACTAGGATGATGCCCTTACTCTGGATCAGATCAGGTTTTCCTCCAAACGGTCTTCCAATTATCAATGTAGCCCACGTTGTTTGCTGTACACCACTCAGACAACCATCGATGAAATGACAGCATGTGGCTAAACATGTTGTCACTGGTCCGATTGGGCAGAAAAAATAATAGTCAGACATCTTTTTTTAGCAAACTTACACACCAAAGCAGAACTAATTTTAGTGCCCATCGATTGGCATAACCAAGTGTTATTTTTTAAATAATAAAATAAAATAATAATATAAATGTGCTTTAAATAGCCCACTTTACTGTCATATGGACTGCATCATGTTTTTTTACAGACACAGTTGAATGATATGAAGAGAATTAAAATGATTCTGATTCTAATAGACATTCTTGATGTTCTAAGGCTGAACGTATGTTTGATTTTTAACCCTTACATTGGCGCAAGCATAAAATTGCATTTTGTAATAGCTTTGCACGTAGTTTTGAAGAGACCCGCTAGGGTGCAGAGTACAGACCGGAATGTGCCAAAGAAGAACTAAAATAAACATGGCAACCGTAGGAGATTATTAGCTGGTTAATATTCAGATAACAGAAAAAAGACGGCAGAAGTATCTTAGATGGTATGTAAAACATATTTATCGCTATTACTGATTTCTTTCCTACTGGTTTTGCCGTCGTTGACCGCATGTACCTACAAATGATCAAATATTTCCCAATACTCCCCACTACTGGTTACTTATACAGGGTTCCTACAAGTTTCCTCAAGGGAAATTTAAGACTTTTTAAATACTTTTTAGGACCTCGGATTTTAAAATTTAATACCCGTTTTTCGGCCTTCTTTTCGGCCCCACAGACAAAGAAAACAAAATGCTTGAATTGCAGAGCAACACTTTACTATACAAACAAAAGCACAACACATCTCCATATTAAACACAGACAAATACTAATAACTAATGTCATATATTAGAAACAGAACCACAAAACCAGTGCTCAATAAATACCAAAATGTATAAACCTGTTATTTAAATAAATCTTCAAATTATAATAGAGAACCTGACAACTAAATAATAAGGATAAATAAACTATAGCTTAAAACAATTCTGCAGCTTAGAATTCGGAAAACGACTGTACAATAAATAATAAAATTAAATAAACTTCGTCCCCAAAAACGGATATGGGCATCCCTTGTTTAGATTTTGTGGTCTCTTTCAGACTTACGTCAAACATCAACACAAAGGGCGATTGGTTGATTTTGCATTTAACATGCATTTAAACAGTTCGGAAATGCCCTCATTGCTGTTGAAGGACTGGTGTCTAGCAACAGTGTTGAGAGTCCACAGCACCTCCCGTTTCAATGTTGGCGTATTCCGAATGTTGCAGGTCGACTCCCATTGCGGTCATAGAAGGTGCAACTGGTGGCGTGGGGGCACTAGCGGTAACCTGGCTAGGACCAGCGACTTCGGCCGCATTGGGAGCTGCCTGGGATGCTGGCAGGAATGAGGAGACCACTGAAGGAGTGTCTCTCTTTCCTTTAGCGTTTGTCAGGTGTTTTGAACTTTTCCCATGCGAGTCCACAGCCTTTAAACCCATGTTACCAAGTTGCAATCTTTTTTGCACACCGTACAATACGCTTCATAAACATTTCCCGCAACTGGTTTTAACCAACTCCGTAAGCTGTCCTTGTCCATCCATGCCACATTAAACTTACACTTTCCCATATTGAAAAAAAATCTCACCTCTCTGCAGGCTAACTCGTGTGGCGGGCTGTGAGACTGGACTGGAGCGGGCCATTTTTTTCGCGTTCTCTTCGCTTTTTTTGTCTCGCAACGGTTGGCATCTCCGTATCCTTGCGCGCTTTAAGGATTATTTGATCACAATAATAGTGGTTAAAATGAAACGTTAGACCATAAATATATTTTAAAAAAAGATTTCAGTCACATATTTTTTTAAGACCAAGATTTCAAAATTCAAGACCTTTTTAAGGCTTTTTAAGGCCTTATTTTTTATTTTCAAATTCAAGGCTTTTTAAAGCCCGTGGGAACCCTGATATAATAGTGCTTGTAAAAGATAAGCTGCTTGGTTCTCCTCTGACCTTTTAAAGCCGATAAACTTCTGAACTACAGACGTGACTCCTTTTTGTCATTACTTCATCAGCATTGTGTGCTTTGCTCTGATAGCTCCTGTCAAAATCTGTACTTAGTTAAAAATGTTACTTTTCATGCTGTGGGAAGAGTGTGTAGCAGTGAAATCGGTCCAAGCTGTAACACTTCCCCACATAAACGGTCCGGAAGTTGTCTGAGGTATTCACCGGTATATTAACGAATATCATAACGAAAATAAACACCGGTTTTCGGTATGAACCGGTATACCGGCCAGGTCTAATTTAAAGGCTTTTGCAAGTGTTTTGAGTTAATTAACTGATTAGAGTGTGGCACAAAGTGTCTTAAAAATTTCCACAATATAATCATTTTTCTGAATTCAGGACATTCATTATTTGTCAGTTATAATCATCAAAATTAAAAGAATTAAACATCTGACATATCAGTCTCTGTGTAATGAATCAATCTAATATACAAGTTTTGGGTCAGTTAAGGATATTTAAAACTAATTAATATTAAATGGACTCAGTCTCCAAGTATCCCTTATGCCAGGCCAGCTGCCATGCTCCTCCAAGCTCCACCAAGGTGGGCCTTCCGGTGACGTTGTTTTGCTTCCATCTTGTTGTCACTGTAGCATAGAGCCATCATTTAGCATAGCATACAGGGGCAGCATAGATCATCTTAGACTAGCTAGAATTTATTTTGTTAGGGTGAGCAATTTGGTAAATACATTTGCTAAACTTGAAATTAGTCTCTGCAAAAGAACTCATCTTTCAGATAGACTGATAGTCTGGTTTACAAATTAATCTTGTTTCTTACATTTTGCTCAATTTATCAAGAATAATTTGAGTTACATTAACAATTATCCCGGTTACAGGTGTATTTGTGTTCAAATCATGATTAGCCAGAAATGAGAATAACATCCAAATTCCCCAACACAAGTTTCACTTTTTGGAATTACTGAAATAAATCAACTTTTTCATGATATTCTAAGTACTCATGATAAACAGTGAACACCGTTACCTTTTGAAACAAAATAATTACTGAAAAACCTATACCAAGGAAATGCAAGGATCATGTGGGATCATTTTGATTTCATATCGTCGAATAAAGTATTTATTTTTATTTTATCGTTTCATCCTGTTGCTCAGTTTCTCCTTAATCTGTAAAAATTTCAGTGCATTTCAAGATAAATCTTATGACTATTCCTTTTATTTTATACAAGTTAAATGCCCTATTTGTTATACTGAACTGGCATGCATTCATAAAAGTGCGTCTTATACCTGAGACATCTCAGAGCCAAAAATAAACACCAGGAGGCCAGACATGCAACTAGGATATATAGGTATACTGATTTTAAAAAACTTCTTTGTGGTCATCTTATTCACAGGGAATACATGTTAGTTTATTATTTCTTTTTTGACCTCAAGGTACCAGGAAGCATGAGTTGGACCAGGTAGTGGTGCATTTTATTATCAAGGGCTGCCAACATCTGTCCCTTGCAAGCGTGTGTTTTCTAAAGCTGGACAAATTGCTTGGAAAAAAAAAAAGTTTATTTATTTACTAATTAAGAAAAACTAAAAAAGGGGGGTGACTGTGGCTCAGTGGTAGATTAGAGTTGGCTTGCAATCGGTGGGTCGTAGGTTTTGATTCCAGCTTCCTCCAGTCACATGTCGATGTGCCCCTGGGCAAGGCAGTATGAATGTGAGTGTGAAATGGTGAATGTGGCTTCCATGTAGAGTGCTTTGAGTGGTCAGTATGACTAGAAAAGCGCTATATAAGTTCAGTCCATTTACCATTTCCGCATGTGTTTTGATGCCATGAAAGTGTTTAATTTGTGTCCATCTGTTCTTACAAGATATGTTTTTACAAGATCTAAAACCAGAGTTACTTTAGGCTTCATCTAAAGTTACTCTGGTTTTAGATCTTGTAAGATCGCTCCTCTTCTGAGAAGGATAATGAAATCTACAGGGCTCAGACACACCAGAATGACTTACCGAGAAAGGCATTTTGCACAGTACATGCCTTGTTCCGGGCAGTTGATTACAAAAGTATTCGGCAACCCGCAATGAAGCCCAACATTAGCTGGAATATGTAAATATAAACACAGTATCGTTCTCATAAAAATACATCTTTTATTATGTACTTTGTTAAAATATAACTTTTAAAAGAAATATGGTACTTTAATTTCACAACTCTAAATGCCCGGTCAAGGTATTACTTTTTTAAATAGATAGCTTTTAAGAAAAATGTTCCATACTCAATCTTTAACTTTGTGGATTTCCAGCCGCAGTTGGCCTTAAAATAAGATATTTTGTTTAATAACTGCCGATTTTTAGCATACTTGTATACTGTGTGACAGAAAAGATTTCAAGATGTTGTCATTCTTTGTCTGAACACTAATAAAATCTGCCCTGTAGGTATATTCGTCCATTTACTGGTCATGTTTCCTGAAGTGACGTTGCTGTTAGCCACTCAGTTGGGCTAATGCAGAGCAGTGTTGTTCAATTAAATATCCAAAACTTTTGTTCGGGAGATTATTCCATTTATGTTATTGCTCCTAACACAAATTACACTGATGGATTTTACACAATCGCTGTGCTAGTATTTGAGCTTTTCAAAAGGTAATCAAAGGTAAAGTCCTTTGTGCATTGCAAGTGTTAAATACTGTGCACTCTTCCCACCACCTAAATCGCCTGTGGAGAAACCTATATAATTCCTGACGTGCCCTTCCACCATTACCATAGGCAAGGCAATTTTGTTTATATAGCACACTTTCAACACAAGGTAATTCAAGGTGCTTTACATGATTCATTGATTATTCTCTTGGCGTCTTCTTAGATCCAGCAAATGCATTTGATACGGTTGACCTCAGAATTCTTTTGACAAAACTAAAAAACTACGGAGTAGGACATATAGTTTTAACCTGGTTCTGTAGCTATCTTTTGGAAAGGGAGCAATATGTTTGCATTAATAATCACAATTCTAATAGAGTTAAACTAGTGTGTGGGGTTCCCCAGGGTTCCATTTTGGGACCTCTTGTTTTTAATATATATTATTACTCGCAAAGGTCAAACCATTCCTATCCCGACCTGACCTTGAAAAGGCTATTCACGCTTTCATCAGCTCGCGGATTGACTACTGCAATGCCCTTTATGCTGGTCTTAAGAATTCTCTCCTCCAAAGGCTTCAACTTGTACAGAATGGAACAGCACGTCGTCTTCTTATTATTAAACAACTGAACTCCTCCTCTTGCTGCCTCGATATCTTACCCACAGCTTTTTTAAAGAAAGTTCTCCCTGTCATTAAGTCGGATCTGATGCAAATAGTTAACACATCCCTCCGGTCAGGTGTCTTCCCCCAGGCCCTCAAAACAGCAGTTATCAAACCCCTATTAAAGAAAAACAACCTAGACAATACCTTGATGCAGAATTATAGGCCAATCTCTAATCTCCCACTCATCAGTAAGATAATTGAAAAAGCTGTATCTCAACCGTTGAACACATTCCTGACAACTAACAACTCCTTAGATCATTTTCAATCTGGTTTCCGTGCTCATCACAGCACTGAGACTGCCCTCGTCAAAGGCATCAATGACATCCGCATAAATACAGACAGCGGTAAAACTACAGTGTTGGTTCTGTTGGACCTCAGTGCAGCGTTTGACACCATTGATCATACAATATTACTGGAACGATTAGAGACCTGGGTCGGACTCACTGGTACAGCTCTTCAATGGTTCGAATCTTACCTCAAAAATAGGAAATTCTTCGTGTACATCGGAAATTTCTCATCAGAACAAACAGAAATCACATGTGGGGTCCCCCAGGGCTCCATCCCGGGCCCCCTCCTGTTCAATATTTATATGCTCCCACTAACCAAGATTATAGCAGCCAATCAGATTAGCTACCATAACTATGCAGACGATACACAGCTATATATTACATTATCACCAGGTGACTTTGATTCTATCCAGACCTTAAATGAATGCATTGAATAAATCAACGACTGGATGTCCCATAACTTTCTCCAGCTAAACAGAAACAAAACAGAAGTAATTATTTTTGGACCTAAGGAGGAACAATCCAAAGTCAGCACACAGCTTCAGCTAATACAACTAAAAACTACTCATCAGGCTCGTAATCTAGGTGTAATAATGGACTCAGACCTGAACCTCCAGAATCACATAGAGGCAATAACAAGGTCAGCTTTCTATCACCTGAGGAACATTTCTAGGATTAAAGGACTGATGTCACAGAAGGACAGTGAAAAACTGATCCATGCGTGTATCTTTAGTCGGTTGGATTACTGCAACAGCGTCCTCACAGGTCTACCTAAAAAATCAATCAGAAAGCTGCAGCTGATCCACAACGCTGCTGCTCGTGTTCTCACTAGAACCAGGAAAGTAGAACACATTACCCCAGTTCTAAAGTCCTTACACTGGCTCCCTGTAGCTCAGAGAATAGACTTTAAAATACTCCTACTTGTTTATAAATCATTGAACGGTTTAGCACCAAAGTACATTGAAGATATGCTGTCACTATATCAACCCAGCAGAACAATCAGGTCCTCCAACTCTAGCCTACTAATCGTCCCTAGAATCAGAACTAAACAGGGAGAGGCAGCTTTCAGCTTCTATGCTCCACAAATGTGGAATAAACTTCCAGACGAATGCAAAAACGCTGAATCGATAGGCTCTTTTAAATCAAAGATAAAAACTCTACTATTCAGAGCTACATTTGAATCTTAAATTGCGCTGTCTGATCACTTTTTGTTTTGTTTACCCGATTGTGTTTTATCTTTATCTGTTTCACACGTAGTTACTAACTCGCCTGTTGCTCTTTTATGTTACAGGTATGTTTTGATAATGTTTAAGCAGTACTGTTTTTATTCCTGTTTTTATACCTTAGTGCACTTTTTGCGCTGCAGCTGTGTCTTAATTTTGTTTTATATGGTATTCATGTTTTTACTTTGGAAAGCACCTTGTGCACCATTGGGTGCTGGAAGGTGCTATACATATATAATATTGATTGATTGATTTAAAATATGCTTGTAAAAAGGCACTTCCTCTGATGTTTGCTGACGATCCTGTTAAAGTCCCATTCAAACTTAGATGGTCTGGTAAGAGAAGAAAATGAAGAATTGTCTAACATTTCTGATTGGTTTAAAGTGAATAAATTGTCACTTAGTATTCAAAAAAAATATTTTATTAATTTAGCTTTATTATTTTTGGTACAAATCCATAAAAAGATTAAGAAATCTATTGGTATCTTGAGTAGAGTTCATTCTTGTATGTTGTCATTATATTATAGTTTTATACATCCGTACATGACATATTGTAATAGTGTTTGGAGTGCTAACTGTCAGTCATATCTTTATAGGATTCTATTAATGCAAAATACATTTTCGCAGTTAATGAATTTTACAAATGGATTGTATTCATCTGCTCCTTTTTTATAAAAGACAAAATTTTGACAATATTTAACTTAAACATATATACTTTTTATGTTATGTTGTTTTTTTTAGCTTTTTCTTAGATACACATAGATATACAACAAGACAATATAATGACTTATCTACCATATTGCAGATTGTCAAGTATGCAAATATAGAGGGCTTTGGAATAAACTACCACCAAGTTTTCAAGCTACAACTTCACTGCATTCTTTTAAACAACAGTTAAAGGTGATGCACCAGCCCCCCCGCAATTTCTATTCTAAATATTATCTTGATTATTGTCTTATTCTAAATTCTTTCTTGTATTTCAATCATCAAAGTGATCTATGTGATGTTCTAATTTCAATCATGTAAAGCTCCTTGAATTGCCTTGTTTTGGAAGTGTGCTATACGTAGAAATAAAATTGCCTCGCCTTGCAACCCTTGAGGTTAAGTAGCTTAGAAAATAAACAAAATAGAAATCTAAATCAAACTAATATTTGGTCTGATCACCATTTGCTTTCAAACTGTTCAAACTGCATCAAACAGCGTGGAGAACCAACCACAGATGATCCAAAGCACACTCAATCATTGGTAAAATCTCCAACTCCATTCGGAGAACCGCAGCCCCAAAGATTCACAGATCTTCCACCATTCTTTGCTGTTTTAGACACTCATTGTACCACACCCCACCCCTTCGACTAACAAATGGTCTTCTACTACAACCAAATACTTCAAATTTTGACTCAGCAGTCCAGAGCACCTACTGCCATTTTTCTGCATCCCACTTCCTATGTTTTCATTCATACAGGATTCGCTTTGCCTTGTTTCTATTTCAGAGGTATGGCTTTTCGGCTACAAATCTTCCATGAAGACCACTTGTTGACAGACTTCTCCAGACACTAAATGAGTATAAGTTGGTCCCACTGGTTTCTGCCAGTTCTGAGCTGATGGCACAGCTGGATATTTTCCGATTTGGAAGGATAATAAGCTAGATGTGTTTTATGTGCTCCACTACATTTCCTTGACTGACCACTACATCTATGATCCTCATGTTGCCCATTTCTTGGTGCAAAACAACTTGAACAGCACATCTTAAAACCATGGTCTGCATGGAAATCTTTGTCTGTGAGAGGCCTTGCTCATGTAGAACTACCTTGTGTCTTGTTGCTGTGCACAATCTTGCCATGACATGAAACTATTAAACAACCATACCTTGAGAGTATGGCTCATCCCGTTTTAAGCCTCCTACATAGCTGTTTCTGTTTTTTGTTTAAGTCAAGTTACATGTAATATAGATGATGATTAGCACCTGTATGGTTTACCTGACTATAATCCTACAAAATCCCTGGGTGTTTCTCAAAACCAAGGAACCCCGCCTTGATGTCTTGGTCCCGCCTAGATTGCCTAGGAGATCATCAGTGACCGCCAAAGCGTGTTCCAATGTTCATATGCTACCGAGGTATCTGTCCTCCGTTTGTCTGCCATTTAGTTAACTGACCAAGGATACATGGGAGGTGCCTTGATGCCTTCCCTTGGTCAAAAATTTGCCAGAATACAGTGCGGTAGGAGCCAGCAGCAGCTACTTTGGGGGCAAATTTCCAGTTTAAATATAAGTCAACTAATTGTAGCTATTGGGCTTTTATCTAAAATGTTTTTTGTTTTTTTATTTGATCCAAAGCCTTTCCATTGAGAAACACCCCCTGATTTTGGGTAAGTGTTCCTATGAGAATTGATGCTGGTTTGAAGGAAAAAGTAGTAACACCAAATAATTATTTTGTTTAGATTTTTCATTTGCTTACTTTGAATTTTGTAAACTGATAAAAACTAAAATAGATTGTTATACTTTTAGTTTTTTCTGAACTTATAAACTTCAGAAAAAAGTTTCTAAGTTCAGTATACATTTGTGGTTGATATTTCCTGCAAAAAAGTACAAAGAGGGAGGGAAGGATAGATGACTACACATTTCAGACAATGAGTAAGGAAGGTCTAGAAAAGGAAATATATTTTCTCAAAATGATCTGACCTGTAAACTCTAGATGTTTTCAAACTGTGTAACAATTATGTACAGAGTAAAATTGTTTAGAACTCAAATCTTTGAAAACCAGAATGTATGTGTGAATACGTTTATTGCATAAATAAACAGACAATAAGGAAATGCTCACTGTGCAAGGGGTTTCTGTAGCACCTCTGGAGGGTTTTCATCAGGTAGACTGCCCCTCCTGTACTTTGGACTGAACTGGGACAGGTAAAACCTCAACACACCCACCAGCTTCTGTGCTTTGGGGTCCAAACTAACTCTATATAATGTAAAGAAAGCCTGTTTTAGCAATAGCAGTTACATTAGCAAGCAGTAATGATGCAGAGCAAATCACAGAAACTAAAAAAGCAGTATGAGTTATACCTGAAAGCAATGACACTGCCAGGTGTCAACTTCTGGAATTGAATTTCTTGCACAAACTCCGACCGGCCTTTAGAAGTCACTCCAGCATGTTTCACTAGAGCACTCTCCTCTATCTGGGCACACAGAGTTCTTTTACTACAGAGACTTATGTCAGTAACAGAACTGTCATATTTCCAGTTGCTTGTCATGTCTACAGCAATAAAAATAAAATTTTAAAACCTCTGAATGCCACAGACAAGAAAAAAAAATTGCTTGAGATGTTTTTTCTTTTACATTTCCTCTCTCTTTTTCTCCAGACAAGGCCAAATATAAAAATAAATATAAACTTTACAGTATACACAACAGTTTTTACCAGTATATGCTCCTTTATTTCGACTGTGTATTCTGGCATGCCGTTTATGTATTTTTCATCCTTTTTATAACTTCCAGCATCCCTCTCCACGGTCCTTGCTTCCAGTACAATTTCTTCAATCTTGCCTGAGGAGAGAGCAATAAATTATTTTTATTTGTCTGGGTTAGACATGCTTAACACACATTTATACAGAAACTACACTGACACAAAAACACGTGCAGATCCACATTTCATACCTAACTAAGATAAAGTTCTAAGCCTACCAGGTATAAACATAGATGGGACATTGTTGTTGTACTGGTGGGTTTTGGGGTTCTTGAAGGCTGTCCTGCTCACTGTTACCACAGACTGGTGTGTACTGGGGCAGTGACGAGTAATTGCAACAATATCTGCATCAACCTGATCAACATACACCTGAAGGATGGAGAATGTTGGACATGTTGCTCTAAACAGACAAAATGTCGTTGGAATGACTTGATAATTTGTGAAAACAGTAGCTGAGAGGATTTCTCCATACCTGTATAAATCCCTGGGCTGCCAGTTTCTGGTGCAATCTGTTGAGAGCCAGTTTCCCTGCGATGATGCCACTCTGAAACCCAACTTCACCAGTGGAGCAGGGAGCTGCAGAGGGATTCCACTTGGGGTAAAAACGCTCCTCCTTCACCACAGATATCTGGCCCCACACAGACGCATGTATAAAGGCAACTTATATTTATTTAAGCATGTGTTTCTTAGATTTAAGACAAAAAAAAGGCAGTTTCAAAAATCAGCGGTGAGAATATCAGTTGAAAGAATTGGAAATTCAAAGAAAGAAAATAAATAATCTTAATCTTTTCTTTGGTACAGAAAAGGTATTTGCATCAAAGTTTACTTCACAATATTAGCAGCAGCTAAATGTTTGATTTCTGAATGTTATCAACAAAGATGGATAATAACAGTTTACATCTGCACCAAAAAGCTTTCCAGTTAGTACTGAAAGACCTCTAGAGCTTTCCAAACTAGAGATTACAAATTATGTTAATGTAAAAAAAGGCTAAAATAAAACTAAGCAAGAAAGACTAGGTATTAAAGAGTGCATCTGAGTTTTTTAACTGAATTAACCTGATGTGGCACCAGTTCATCATATCCTCTAGTGGAGCCAGTAGCACAGCACGCCATGGAGACAATAGCAGAACTGGGCAAAGAGTCTAGGGCTGAGCGCAGCTGAAAACAAAAACAGGCCAACCAAAGGTTAAGAACATTCAAATTAAAGCTCTGGGGAAATTAAGCATAAAGTCGTGAGAATCCTCAGTAAGTAGAGTCTAATATGAAGCATTCGGAAACAGAGACACACTTGAATGGGACACTCATTGTCGTGGGTTACATCCAGGAACATAGCATGAGCGATGGACGGAATCAGAGGACGTAAGCTGGGCTGAACGAAGGCTCCGACTGGGTCTCCACCATAACGATAGACCAGCCGACCTTCTTCATGGCTGTCACCAGCTGACATGGCCTCTGCCAACAATGCAAGGGAAGGGGAGAAGGCAAATGCATTAGATACCAATGTAGCCATATAAACGATAAAAAAAGTTTACATTTGGCAGTTTTATTTCTAAGTAATATTCAATAATCCCCAAGTAGTTATAAACAAAAACAAACTTTCCTTATTTTTTTTTTAATAACTGGACCTTTCAGTCCAATCGAGTGCATAAAGATGACTGCTATAAAAATGCACTAAACTGAATTGATTTGAACTGAAATAATAAACATCACATAGTTTGCATTTTACATAAAGCTGTGTATACTGAGCATCTATAATACTGTACCTCGTATAAGGGATGTAATCCCTAGTCTGGTAACAAAGATATTATCCAGCTCCTCACTGCCAGTGAATAGTTCAGCAACCACATACAGGCTAGGACACACGCTTCTGGCCACATCCAACATGAACTATAAACAGCAACAGCCAAGCAAACCAGCAAAAGGGGTGTAGAAAAAGAGTGTAGGATCGAAATGGAGGAAGAAATTATAAAAAAATAAAATGAGGATGTTGCAGGGGTTTGTGAGGGGCAAGAAGCCAATTCGTGATAGGTCTCAGAATAAGTAACATGCAGCAGAGTGGTTATTGAAACAAAGCAAAGGAATAAAATCAAGGGGATAAAGAGGTTCCATGCAGTGAAATGCAGTGTGAAGAGAAAAAGACAAACACAAAAAGAAAAGTTAGTTCATATATATATATATATATGTGTGTGTGTGTGTACCTCGTATAAGGCTGCTGATTCCCAGCCGGTTAACAAACACATTGTCAATAAGTTCACTGCCTGTAAAGAGTTCTGCTATCACATACAGGTTGGGCCTGACAACTCTGGCCGCATCTAACATGAACTAAAAGAGACATAAGGAGAGAATAAGAAACAGGGATAAAACAATAGGCTGCTGTTATCTGAAGATCATCTGAATGAAAAAAAGTGCTCAACATGGGTGAAAATTTTCAGCAAAGGCAGAAAACAATTACATATTCTAACTGAATGCCTTGCAAAAGTAGTCATAATACCCAAAGTTTCTCAGACATTTTCACATAATCACAAATTTGGTCCTGGTCGCCTGTTCCCACCTGTGCTCCGATGTAAAATATTTCCTGTCTAAAATAAACGAATGCACACTAAAATCACTGATTTAACTCGTCCCCCGTAACTTCCTCACCTAATCTGGTCTGTTTAATCACTTCTGAGTTTAAACTGGACTGTAAGAAATACAGAAAGCAGTGGGACTCAAACACTGAATTAAAAGGCTGTTTAAAGCCGTTTAATAGCAAGAACCCACACACATTTTACAGATTTTTCCTATTTTAAAGAACATTATGTAAATCTGGCCACTACCGGACATTGACTATAGAAAGTGGGGGATTACGTGGACATCGTTATCGTCCACTTATAATTATCGGGGTAAAATGCTCAATATTCCGTGATATTAATTGTAGCCCATATCGCCCAGGCCTACTAATGCATATATTTACTGTAGGTATACTTTACATATGTTGAACTCTTTGTTTTTCAAATAGTCTTTCTTGACTTGATAAGGTCTCGCTAACTTAATTAGCTCAGCTTCATTGCAGCTATGGCTACTCCTCTTCTCTCTCCCATTTCTGCCTAAGTATTTTCCTCTTTCTTTCTCTGTCATACGTTTAGTTAACTTCCTGCTTCCTTTAAGGCTGGCACACACTACAGAATTCTTCAAACCTTCACAGATTGAGAGACCACAAACTTCAAGTTAACAAAAAAACGTATCGCACAAGATATCTCTCTGCTGATCTTATAGTGTGTTGTGTGCAGTATGGAACACCACACACTAATCAATTCTTCACGAGTGCATCAGCTCGTAAAGTAATGGACAGGTGGAATTTTGGCAGTATGCATTATAGCTCGAGTTGGAGCTAGATGCTAGCACCAGTTCGCAACATTAATGTTGCTCTTTGTCTGTCCTGTTGTGGTAGTTTTTAACAAAACGTTATAGAAACATTCCTACTGTTGCCACAAATCAACCAGTTGGTTTCTCATTTTGGAAGTCAAAGAGATTTTTGCTTTTAACAGCAACATGGTTTTTGTTTGTTTTTACTTCTTCCTGACTCAGTCAGCCGAGTCAGCTCACGTCTTGATTGGCTGTGGTTCTGGTACATGTGACGTTGTGTACTGTGCAAACTTGACTCCTCTCGGTGCATTCAACACACTTCAGGATTTGTGGTCGTAAATATGGAAAAAGTTTATCATTTACAATCTAGCCTTCCAAGCGGATCGGACAAAATTGCTCTAAAAATACTTGTCACCAAAGCAAAATCAGACATGTTTGCAAATGTCAGACAATCGTGCCCTGCTGGCTTTGATCGTAAGGGGGGAGATCACGATAAAAATGGACCCGATTATCCTGTAGTGTGTGCCTTGTGTGATATGGTAAGTGTAAGAAATTTAGCATTTTTGAAGCTTTGGAGGTGAGGGTATCAGAATTAGAGTACCGGCTCCACTGTTGAAAAAAAATCAGCAGCTAGCCGAGGCCCATTAGCCAGCGCAGAGCCAACAAAAAAAAAAAATCCCGTCAAGGTCCTCCAAATGAACCCGAGCAGCTGGGAACTCAGGCCAGCTGATTGACAATACGTAGGAAGTGTAGTTCCAGAACCCAGGTTCTAAAAATAACCTCTAACAGCTGAAATCTGCAAAGTAGTCTTTTTTTTTTTTTACAATCATTGTTTTAAGGCTGTAAACCCCCTCTCCACACACTTTTTTACACTTTTTCCAGATATACATTAACATTTACAAACATTTCTCGCTAGTTTTAAAACTCAAACCTTCGTAGATATAAAACATAAAATTATTAATACGCAGTATGGTCTATCCGCTGTTGTGCTGCTCAGTGCGTCCTTCTCCACTGAAGGTCTCTGAGCAGGTGTCGTTTCCGAGTGAGGAACATAATTATGGGCAGTTTTTTTTCCTTCTGGATGAGGAAATTATTATAACCAGACATGATAAATTTGGCAAGCACGGGACACATTACAGGAAGAGATTCACAACTGCATCCAATCATTTAGGACGCAGAACACAACACGCATTAGTGTGCTGTAAAAAAAGCATTGAAATTGTGCTATTTAAAAAACTCCACCAAACAGCGAAGCAGCAAAGGATGGACCTGCTTTATAGTAAAGGAACTACAGCTATATTAAGCTTTAACCGCTTCTGCTTCGTAAAAGTCTCTATCGCCTGGGTGCATTTCTGTGTGCGCTCTTGACCGTTTCCTCCGGATTTCAGGAGATTATCTGACCTGTGGGCATCAGGGAGCTGCTATATAAATGCAGGAGACTTCTGCAACTTGAAACCTGGGATAATAGTGCATTTACACTTCAGCATTTTCTGTTAGAGTGCATTGTCACAGTTTTGCAGCACGTTTTCTGTTTTGATCTGAGAGGAGTGGGTTTTTCACATCATAACGCATGCGGTGTGCCGGCAACATTTGGACACGTAGATTAGGAATAATTTTAGTAAGTATAAACTATAATATTTCACTATGATGTTAATAAGTATAAACTATAATATTTCACGCACATAGATAATCTAGTATGTTGTTTTCTGTGTTTTGCAAGTTCTGACTTCATTTATTAACAGTGTCAAATAGCATCAAGAATTCTGTGGATAAATTCAGGCTGTAAGACAACAAAATTAATACAAAGCTGTTTGGGTTTAGAATCCAGTATTTCTGTGATAAGATGATCAGTACTTTTACAGTACCTCTGCAACATGCAATGGTGTAGAATGACAATTGTCCAGTCGGACTCCATGGAAATATTTGGCTGTAATTTCGGTGTATTTCTGCATGTGCCCCCATAGATAGGGGCAATCCTCAGGTCCTTTCCCATACCGAAGTTTGACACTGTCTCCCCAGCAAATCAGTTCCCGACGCAGGTACACATTGGACCCTACACACAGAGCACACACATAAACAGATCTAAAATAGAGGCCACTCTTTGACCACATAAAATTTGTTTGTTAGGCTGTTGTTTCCAACTTCTACCTGGCTCAGCAAAGTTGCGCAGAGGATCATCACCCATTACCCAACCGTTGTGAGCCAAAAAATGGCACATCTTATCTGGTTGGCTTAGAAACTGCATCTCCTGCTCTAAAGTCTGTTCCACATAAGGGAAAGTGAAATACCTGGAACAGATTACCCACAAATCATAGTCACATAAAGCATACATCAATACACCAATAGAGTATGGCATATAAAATTATTAGCTTTTAATCTTAAATATTGTATAACACTTCCCTTTAACAACAACATACAGTTCTTTTGAGAATCCCTTAAGGCTCATGTAAAACAATCTCCGATAGGAAAAAATGTTCAATCTACTTTTCTAATACTTCCTCCTTTGTGACTCCATGTACTCTCTTCCTTTCCCATCAGTCATTACCTGGTGACTAGAGGGTCTTTTCTGGTAACAGGTCCCAGTTTAGGACCATGGTCAGCTAGACGTTCATACACTATGTTCCCCACAACGCAGTTGACTGCCTAGCAAGAGAAAACGGAGGCAAAGAAAAACCTGTGAATTCCCCAGTGCGTCAAGCATTTTCATTTTGACCCTAAAATGGCAAAACCCCCAAAAGCATCAATGTACCACAGTCCAGTGGGTTAGACAAGTGAATCACAAAATTGCAGGTGTTCCAATCACATCTGTTCTTTGATCCAACTATAACCATAATGTGATGGTTTCACTAATATTAGTCTGTGAACAATTAAGATTTCTGGGGTTTTCTGACAGATGAGCTGCCCATTGTACAAATGCTATGATATGCTTTTTGTACTCAAATTGATTAATCCCTTGCTTGGCAACTAGATAGCATACAGGATTTACCCACTTTCACTTTTAAATCCTTTATTTAATTTATTTATTTCTGGCTTCTAACTTCTATGAACTTAAACATGTTTTATATCATTAGAAAGCTAAGGGATTACAATTATGTAAGCCAATCAAGGATAAAAACACAAGTGTAAGCAAAGTGAGCTCTTTGACCAACACCCTCACTCCCCGCACCCCCCCAAAAAAAATGCAGTTTACCAATGATCATGAAAAAAAACAATTAATCTCAAACAAATGTATTTTATTTATTTTTTTTATCTTTAAGAGTTTGATTAATGTCTAATAAGGTGAAGTCCAGGTAAGCAATAAGTGCGATAAAACAGCAAAAAACCCTGTCAAACCAGCTCTGGAAAATGTACAACAATACGTTTAGTTCTTTACTGCTTAAGTTCAGCTTAAGGTGACATCACTTCCACCTTCAAGGTTAACTGCGGATGCCCAGAAACAAAAAAAACACAAAGGCAACATCAACTGGATATTGTCCTGCGGGTCAGATTGCTGCCCAGTGGCTGATGGATGAAGAGTCACGTTTCTACTTTACATAGAAGTACCTGAACTAATCGTGTTGCACAATTCTAATGATTGACACATCAAAAAGCCAATGAAATGCTGTAAATGCAAAAATATGACATGTCTAGGTTACTTACATTTTTTTCCCCAGTAACTCGCAAGCGTAAAACGCCGTATCCAGAAAGGCACAGCGCTTCACTTTTTCCACATTTTTTAATGTTACAGCCTCATAACAAAATGGATAAAAGTATTTTTTTCCTCCTTAAAATTCAACACACAACACCACATAATGAAAATGTAAAAAGAAATGTTTAGATTGTTGCAAATTTATTAAAAATGAAAACCTGAGAAATCACATGTACATACACTACCGTTAAAAAGTTTGGGGTCACCCAAACAATTTTGTGTTTTCCATGAAAAGTCACACTTATTCACCACCATACGTTGTAAAATGAATAAAAAATAGAGTCAAGACATTGACAAGGTTAGAAATAATGATTTTTATTTGAAATAAGATTGTTTTTACATCAAACTTTGCTTTCATCAAAGAATCCTCCATTTGCAGCAATTACAGCATTGCAGACCTTTGGCATTCTAGCTGTTAATTTGTTGAGGTAATCTGGAGAAATTTCACCCCACGCTTCTAGAAGCAGCTCCCACAATTTGGATTGGTTGGATGGGCACTTCTTGCGTACCATACGGTCAAGCTGCTCCCACAACAGCTCAACGGGGTTCAAATCTGGTGACTGCGCTGGCCACTCCATTACCGATAGAATACCAGCTGCCTGCTTCTTCTCTAAATAGTTCTTGCACAATTTCGAGGTGTGTTTTGGGTCATTGTCCTGTTGTAGGATGAAATTGGCTCCAATCAAGCGCTGTCCACTGGGTATGGCATGGCGTTGCAAAATGGAGTGATAGCGTTCCTTATTCAGAATCCCTTTTACCCTGTCCAAATCTCCCACCTTACCAGCACCAAAGCAGCCCCAGACCATCACATTACCTCCACCATGCTTAACAGATGGCGTCAGGCATTCTTCCAGCATCTTTTCAGTTGTTCTGCATCTCACAAACGTTCTTCTTTGTGATCCAAACACCTCAAACTTGGATTCATCTGTCCACAGCACTTTTTTCCAGTCTTCCTCTGTCCAATGTCTGTGTTCTTTTGCCCATCTTAATCTTTTTCTTTTATTGGCCAGTCTCAGATATGGCTTTTTCTTTGCCACTCTGCCCTGAAGCCCAGAATCCCGCAGCCGCCTCTTCACTGTAGATGTTGACACTGGTGTTTTGCGGGTACTATTTAATGAAGATGCCAGTTGGGGACCTGTGAGGCGTCTGTTTCTCAAACTAGAGACTCTAATGTACTTATCTTCTTGCTCAGTTGTGCAACGCGGCCTCCCACTTCTTTTTCTACTCTGGTTAGAGCCTGTTTGTGCTGTCCTCTGAAGGGAGTAGTACACACCGTTGTAGGAAATCTTCAATTTCTTAGCAATTTCTCGCATGGAATAGCCTTCATTTCTAAGAACAAGAATAGACTGTCGAGTTTCAGATGAAAGTTGAAAGCGTTTAATTGACCCCACAAATGTGATGCTCCAGAAACTCAATCGGCTCAAAGGAAGGTCAGTTTTGTAGCTTCTGTACCGAGCTAAACTATTTTCAGATTTGTGAACATGATTGCACAAGGGTTTTCTAATCATCAATTAGCCTTCTGAGCCAATGAGCAAACACATTGTACTATTAGAACACTAGTTTGATAGTTGCTGGAAATGGGCCTCTATACACCTATGTAGATATTGCACCAAAAACCAGACATTTGCAGCTAGATTAGTCATTTACCACATTAGCAATGTATAGCGTGTGTTTCTTTAAAGTTAAGACTAGTTTAAAGTTATCTTCATTGAAAAGTACAGTGCTTTTCCTTCAAAAATAAGGACATTTCAATGTCACCCCAAACTTTTGAACGGTAGTGTAAGTATTCACAGCCTTTGCTCAGTACTTTGTTGATGCACCTTTGGCAGCAATTACAGCCTCAAGTTGTTTTGAATATGATGCCACAAGCTTGGCACACCTATCTTTGGGTAGTTTTGCCCATTCCTCTTTGCAGTACCTCTCGAGCTCCATCAGGTTGGATGGAAAGCGTCAGTGCACAGCCATTTTCAGATCTCTCCAGGGATGTTCAATTGGGTTTAGGTCTGGGCTCTGGCTGGGCCACTCAAGGACATTCACTGAGTTGTTCTGTAGCCACTGCTTCGATATTTTGGCTGTGTGTTTAGGTCATTGTCCTGCTGAAAGGTGAACAGTCGCCCCAGTCTGAGGTCAAGAGTGCTTTGGAGCAGGTTTTCATCCAGGATGTCTCTTTACATTGCTGCATTCATCTTTCCCTCTATCCTGACTAGTCTTCCAGTTCCTGCCACTGAAAAACATCCCCACAGCATGATGCTGCCACCACCATGCTTCACTGTAGGTATTGGCCTAGTGATGAGCGGTGCCTGATATTCTCCAAACGTAACGCCTGTCATTCACTCCAAAGAGTTACATTTTTGTCTCATCAGACCAGAGGATTTTGTTTCTCATGTCTGAGTCTCCCTAAGGTGCCTTTTAGCAAACTCCAGGCAGGCTGCCATGTGCCTTTTACTAAGGAGTCGTTTCCGTCTGGCCACTCCACCATACAGGCCTTATTGGTGGATTGCTGAAGAGACGGTTGTCCTTCTGGAAGATTCTCCTCTCTCCACAGAGGAATGCTGGACCTCTGACAAAGTGACCATCGGGTTATGGTCACCTCCGTGAGCAAGGCCCTTCTCCCCTTTTCACTCAGCTTAGAAGGCCGACCTCCTGTCTCGGAGGTCTACACTCAATTCCTTTGTCTTCATGCTTGGTTTGTGCTTTGACATGCAAATTCTACCCAGGGGTACCTCAACACCTCAAAGATGATCAGTGGAAACAAAATGCACCTCAGCTCAATTCTGAGATTCACGTCAAAGGCTGTGAATACTTATGTACACGATTTCTCAAGTTTTTTATTTTTAATAAATTTGCAACAATTTAAAAGACACTTTTTTCACATTATCATTATGGGGTGTTGTGTTTAGAATTTTACGGGAGAAAATTAATTTAATCCATTTTGGAATGAGGCTGTAACATAAAAAAAAGTGGAAAAAGTGAAGCGCTGTGACTACTTTCCAGATGCACTGTACTGCTTCGAGAAGTGTCTAAACACCCATTATCTGTCAAAAAAAAACTTAGATTGAAGTTGTGGATGTTTATGTCAAAGGATAAAGTAATGATTCTTATGATGTCTTTTATGCAGTGAAGACTAACGTATGTAAATAGGCAAATTGCAAAATGTTGTGTACCATTGACAAGTACTTTGAAAAATATGTGCAGAATATTCCTTTTTTGATATATTGCTTTCAAATTTGGTGTACATAAAGGTAATAATTAAGGCTTTATACCCACAGTATATTTTAAGTCACCACATTAATATAAAACCAAATTTAAAGCATGCATTCCTAAAAAAACATATAGGCGGTCATAAAATGTTATGTTTCTCACTATATTAGAAATGATATTGCCACACAGACATATCCCAATTCTGGAAGAGATTTCAGAGTGTTTTCTTTCCAAAGAGACCTCAGCCGTGTCTCTACTCAAATGGTTTAAGAATAGCTTTAATTTTAATCTGGGTATGAGTTTTTTTTTAAATGTTGGCCGGAAAATGCAGGACTGTTAAGGGAATAAAAAAAATCAAGTTATTTAGAAATCTAGCCAGAGTAATGCTTGGATGTGCACACATTTTGACATTAACCTTTACCTGTTCCTGATGCTGATGTACAATGTGGTACTGTTCTTCATTCAGCTCAATCAATTTTTGTTTCAGCCAACCACAGCACTCGTTGACATGCTGTGGAGAGGAGCTGAAGAGGGGAGCAACCAGAGAATACCAATGAAACTGTATTATGAAAAAAATTTATACATGTCACAGGCACTGCAATGCATATATATATATATATATATATATATATATATATATATATATATATATATATACACACACACACATATATGTACAGTACAGATCAAAAGTTTGGACACACCTTCGCATACAGTGTGTTTTCTTTATTTTCATGACTATTTACATTGTAGATTCTCACTGAAAGCATCAAAACTATGAATAACACATATGGAATTATGTAGTACTTTTCCATAAATTGTGAAATAACCTGGCCTCCAAAGTCACTGGACCTGAACCCAATCGAGATGATTTTAGGTGAGCTGAACTGCAGAGTGAAGGCAAAAGGGCCAACAAGTACTAAGCATCTCTGAGAACTCCTTCAAGACTGTTGGAAAACCGTTTCGGGTGACTACCTCTTGAAGCTCAAGAGAATGCAAAGCAGTAATCAGAGCAAAGGGTGGCTACTTTGAGAAATCTTAAATATAACACATGTATTCAGTTATTTCAAACTTTAAGTACATGCAGAATTTCCATACATCATCTGTTCATTCATAGTTTTGATGCCCTCAATTGAGAATCTACAATGTAGTGACGAAAAAACAGAAAACGCATTGAATGAGAAGGTGTGTCCAAGGTGTGTCTGTATTGTGGGGGTTTTGAATGATCTTCAAGCCTTTTATTCCTTCAGTCTTACTGTGATCAGACTTGTTGCCTATAATTTACAACACAGAAATATTTGTCTTCTAAATAGTCCAAAACATCTTAAGCAGTGAGAACAACAACATGTATATCTATACACACAAAAAAACACACACACTATATATATATATATATATATATATATATATATATATATATATACTGCTCACATATAGACATATATCAGATATAAGACTTTAAAGAAACACATTAGATACATCAGATCTCAATATGAAGTTGGATATCTATACAAATAACGTCAGGGCAATGTCTTAGGAACAAAAGGATGCCAAGTCTTTTAATGGAAATAAAAAATTTCAGCCAACAGAGGGCTCAATTGTGTTGACACCCTAAAATCAGAGTGAAATGAATATGTGGCAGGCTAGTCCATTCTTTCAAAAATTTAATTTCTGCAACTCAAAATGCTTTTCAGTATCTTGTGTGGCCCCCACGAGCTTGCATGCATGCATGCTTGACAACGTCGGGCCATGCTCCCAATGAGTCGACGGATAGTCTTGCATGACAGGTGGTACGATGAGCTAGTACTTATACGGTGTTATACTTTTTTCCTAAATGTGCTAATGTGCAATGTGATAGAAAACCACAACCTAGTTTCATCTTGTCCAAAAAGGGTTTTCGTCTCTTTCTTCAGATCAAAGAGCCTGATTTCTACCAACAAACACAGGTGACAGGTCTGTGGCGAGATTTAAAGCAGTATCATGTTATAAAACAATATTCAGAGCTTTGATCTACAGAGCTCTGTCCAGTCCATTAACTGAAAAGTATAGCCCTGCAAAAATACCAAAATGCTACTTTCCATCTCCACTGCAAGTTTCCTGTTCTTAAGTGTTGTATCACTGTGAGCTGTGTAGAAAATCTCCCTTCCTACCACCCGCTTCCACCCCCCCCCCAGACCACAACCCCCAACAATCCCAAGGGAGGGCAACTACAAGACCCTAAAGCCTGGTTCACACCCGCCACACAAGCGGCATGGCACTCAGACCACTTCAATTCGATGCCCTTGTTAATCTATGGTGTAGTTTACACACCAGATGCGGAGTGCCGCTGTCCTCCGCCGGCTTGAGCCGTGAAGCGTTTGTCTTGGCGTCGGTTCTATTTTTTTGTGCAAGCCGTGAGCAAGTTGGGCCAGTTCTGGCAGGAAGTCACACCAAGACACACAAGACAATCCGGTCAATTGTGAAAATAAAGGCAATTTTTCAAAATAAAATACAGTGGACAAATGTGATCATATTTGTGGATCTCAACAGACTATAGTGATGATAAAAAAAGCTATTTTCCTGTCTGCTCACAGGAAACAGGAAGAGATATAAATATATTTAATAAATAAGATCAGTATATAAACAAATTTGTTTATTTTAACAGTGTGTAGTACGGTTTTCGGTATGTTATTGAACCGAACGGCTCACCCTGTTCGGTTCGGTTGACCCAGGCGAACCACGACATTTAGGTTCCGTGTTATATGTGACATTAAACTTTTAATAATTTAATATGTGGTTATAACGAATACAAAAATGTATTGGGTGATAGGACCCAGGGGATGAGTTCTGCTCAGCGTGTCTCTCAACAACAAGATCATGCTCTGTCCACAACCATGCAACAACCAATCAGAATTTTACTGACTTTCCCAAGAGCCAATCAGCGATCGGAATGCAGACTAATGTGACGGAAAACAAAACTGGAGCAGGACGGAGAACTGGTTTGTCATTGAGAACGCAACCATCCATTGCTGCAGCCTTTCAGCACCAATATGCTTATAATTCCGAAAGACACACGCAAATAACTAACTCAATGGGCGTTTTCAAAGGTAAAGACATGCAACCCTATTCAGCAGTTTTGGGCACGGGATTCCGTCACATGATAAAGGTACTCGATCCACGTTTCAATATCCCCTCCCGCACGCATTTTAGCAGCAAAATAATTCCAGAACTTTACGAAGTGACTAGGAGAGAAGTTGAAACAGACTTGAGCCAAACCCCGTTCGTTGCCATTTCTACTGATGGCTGGACATCAAGAGCGACAACAAGCTACCTTACAGTGACTGTTCACTTCATATCAGATTGGGAGCTGAAAAGCTACGTGTTACAGACTCTTCCTGTTTACGAGAGCCATACAAGTGAGCATCTGGCACGAGAGCTAATGAAAGCAGTCAAAGAATGGAAACTAAGGAGAGAAAACGCCTCTATCCAATTACTACAGACAATGCACCCAACATTGTGAATGCCATCTGCAACACAGATGCCTTTGGGCCACACATTGGATGTTTTGCCCACATACTAAACCTTGCAGCCAAGAAAGCTGTAGCTCTAAATGCGGTGTCACACCTTCTGGGGAAGGTCAGGAGAGTAGTTGCATTTTTCTACAAAAGCACTACTGCGGCTGAAATTTTGTCCCAGAAGCAAGCGATGCTCAACATACCACAGCACAAACTAATTCATGATGTTGCAACCAGGTGGAACACAGCACATGACATGCTGGAAAGATACGTGGAGCAGCAACCTGCCATATTTTCTGCAATGTTAGACAAGTCTGTGAAAAAGAGTGGCAAAGACATAGCCATGCTCACTGACAATGAGCTGAAGCAGGCCGAAGACCTCATCCAGTTGCTTGATCCGTTGAAAAAGATGACCACCATGAGCAGTGAATCAAATCCAACTTCTTCAATGATTCTCCCACTTAAGACAATCACTCAAAAATCCATGACACTAGATGCACAAGACAGTCAAACTATCAGGGAAGCAAAGCTAGCCATCACAAATGACTTGGAGAAAAGATATACACACACAGATCTACAAGACTACCTGCACAGGGCTACAATCCTTGACCCCAGGTTCAAGTCATTACCTTTTCTTGATGAAGCTGCCTGTGACCAAATCTACACAGACCTCAAAACAGAAATTGTGGAGCATGGACATCAGGTATTTGGTTTTCTTTAAATATGATTATAATGTGCCTTACATAATAATAATAATACAATTAATAATTTCTGTATTTATTGTTGCAGTTTAAAGCGGTACAAGCAGGACCATCCACGGAGGAAGAGCAACCATCACCAATATCCCCTCCTCAAAAGAAGACAGCCATGTCAGAGCTACTTGGGGATCTTTTCAAAACAACAGAGGAGCAGCAAACCAAATCACTTGCCAAAATTATTGAGGAAGAGGTTTCCTTATACAAAGTGGCCGATTGCCTTCACGTGGATGGTGATCCTTTTCAGTGGTGGAAAATAAATCAGTGCAAATTTCGCCAGATCTCAAAGCAAGTACTTAAGTATCTCTGTGTCCCCGGAACCTCTGTTGTAAGTGAGAGAGTTTTCTCCACCGCAGGTGATATTGTGACTGCAAGTCGTTCTCGTATTGCCCCAGAGAATGTTGACATGCTTGTCTTTTTGCAGAAGAACTTTAAACTAAAGGAATAGATTTTTACAGGGTGCAAACTTGATATTGCAATTTGTGGCAAGTTTAGATTTTATGCTACCTGTTTCTATCAGAGGGCTAGCATTTCCTTTAAGACTGCAGCTAACAATAAGGTTCAATATTCTAATAATTTGGATGCTGCACTTTATGCTGTTGATGTTTACATTTTCAAATGACCTGGTCATACTAGGGGTCAGGGCAGAAACTCCCCTTAAGTGTGTCATAACAATGCTGCCAAACTATCCCGACTGGATGCTGCACTTTACTATGTTAAAATTTGATATGGTTTCAACGTAATCAAATACCTATTTGATACTGCACATTACAGTATACACCTCAACATGACAGAGGACAAGTTGGGGAGCCATTTTCTTTGATACATTTTTTTTATTTATATCTAATTGTTTGTTTGTTCTGATGTTCTTTGAGGGTGTATTTATAACAGTTAAGTATTTCATTTAAGTGTGTGAATGACAATGTTTGTCGTTTGAGTTTACTGAATGTTAATGTTTACATGTCAAATTACTTTACAGTAGCCTATACTGCACTTTACTATATTTAAAATTGCCTATTTTTGACAGAGGGCAATAATAGTGTTCCTTGTTTAAAATAAATTTTGTGAATTGACTTCATCTGTGCCTTTTTTACATTTATTTTCTCTGCAAGTGTGAGTAGAAGCACCTTGTTGATTTGAAATAGAAAATACAAATATAACCTACTGGAGGATAATATTGATATATCGAAACCGAACCGTTACTGTGGCCCAAAAACCGTGATACAAACCGAACCGTGGACATACTGTACCGTTCCATCCCTAATATCTATACTACTCTCTACTCCCACACGACACACTTTTCTGTCTGTGTCTCCACAATGGATAAATTAAAGAAGTGTACACACTTCCTGGTAACAGAAACATGGCATAATTATTTTAGGAGGTTATTTACTTACTCATGATGGAAAAAATAGCTCTGAATAAACGACCGGTGAGCAGAAGCACTTGTCCACCGCCAATGAGAAAGTGTCGGGTGTGAACAGGTGAGCAACGGATAGAGCAAGGGTCTCCAACCTTTCATTTTCTGTAATGTACTTTTACACAATGAAAGTACAGAAGAGCTACTTGATTGACAGTCATATGATTTATTCGCATTGTTACTTTCCATGTGTGAATTTGCTTACGATTTACAGTACGAATCATGTTCAAAAACTATAATGAACATACAACTTATATTACTGTAACATGCAATACACCAGTTGCTTTCTCTGTTTCTCAATATTGTAAAAGAAAATACAACAAAAATACGGACATTCCTGTTTTGAAACTCAAACTAGGGCTGAACGATTTTGGAAAATAATCTAATTGCGATCTAATTTTCTTAAGTATTGCAATTACAATTTAATTTGCGATTATTTTTTATGGGGTTTTTCTCATGTATTTTTTAACTAATTCAAGCTAGAAAATCTATGTGTATTATCATAAAGGATGTCAGATTTTTTAATACATAATCGTTCTATTCCATAGGCTAGACTTATTCTTAAATAAAGGCAAATGAAGCATGGCTGAATATAAACAAGATAATTTATCTACTTACATCACCACTTTCAATGTGATGTCTGTCGTTATGCAAATAAGGTATTTTTTCTGCAGATCCCAGCAGGCAAGCCCCTTTCCAGAGGGGCAGCGATGTTTTCCTTCCCGGGGTCATCTGGTGGCTGGCATTTTAGCCATGCGACTCTCATATATAGTGGTGTGATGTTTTTTAGGTGTTGATAAAGGTTCCTAGTGTACATCGTGTGGTAGCAACATATTAGTCTGTATAATACCTGGTGTTGTGCAACATAATCGTTTTTATAACCAATATAATTTCCCATGTACTACGCCTCTTTGGTAACACATTTTGAGCAGCGTTGAGGGTATGGTAAACGGTCGAGAATGGTAAACGCACCAATGTATGAATCATACAGATCCTTGTAATGAACCATCATTTATTTACATATATTACATATTATTACATACAGAAAAGAAGCATCTGAATGGACGTGCGAGGTGGATAAACAAGGTAAGAAATGTCTGATTAAACATATTAATTGTTCAATATTTCTGTTGATCGTCTAATCTAACAGTTTTAGTTTTGGTAGCATAGTCATTAGCATGTAGGCTTTGCATAGCCAACTGCTGGAAGCCGAGGTGAAGGATTTACAGCATCACAGCCTTATCCGGACTCTTACTGCTTCTAACAAGTAAAAATCCCATTTAAAAATACAAATTGTAAGAGTTTAAAAGCACAACGGAAGCTTATAACCTACGTGCTAACTGCTAGCCATAGCACGTATGTTTAACAAGCAAGAAATACCTGCGATAGGATGATAAAGCACATGAGTTCTGGGATGAAAAGTAGCTGAGGCCATTTCTGCACGCCAACATTCCCTTCTTCCCAGCAATCTAACAGCATTTGTGGGTCTGGGATTGTCACTAGTGGAATGTCAACAAGCCTGGTATAATCAGCCTGAAATATGCCACTTTCCTCGTTTCACCAAAACAATCAGTAGTTTCTGCACTGTAGCTGCACACGCTGATGACCATCGTTCTATCTTATGCTTGGCGGAGACAGGCAGCCCTCAACAGCGAATATACGTTTTAAGTTCATCGACTTTCCACCGTTAAAAATAATACATTTTGCAGCTTTTGCCATCTATATGTATGTTCGCGTCTGCCAGTTTAGGGTCCAAAACCCCAAATTGCATTGCTCAAATTGCAATACCGAAATGGCTTATTGCAGCCTTTGCATTTAGAAAATCTGATTTTATCATATTGCGATATTATTGCATATGCAATTAATTATTCAGCCCTATTTCTAACTAATCAAAACTTAGATACTTTCAGCTAATATTGAGGCAGGCTAAGTCTTCACCCCTGCCAGAATTTCTATCCCACTCCTAAAAAGGGCAGAGTATCCAACCTCCAAGTCTTTCAGTACATATTTAGCCTGTATTATGACTATTTAATGTATTGATCACTCGATCCACATCTGGTTGTCACAGTGAGGAGTCACAGAAGTTGCAAGGGAAGCAGCAACAGTGAAAACAGGCTGTCAGTCAGTCACAAGGTGGTTTTGAGAGAGAGGAGGAATCTGTAGTCCTGTTTTTTACCATTAGAAGCTACAGCGCACCAAACTAACCCATCCCTTGCCTCGATAGCGATAGTAAAAGAGTCAAAAAAGTCTTTATGAATTTACTAAGCTGAAAATAATGTGAAAATGAATTGAGATTGTATGCCCAGTGTGCGGGAGTAAATGTTTAGAGCCTCATCGAGACACGAAAGCATTTAAAAAATTGTTAAAACAACGTGAATCCCATTTTATTCAAAAATTAGAGCATGTTTGGTGATACAAACAATGTGACGCTCAGCTAAACGCTAAACCAATAAGTTGTTCACTTGTGGATTGAGTAATACAACGGTGGAAAGCAGAGAGCGCTTTAGTGAGGGAGTGTGCGCTGCCGTGTCAGAGGGTATAATTTTTGACGGGGATAACTACTTTGGCACAACACCTAGGTTGATGCGCTGGCCTTCTTTGTTGGTTTGGTAAATAAAGATTGTTGCTTTTGGAGAGTACTTTTCAGCACATTGACCTTATCTTGCTTTCCGCAGGAAAATCTCTTAAGTGAAATGACGCTCCATGCTGCATCTTTTACCGACTTGTTGTATATTTTTCTATTACTTGCTGGTGAGCGACTTTCAAGTGCATCGGGAGCTACTGGTAGCTCGCAAGCGACGTGTTGGAGACCGCTGGGATGGAACGGGATTTTCCAAGCGCGCCGTTCCGTGGCTAGTGTGAACCAGGCGTAACTTAGTGCCTTTTGCACAATGCATCCTTGGGTGCCACAGGCAGTGTTACACAAACCCATTACTCAGCACCTGGTTCGTGGACTCACAAGCAACACCACAAGGGGGGGGGGGGGGGGGGGGGAGATGAGACAATACAGAGCACGTGGATAGTCATCAGGTCTCTGAGGCAATTAGGACATGTATTGGTTAGTGAAAAACCCATTTGGAGAATAATTCATCTGTTGTAGAGCATTCTATGAAAGACTTTCCATTGTCAGAGCTTAAATGGACAACAAAAGTAAAAGAGGGGCTGTAACATGACATAATTTGAATAACTGGGAACACCAGTGTTTCAATACTGTTTCATGGGATAGTACTTTAATTGTTTAATTGCTGCGAATGATAGAAAGCAGCAACATGCTCCACAAATATATTTGCATTTAAAAGATAGCAACTGAAATTTTAGGGAGATTTAATTTCAGGGTCTCACCTGTGAGGTACAAACATCTCCAAAGCCAAGTCCATGTCCACCGTGTTACTATAGCGACAGTACTGGGGGTTTTGAATGATCTTCAAGCCTTTTATTCCTTCAGTCTTACTGTGATCAGACTTGTTGCCTATAATTTACAACACAAAAATATTTGTCTTCTCAAACATCTTAGGCAGTGAGAATAGCAACATGTATATCTATACACACAAAAACACACACACTATATATATATATATATATATATATATATATATATATATATGTAGTGCTCACAAAAAAATTAAAGGAACCCTTTAAAGAAACACATTAGATACATCAGATCTCAGTAT